>WAAE01026667.1:228385-248483 GCA_013400495.1 Nicator chloris
CGGGGGACGCCGTGCTGGCGAGTGAGGCGGCGACGGGGACGCGACGCCCGGTGCCCTGCGCTGGAGGCGGCCGGGCCGGCCCCCGCCCCGCGGCCCCGCCGCGCACGGAGCGCAGCCCCCGCAGGGACACTCGGACACTCGTGTGTCGCTCCCAGCGCATCCCTGCCGTGCTCCGTCCCTGGCTGCCCGGCCCGCAGGCTGTAAGTGTCCGGCCCGTCCCGCCGCCCTGAGCCGGGAAGAGCTCCGTGCCCTCCACTGCTCGCCGTGGGGGCTCACGGGCACGCTGCTCGTGTGGCTCCTGGCCCGGGACACAACGTGCCGGGAGCCAGAACCCCTCCGGTACGGGCAGCCGGGCTCCTGGCCCCGCCAGCGGAGGTCTTTTGACCTGGGGACCTACTGCTTCATCTCGGCAGGGATTTTTGTCATCTGTCTCCCGGTGCGGGTGGGCGGCTGGGTTGCAAGGAAGGTGCGAATGAGGCAGAGTTCGGGGATGCTGTTAAAATAGACTGGCAAAGTTTGGCAGAGGAGACAGTGCACGAAGCTCGTGATGGGGCTAGCACTCCACAAGCACATCCATCCCTTGCCTGCAACACCAGGAATCACACTGAGGGCTGTCCCCCACCCTCCTTCTCATAAAACTTTACAGATTCACAGCCAGATCCCGTTCTCACTTTTCCTGGCAGAAGCAGGGAGTAGCTGCACAGGCATTATTAGCAGGATCACCGCGAATTTACCGTGGTGTCACTGCGAGCGGTGCGCAGCGCCCGGGACTGCTGGGCAGCTCAGTGCACCGACACGGGATCCACGAGCCTGCCGGTCCCCGGCTCGGTGGCAGCTCGGCAGCAGCCGGGAGTTACGCTTGTTGTGCCAGGTCCCCATCTCTGGGCCCCACATGGTCAGGCATCCAAAGTCCCCCACACAGCAGGAGCTGCAGAGCCTCACACGCGGTGCAAAGAGCACCTTGCTGCTCCTACATGCACACACACACACACCTGTAAGGATCCAAATGGAATTGCATCGGGGAGGCATTTGGCCCCCTGGAATTCCTCAAATTTGTACTGGCTTGGGACAAAATGCAGCCTGACACACCCACCCTGACACAAGCATCTTGTTTCAAACAGCTCTGAGCATCCGTTTGGGTTCGGAGTGGAAATGCCTGAGCATTTTCAGAGGAGCAGGTTAGCGTTTGAATACAGGCTACACACTGCAAGGAATTGAAGGCTCCAACTGTCTTAATTTATGACCAACTGCGCCAGTGTTTCCCATCACTGCAGTCATTAATGATACTTTCTTTTAATGGGAGTAGGAGATAGAGGAGGTACAGCTAGAGGTAAATAGTAACCCAGTGTTTGTGGCAGGAATAAGGAGCCGTTGTCCTCAGCACTGTGTAACTCGAAAGATAATAGTTGGTACAGCAAATGCCCACTAATTAGAGGGCAAAGGAAATCTTGAAATTGCAGCTGGCTGCAGGAACTTTTGGGTGCCAGCTTTTTCTCTCTGAGGTAAAGCCTGTTTACCACGTGGGCTGCTGTTCCCTGCTTGTCTGTCAAAATTCGAACTTGCACGTTAAGGCTGCAGAGAGGAGAGGCAGGGTGCTGCTTTGGGGACCCAGCAGACAGCAGGGACCCCTCCTGGGGACCTGGAGGTGTGGGGGGGGCAGTGTCACACAGCTGAGGCCCAGTAACAAAGTGCTCGGTCTGTAGAGTACTGTGCTTTTCCACTTTTGGTGCTACAAGGGACAGCTGGCCACAACAGGTCAGCAGGGCAGAGATCCTCATCCATCCTCACAGGAATCCTCTTGGGGCTGGCACTGCTTCATAGCCCAGGGTGGTGTCTGACATCAGGGTTAGAGGCAGCAGACAGGGAAGGCAGAGCCACGGGACCACCAGCAGAGGTGGAGGGGCAGCACTGGATATCCGTGTTCCTTAAAACCTTCAGCTATGGGCCACGTGGGTTATTCCAAAAAGAGACCAGGTTATTGCAATACTGTGCTGGCCTCAGCGTACTCCATGAGGGAGATGGGAATTCCTGCAGCTTTAATCCATCCTGGATGTCTCCACTGCTGCTGTGGTGGGACGAGAAGGGCCATTGGGAGATACACACGTGTGTGTCAGGGCGTGCTGGGTGCCAGCAAGGGCAGGAGGGACAGCTGGGGTGTGCAGCTCCAAAACTGAGTGGGAGTGATTTCCAGCTGGCTACTTGGAGGGCTTGAGAAGAGGTGAAGTGTTCTGAGCCAGCAGGAACAAGGTGCATGGCCCATCTCAGAGGTCTGTGCTGCCACTGCTGAGGACAAAAACCACACAGAATGGTCATGGTGTTGTGTGGGTGGATGATGACAGGAGACCACCAGTTGCTTTACCCTACTGTGTCCTCTCTGTTGAAATGTCTTTGTTTTCTTCCTGGAAGGAAAAAAGTTGATTGCCTTCTTTTATCCTAGTCTGCCCCACAAGATTGCTTTACCCTCCACCAAAACACCTGTAGATGTCATTCTGTAGTTTTTGTCCACTGAAGCTATTCCTCCATCTACAGGGCAGGGCAGGGAAGGGAAGGGCACTTGTATGGCCAGGGGTGATCCCGCCAGTGAGGAGGGGCTCCAAAGGTGTCCATGTGTTCTTTACATGTCCCAATATGATTAAGCCTCACTGATTTAATCATGGGCAGCATCCACAACTGATCTGGGCAGGATGTGGACTCTAGTCCGTGACCAGAGTCTGGGATGTGACTAATTTTGGTGGGAGACACTGCACAGCACACCCAGGGAAGTTGTTCCATCTGCTCTTTTGCAAAAAGCAGCTTAACCCATGCAGCTCCCCAGACAGCACAAGCTGTTTTATTTCTCTTCATCTCACAGGAACATTCTTATGGCCCCAGTTGTCCTCATGCTCCTCCTTCTCTCCTACTACAGCAGTGGATCTTGTGTCTCTCCCCCCACTGGTCTCTGCTGCAGTGAGCAGGAAGAGGGTGGGGAAGTGCTCACACTGTTGGAGATGTGGAAATTCTAAGCTCACTCTGCAGAGGAG
Source organism: Nicator chloris (assembly GCA_013400495.1). Lineage (NCBI taxonomy): Eukaryota > Metazoa > Chordata > Aves > Passeriformes > Pycnonotidae > Nicator > Nicator chloris. The sequence goes on from WAAE01026667.1 coordinate 231,406, forward strand.
AAGAGCAATTTAAAATGTATTAAGGAATATAAATCCCTCTCAGTTAAGGGCAGGAGCCTGCAGAATATATTGAGAAGCAGGAGACCTTATCACTAGAAACTCAGGCATGTGGCTGCAGCTTCTCTTAGCACAGGTGCAGCCCAGCCCAGCAGCCCTGTGGTGCTCATGAGCTCTGCTCTCTTGGGAAGTTTCTTCCATCCCTGTTGCACCTGCACAATCATCTTGCCCCTGGTCAGCCAGTCCTGTGCTCTCTGCATCCAGGGTAGAGCTGGGGCAGAGATGGTGCCTGTCCTGGGACAGCTTTTGAGGAGAGGGAATATTCATTGTGCTTCTTTCGTTGACATGGACCCTTTTTTGCCCTTTACCACTTGCCCCTGGTGGGGGCAATCTCTGTGGTGGGATTACTACCAGTAGTAGAAGCAAGTGAAAGGAAGTGAATTTGTGAGGAACTGGACACGTTTCCAGCAGTGAGATTGTTATGAGTCAAGGTGGAATTCACAGAATAAAAATCTGGAAATGGAAAAAAAAAAAGTAAATCTTGAGCTCCTGCCAAAGGGGAGCTCATTCCAGACAAGCTACCTGATCTGACCTGCCTCCCAGGTGTGAAAACCTTCATTGCCCCACTCCCACATTCCCTACCTGCCCCTGCAAACACCACAGGAAAGCACTGCCTCCTTCCCAGCTGCTGCCCTCGTGGGAAGCTGCCAGTTTCCCTGGGGCGTGAAGCTCATGACCTGAGAATCTGTGGCACCCCACAAAAGGAAATATAGGCTAAACTTCTGAAACATTTTCTAAAGCTGACGTCTTTCAAATGATGGAATTGTCTCCCAGGGACAAGTGGATGCTCCAGCCCTTGAGTCAGAGAGGCAGGACCTGACAATGCAGGGGGGATGTTGGGAACCTCACTGCCCCTGAACCAGGGAGAGGAAATAAATTAGATGACTTGAATCATTTCCAGCTCTAATTGCTATGATTTTGCAGTAGTTTTCCCAGCCCCAAGTATAACATTAACCATCAAAGCACGATTTCACTCACGGTCAATTAAGCCAGGATTCATCTGGCTTGACATCACCACGAAAAATCCATCCTGGGCTGAGGGACACCCTGCTGAGAAAAGACAGGAGCCAGACAGGGGCTGGTCAGTGCTCATCCTGTGGGCTAGGCAGGAGCTGCTGCCTTCAGAGGGGGACATCTCCAAGTATTCCCTTCCCTTCTGCCAGCACAGGACACAGAGGGAATGCAGCAGCTGTATGATGTGCAAACACCTGTGCTCACCTCGGTGATGCACTAGGAGGGTCCCGGGGACTGATCTCCCCATCTGGACAGTTCTGCTGGCTGGGGGCTGCTCCAGGGGTCAGCTGGAGACAGCCTGCAGTGCCGGCTGACATGAGCATGAGCAGCCCTGCCAGAGCCGGGCCACCTCTCCGCATTCAGTGGCTACGTGTTACCCTCTGTTTGCCCCTGCCCTCCTGGTGCTCCACAGGCACATCTGGGAGGCCACCGGGGGATTCAGTGTCTGGGGTTCCCAGCTGCGAGGCCCCAGGGTGGAGAGCAGGCCAGGGAAAGGCTCTCCCACGGCTGCACCTCTCCTCCTGCCACTCCGTGCTCTCCCTCCCCAGCCCTGGTGCAAAGGGGGAGCCGAGCCATTTGCTGGGTTTAGGAAAGCAAGAGATGGAATAACCAGCAGCCCTGGTGAAGAGCCCAGGTTTAAAGGACACAGCAGTGACCAGGCTGAGCTGGTGGCTGCCGTGGGGTGAAGCCCTGGCTTGGCTGTGTGCTGGTAGCAAGGCTGGGGAGAGCACAGGGAGTTCAGCTCTCCTCATTCAGCCCTTTAATCATTAGACAGGCACTGCCACAGCGGGTCCTGTGGGCTGGCCGAGTTAAACTGTAACTGCCCCCTGGGGCCCCCAGCACCCCCGCTGCAGGGAGGCAGCAGCAGCAGCACCCAGCCCCAGCAGGCTCCGTGCTGCCGCGGGGACAGCCCCAGCACAGGCTGCTGTGGGAGAGCTGCTCTGCACCCCGGCACGGCCGAGGGAGGCACGGGGCCCTGGCAGCTTTTGTCCCGTGCTGCTGGGAGAGCTGCCCCAGCCCTGCGTGGACAGAGAAGCATCACCTGTCCCACGGCACTGCCGGGCAAGGGGGACGGCAGATGGCCCTGGGGCCAGCCCAGGTGCCCAGCCCTGTGCCCTGCCACATCTGGACCACAGCTCGGTGGTTTGGGGCGGCACAGGGCCACGGCCATAGCCAGACAGTGAGGTAATCTGCCCCTCAACTCCCCTCCTCTCAGACCAAGCCCCTCAGTCTCTTCTACTTGGCTTAAACCCCGAGGTGAAGAGTTGTACATACTTTCCAAAATTTTTATCAGCATGAATGATGACAACTCTGGATATTCTTATTGTCCATTCGAGTGGCCGATGCTGTTCTAAAGTCTTGGCTCTTGGCCTCCCCTGCTTCCTGTGGTAACGAGCTCTGCAGTGCAATGAAACAGGGGCTGTGCTGTAACCGTGGGCTGGGGGTGCAGCACAGCCTCTGTGTGTGTGCAGGGAGGGCACAGTGCAGCCCTGCCTCCCTCCAGCCCCGGGGCACCGCCGGGGCTGGGCTGGCACCGCGGGCTCCCCGCAATGCCCGACTGCCAGGGAATGATGAAACCCAAAGGGGAGCTGGCCCTGCCAGCCCTCTCCCTCCAGATCTGCGCGGTGATGCCAAAGCCCCACAGATCTGGCAAGAAGATGTCTCCCAACAGCTGAGCATCCACAGGTGGTTTGGGGGAAGGTGCACACAAGGCTCTAGCTGGGATCTGTCAGAGACAGATGAGCCCCAGCATCCCCTTCTCCTGTAGCCTGCAGCTGCTCAGGGGTGCAGGGTGGGAGGGGATGTGTGTCCCTCGGTGCAGTGCTGCTTGTGACTGCAGCAGAGCCCTTCCTTCCTTCCTTCCTTCCTTCCTTCCTTCCTTCCTTCCTTCCTTCCTTCCTTCCTTCCTCCCTCCCTCCCTCCCTCCCTCCCTCCCTTCCTCCCTTCTCTCCCTTCATAATTTCTTTCTTCACGTGCTCAAACATTTTTCCATAATTTTTTCCTTTGAAAGGCAGACAGGCGTCTGGCTGGATCTAGCACTGCTGAGGTGAAAGGGGATTATTGTCCAGGTATAACAGGAATTTATAGCACGCAGCAACTTCAGCTGCAGGAGGAAACAAAGCCAATTCTGACATCACTTGCAGCTCTCCCCTGGAGGTGCGTGGGGTCATGTCAGGGGACAGGGGCACGGCTTGGGCAGAGGGGCTCCAGCTGCTCCCCCTGCCTGGCCCCACAGCTCTGCTGAGGTGGGCATGGAGGGCAGAGCCCCCTAAACCCCACACCCGGGCTGAGAGCCACTCCCTGGCTGGCTTGGTGCCTCTGTGTCACTGCTGGCGTGGGCACTCCCGGCTGCCGACGCCCACGGCCCTGGGGACACCCAGGTGACACAGCAGGGGAGGTGGCACATCCTCATGGCCTGGCAGGTGGGAGGGAAGGAAATGAAATGTGCTGAGACACCAAGCCAGGAGGGTGTGACCAGCGCCGCCAGTGCCACCCTGCCGTCAGTGCCACCCTGCCACCAGTGCCAGTAGTGCCACCAGTGCCACCAGTGCCATCAGTGCCACCCTGCCACCAGTGCCAGCAGTGCCACCCTGGCAGCAGGCAGCTGAGGCAGTGGCAGAGGCTGGAGGAGTTGGGGACATCTCTGTGCAGACCAGGACAGTGTCAGGAGGTGTCAGGCCCGTGGGGCTGTGCAGGGGGATGAGGGCAGGCAGGGAGGTGAGGGTGTGATAAATGGTGTCTGCCAGGCCTGCCAGGGAGGGATGTCACACAGCCTGGGGACAGGCACTATTTACAGCTAGTGAAGCCACTGCACATTTCCTGGTTTTATTTCTGGGTCCCACAAATCCCAGGGCCAAACTGGAGAGTGCCAGGGAGGCCCTGCAGCTCCTGGCTGTGCTGCTCTCACGTCCTCCTGCAAACCAAGCTGGTGACAATAAAGGCTTTGTATGAAAGCCACCGTGCTTTGTAGACTCCAAAGTGCCCTTTGATGACAAATGCCTTTGCTTAATAGTCTCACCTTGACAGTGAGAGCTGAAGGGAACACAAATATAATCCCTGGACACTGTAGCTTCTAAATAAATAAACACATAAATAAATACATAAATACATGGCACAGGTAATATATGGGCTTACACAAACACTGAAACACACCAAGCAGGCAGAGGTGGAAACTGCAATAGCCAAAGCACCAGTGCAGTCACAAGATACAAAACAGGAAGAAACCACATGGGAAGAGATGGTTTTCTTCTCAGGCACTCAGATGTTGTCATGGATATGGTCCCGGGGCCCAGCCACCAGGCCAAGGGCTGTGCCTGGATCCTGCTGCTCCCGTGGCACAAGCAGCCCTTGGCACACCTCAAGGGCTTGTTCACGGAAAAAGTGTGTGTGTGTCTGAATGTATTGACACATGCAAGAAACTAAAGATGTAGAAACCAGTGAGTTCTAGCTCAGAATCCTGTCATGTACTGTGGCAAAGGTAAAATTAAAGACATCAGAGTTTCCCCATGTAATTTAACTGCCATTGTGTGTGCATTCTGTATTTCCCGTGGTTGGCATCCTGAAGTGATGACTCTGAATGTTCAGCTGGAGACACAGATTTTCCAGGATGTGCACAGCACCTACCTGCTAACACCACTTGTGGCATCTGAAGTTACACCAAATCACGAAATGTTTCATCACATCCTGGGACTGTAATTATACACACCTGCAAGAAACCAAAGAAAAACTCCCCAAAAATCCCCAAGCAAAAAATCCCCAAAACCCAAAGAAGCCCACAAAAATGGAAGAGACCATGATTCATGCCCCAAAACATATCTGCTCATGTGCTTAAGATCTTGTTTTTCACTCTGGGAGGAGTTTTTTGTGGATTTGATTCTTGTTTTTGAGCCTTTACTGTTCACTGAAGCTACATTTTTCCTTATTTCCCTCCAGCAATGAAAGCTGGAATACTTTTTTTGGGTTCCTTTTTTGGTAAATGCAGATGAGGACACCCTTTCCATCACGGGGCTTCTGGGGCTGTGTTTGGAAGAACCAAATGTCACGGAAGATTGTAACCTTCTGTTTTGACACCCTTCAAGATATGGCTTGTATATAATCCCTTTTATAGCAGCACAAATAGTCAGGCACAGAGATGTGTGGAGAGCAAACGAGCTTCTGTGAGCTTCAGAGGGCCCAGATCTGCCTCTTGTGGGCCTTCCTGAGGATATAAAATTGGGTTTTAGGGGGGACCACATCATTCACTGAGTGACAGGAACCTTCCCAAGCACACAGCCCCTGAACCCCTGAACCCCCAGGCAGCAGAGCTCCAGGTGGGGGCCTGAGCTGCAGCTGGGACATGCAGACAGAGCAGGGGCAGCTGGCCTCTGACACGTCTTTGGCTGATCTGCTCTGTATTTTCTTGTATTTCCTCAGCTCTTCCGTGTGGAGAAGGTGTTAATGGAGTTGATGCTGCAGGGAGGGTGCCCCAGGGCACCTTGGCAGCCCCGAGCAGGTCAGGCTTGGCTCCAGGCTGGCCATGGTGGCTGTCACTGAGCCCTCACACACCTGGTCAGCCTTGGCTCCAGGCTGGCCATGGTGGCTGTCACTGAGCCCTCACACACCCACACATCCCCCAAGGGCTCGGGGCACCCTCCTGTGCACACCCACAGCCACACAGCCCCTGTCTCCTGCCCCGACCTGCCCAGATAGCATCAGGACATTGCACAGCTGAGGGTGAGCACAGCGACAGAGCTGTGCTGAACAAGGCCTCTCACAGGGAAAACAAAGGCAGGGAGAGCTCTGGCGTCATCCTCTGGCTGCCCTGTCCCCAGGAGCAGAGGCAGAGGGAAGCTCTGGCTCAGCGCTGGGCTGGCCCTGCTGCACAGACCCAGCACTGCCCTCCCAGTGAAGTCACGGCACTGTCACTCAGTCACTCACACAGGACAAGCCTCTGTGGTGCCTTTGTCTGCAGCTCCGTTGGTGGCTTTGATCTGCTCTTCTGAGAGATGAGATCAACAACTGTGTTACTGCTCCTGCAGGAGTCAGCACTTCATTAACTGACGGGTAAATCAGAGCCCCCAGCCTGAGGCTGAGCAGCCTTTCCCTGGCACCTCCAGGTTCCCGTGCCCGGCTTGGGCTGCTGGGGGAGGCTGCAGAGGCTGCCACTGCCCCACGGGCACCTCAGCTCCAGCAGCCACCGCCTGGCACACGCTGGTTCCTGCAGGTGCCTGTGAGACCTGCCCTGGCACAGCCCTGCCCTGGCACAGCCCTGTGGGCTGGGGGAGCAGCCAAACCCTCCTCAGGTCCATGAGGAACCAGGGGTGACAAATATCAATCCCTCCCTGCCCTTGGCTGTGCATGTGGATTCCCAATGGAAGATGGGAACTTGCATTACATTCTGCTGACAAATCCAGTTTTCTCATGTCCTCTGGGCTCCTCCAGGACCTGGTGAGGGATCTCTTTTGGATGCTGCCCAACTAACAGGAGAGGAGGACCCTTCAGAGGGCACTGGTAGGAAGAACAATCTGTGGTGTGCAATATCCCTGCAGTGATGGAGGGTTTTCAATGCACAAGGGGAGTTTTTTATCATCTTTATTTTATCTGCCCTCAAGACAGTGTTTCACACTTCTCATATCACTGGGGCAGGAAAAAGAGGCATCTTGTATCATTGCACTAGGAAAGGTCACAAGGAGTTTGCAGGAGACACCAACTTGCTCCCACCATCTCCTGAAGGAGCAGCAGCACCAAGTGCCTTGGGGTAGCAGTTCTTGTGTTTGCCACGGCTGCCAGGTATCTGAAGGCTGCCCAAAGTACCAGCAAACCCCTCGTGTGTAACCACTTTGGATTAAAAAATACAGACAACAGAAGTGGCTGCTGCTTTCTGAGACATGCAGAAAGTTGGCAGAGCTGAAACATTGGGCGCTACTGCCTCAAAGCATTTTGCTGGTTTGTCTGAGGAGACAATGGGAGACACGGAGTTACTCCTGCTGAACAGATCACTGCCAGTGAGCTGAGCCCTGGCAGCTGGCAGGAAGCTGCTCCTGCCCCACACCAAGCTCAGGCAAGGCTGGCAGCTGGCACAGTAGCTGCCAGCTACCAGTGTCCCCTCCTTGCCACGGTCATCCATCACCCTCGCTGGAGATTCCTGGTTTTCCATACAAAGCCCTGTAGGGTCTCCTCTGGTGCAGACAATGGAGGCACCAGCGTGAATTCCCACTCACCCTGCTTCACTTGACATCGTTGGAGCCCCACGGGTCTGCAAAGACAGAGAGCTCAGCAGCTGTGCCCACAGCAGCAGAGGCACCTCGGGAGCAGAGCCAAGCTCTGCACAAACCTGTTAGAGCTGGGTTACTACTTCAGCTGCACTCTGCTAAAAGTGCTAAAACAAAAACTGAAAACGGGAGGGTATCCTGTACAAGCATCATTCTCGTGGATTTATGCACAAGAGAGCAGCTACCCAGATAAGCTCCTTGGCAGGGTCAGAATTATGGAGGAGTCACTCGGTCAGGCTGGTGAGGGAGCAGCAGTGCAGGCACTCCTTGGTGATGCTGAACCTCCCTGCCCTTGGTGGGTGCCATGAGCCTGGGGAAGTTCCCTGGCTGCTCCTGCTGCTGAGCCCTGGCTCTCTCTGAAAGCCACCTTACACGGTCACCACTGGGACTGGGAAAACAAACCTGAATCCCAAATATGCTACTTTATAATGAAGGATATCAGCAGAAGGGCAACAGTTCAAAATATCCTTAGGAGGAGCTTTCTCAAACTTCAGTGACCACCACCACACCCATAGTAACTATTAATGCTAAATTAGTTAAATCATAGATGAATGGCATGAACTGCTGATTGAAGTCATGTGGGGACTAAGAAACAAGATGCTGAAATTAAATTTACCTCCCTCTGCACTTTGCACTCAGTCTTTAAATCCCACGTGCTTGTATTGCATTCTCCAGTCCCCGAGTATGTGATGCAGCATTTTGGAGCTCTTTGCAACTGCAGCCTGAAGTGTCTGCAAACACCTGCCCCTTCTGGGACGTGCCAGTCACTTCAGCTGTCAGGAAGCCTCAAATATTTCAGATGGGACTTTGGGAAAGGCTTTTGTTGCTACCAGGAATGACCTGGCTGAGAAAATTAACGTGGTTTGTAGACAATAAGGAAGAACAGAGGAAGAACATCCATTCACCTCCACTTAGATGTCAAATCATATATCCAAGTCTCTGAATTCCTGACAAGCCTCAGGCAGTCTACAGTGTCTGATCACAGTTAATGCTCAGCTCTATGGGTGAAGAAACAGAACTCCTCCTTGCTTGGTGAAGGGTTGGATTATCAAACCCACCAGAAATAAGTGGGGGCAATTACAGGTCAGAGATCTGGGCATGGGGAAGTGCTGGAATGCCCAGGGAGCAACAGCACAAACAGGAGCAGCCCTCCTAATGCCTAAGCTACCACCAGCATGAGGGACAATGTAAAGAACCAAAGTAATGAGAGGCTTGTGACAGAGAACTGGTGGTCTTGGACGGCAGCAGACGTAGGGTTTGCACAATTACCAGTTTGAAGAAATAATTCATCCTGCACACTAAATGAAGGAAGCATCTGGCAAAAAAAGTAGTTACATAAATACCTCACTGAAAATTGCATCATGGACATATTAGGCATGAAAGAAGTCATGTAGAGTTTCTAATTTCCAGACCTTTGCCATTGCAGGTTTGGCATTCTTGAGGCATGGTTTCCAGTGGGCAGCTCCATGTATTTCCACATGCTCACACAGATGGGCACAGACACAGACATGCCTACGTGCACTTCAGTGCATTGGGCTGCAGGAGGATTCACTGCTTACAGCTAAAAGCAGCTTCTGTGCATTATTTAAGAAAGGTTAAGAGCGTTCATATACATTCCAAGACTTGTGGTTCCCCAAAATGGTGTGCCCTTACAGAAAATGAAGGGTTTACTCAAACTGAACAAAACTCCTTCTAGGATGGCTTTGGAGCTACAGCAGCCATCCATCCTTTTTAGCAATACATAAAGAAGCCAAAGGGTTTTTTTAACTTTCCTTGTCACAAGGTTTGTGTCCATAGACATTTTTGGAGCTGAATTCCCACAGAAGTAAGTGACAACTTCACACAAATGGGCTGCAGTACCTGGGCCTAAATATTTAACTTCTTAGTCAACCTTCTAGAACAGTTTTCAAGTTTGCAATGGTAAACACTGGGAAAAGCTACTGCTCATGTACTTAAAACCAGATGGACTTAAAGCCCACACCCTGAGAATCACTTGCTGTAACCCCACAGCTACACCCAAGCTGGTCCCAGCTGTTCCACTTGTATTTTATAACACAACACCAGGATATCCAGAAATGAGGTCTACCAACAAGGTGTATGGCTCTGTTTGCTTGATATGCAAAGAAGTTGTTTGCACCTAATTTTAGTATATCCACCTACAAGACATTTAGTTTCCCAGGTCATATGCCCTACTTGAGTTCGAGGGGTTTTAAAGACATTAAAGAAAGAGGACTTTGGCTATTTGCCTGAGATTTCTAAACATCCTGAAGCCCAGTGAGAAGACCTACTTGATGTCTCAAAATCCCAGTCTAAAGGTCACTAGTCACATACAGATCATTAGCACGGGCAATTGGCTTTAATGACTGTTTGGGGCAATCTTTGGGCTGGCTGAGGCATCCCTACAGCTTCAATCCACATAAGCAAAAGGCATCTGCAGCACAAGCACAGCAGTTCCTGTCAGAAATAAGAGATCCTAAATATGTAGCTTCTCCCAGTGGATTGCAGATGTGGTTTCAGCAGTTTCCCTGACTGGCGTGATTTAGAAAAGCAGGTTTTCCCAAGTCATCCTGGCTAGAGCACTGCAGAAGGCCCATATTTAATCAGGAGCCTGGGCAACACGGGGGCTGTGCACACCCCTACGAACCTATCTGCAAAGGACCATGTCTCAAATCTGTGTGTGCTCAATCCCAGGGCTGACCATTTGCTGTTTCCACTGCTGCCTTGCCTGTTCAGTGTCACAGTAGCTGCAGTCAACACAGAGAATTCTGGTCAGATGCCTCGTGTTGTACTGCACAATGCATGAAGTGTAACCTGATAATGAACAAAAGGCGTTTGGCATCTTCTCTTTTCAGCACGAAGTGTTATTGTTATGGGCCATCCAAAACATGAGTCAGCCTGCAGGGACACGGCCCTGCAACTCACCAAGCAGCAGAGCCAGCGAGGGCTGCAGAGCTCAGCTCAGGCCTCCCTGCAGAAGTGCTGCTCTCTCTGTCGACGTGCTGCTCTCCTGCAGAAGTGCCGCTCCCCTGCAGATGTGCTGCTCTCCTGCAGATGTGCTGCTCTCCTGCAGATGTGCTGCTCTCCTGCAGATGTGCTGCTCTCCTGCAGATGTGCTGCTCTCCTGCAGATGTGCTGCTCTCCTGCAGATGTGCTGCTCTCCTGCAGATGTGCTGCTCTCCTGCAGATGTGCTGCTCTCCTGCAGATGTGCTGCTCTCCTGCAGATGTGCTGCTCTCCTGCAGATGTGCTGCTCTCCTGCAGATGTGCTGCTCTCCTGCAGATGTGCTGCTCTCCTGCAGATGTGCTGCTCTCCTGCAGATGTGCTGCTCTCCTGCAGATGTGCTGCTCTCCTGCAGATGTGCTGCTCTCCTGCAGATGTGCTGCTCTCCTGCAGATGTGCTGCTCTCCTGCAGATGTGCTGCTCTCCTGCAGATGTGCTGCTCTCCTGCAGATGTGCTGCTCTCCTGCAGATGTGCTGCTCTCCTGCAGATGTGCTGCTCTCCTGCAGATGTGCTGCTCTCCTGCAGATGTGCTGCTCTCCTGCAGATGTGCTGCTCTCCTGCAGATGTGCTGCTCTCCTGCAGATGTGCTGCTCTCCTGCAGATGTGCTGCTCTCCTGCAGATGTGCTGCTCTCCTGCAGATGTGCTGCTCTCCTGCAGATGTGCTGCTCTCCTGCAGATGTGCTGCTCTCCTGCAGATGTGCTGCTCTCCTGCAGATGTGCTGCTCTCCTGCAGATGTGCTGCTCTCCTGCAGATGTGCTGCTCTCCTGCAGATGTGCTGCTCTCCTGCAGATGTGCTGCTCTCCTGCAGATGTGCTGCTCTCCTGCAGATGTGCTGCTCTCCTGCAGATGTGCTGCTCTCCTGCAGATGTGCTGCTCTCCTGCAGATGTGCTGCTCTCCTGCAGATGTGCTGCTCTCCTGCAGATGTGCTGCTCTCCTGCAGATGTGCTGCTCTCCTGCAGATGTGCTGCTCTCCTGCAGATGTGCTGCTCTCCTGCAGATGTGCTGCTCTCCTGCAGATGTGCTGCTCTCCTGCAGATGTGCTGCTCTCCTGCAGATGTGCTGCTCTCCTGCAGATGTGCTGCCCTCCCTGCAGATGTGCTGTCCTGCTGGTGCTGACTCGGACTCCTGCCCTTTCACTACTCCTTTAAAAAGGCCAAGTCCTTCAGAAGTGCTGTTTGTGGCATTATCAGACTGATGGGTACCTTGTTGTGCACTAACTGGTTAAATTTATGTGGCATGTGGTTTCATTCAGCTGATCTGGACTGTGCTGCAGAAGCCAGGCACACCCTGGCCTGACAGGAATCACGAATCCCCTTCTCAGCCAAGGAGTGAACATAAACCAGACTGGGAACCAAGGGGCTGATGGACTCTTCCTTTCAAAACTCCTGAGACCCTTAATCCCCACGCATCCTTTTTCCACACACTGCTTTACAAGCCTGATTGAAGCCCAAGTGATTGAAATCCAACCAGCAAAGGGAAGGGATGGTCCAGGCACTGAGATCAGGACGCCTGTTCCTGTTACACATGCAGTCACTTGTACTGAAACAACAAGTCAGGACCTCAAGAGCCTCATGAAATGATGAATCGAGGAAAAGCAGAGGGGACAAGGCTAGCAAGAAGGCCCAGAGAAAAACTGGCTGTACAGACAGACAAAAGGAGAAAGAAATGGAGAGAAATTGGTTAGAAAGTGTCCCGGCTTGGGGAGGTCTGTGCTGTCAGGGCTTCAGGATTGCTGCAGAGAATCTGGTGGAGCGTGTTTAGCATGGACATTGTTCTACCAGTGGGACCCAGTTTTGCAATGCTATTCTCTTTAGAACAGTCAAAAACACCAGAAAAATGAGATTTTTATAGTGACATTACTCAGGCACTTTCCCATGTCATCAAAACACGTCTGGAGACTGGCCACTGGGTAGAGCCCATTTCCGCCAGCGCTGCAGGGAGCACAGCTCATCCTGTGTCACAAAGCCAGGACTCCTGAGCCCCTGAGGGACAGCACCCACACCCAGGTTCCACCAGGAACATCTTCAATGGGCCAGTCTTGCTGGCCTTTCCACAGCAAGGCTTTCCAGGCACACAGCTCTGGAAGATTTGATCCCGACACTGACTCAACACGGGATGCACATCTGGAATTCAGTCACCCATGAGCAACATTTAAATCACTGACTTGGAAAACAGGCAGGAGAGACAAAGGGGACAGCTGGCTGTAAGAGCAGCTGTTTTATCTCCACTGGCCTGACCCGTGAGGTGCAGGGGTATGTGGGACAGCCCTGTGACTGCCAGTCCCTCACCTTCACCTTGCAGGCAGCCCCAGCTGTGTCCATGAGCATTGCCAGGCACGTGGTGCAGCCAGACCCAGCAGGCTTGTCCCACTGGTGCAGGTGGGCAGCAACTGGGACCTCAAGTCTGGTCCCAGGGAACAGCCCTGCAGCCATTCTGCCCTCCCATCCTGGACATGCAGGAGAGGACACCAAGCAACACACGCTGAAATAAAGACATGGCACAGAATTTTTAAATAATTTTATAATTTCCTGATGAACTTAGTCTGTGAATAAAAAAAGAAGAAAAAAAGAACAAAGTGTTTATATTATCAAGGCAAAGTTGAATATAACACATTTTCTTTGCAGATTCATGATCCTGTCAGTAACATGACTCCAGCAATAGAACACACACAAGGTGAAGGCAGCGTGCGCACTCGCATCACGGACACCAAAGTCCCCCGCTGCTGTCACTCCCCAAAGGAATTCAAGTACACTGCAGCCCGTCCCTAAAGCCCGCCTCCCCCTCCACTAAAGTGCAACACGGCTCTTCCACAGCAAATGAGGGATCTGGGATGTGTCTATGGAGTGGAGCATCCCACAGAATGCAACTCCACAGACGGTTTGTGAACTCGGTGTGCAGCTCTCCTCATTCACTGCCTCGGAAGGAAATGGCAAGATCCTGTTTTAGTGGGCTTGGAGCAGCATGTTGGGCTAGCACAGAAGTTATTCCCCTGTTTGTGGTCCCATTGGATTCATCCTCCTCCAGCATCTGAACAAATAAAGGCATCTCTTACTAAAGCCTCCCCAGTTATACTGTAATGAGTGTGTAATGAGGGGCCAAATGCAGCCACCCCTGGGCAGGGAGGGAGGACTTGGCCTTGTCCCCTGAGAGCTGGGAAGATGGGGCAGATAAAAGGAACAATGTCTACATTTAATATTTGGCTTTGAATTTGGCTTTTAAGATAACCATATTTTATAACAAATAAAGAGTATACGTGACCAATAGATCCATTTTCTGCTGGTTTCCAAGTGAAAGAAACCAATGTTTTCAACAAAAAGCCTAATGGGCATATCTGCTTAAAAGGAAACCACATTGACTTGATTTTCAAAATCTGAACTAAGCTTGCAAAAGGGGGACAAACACCATTGGGTTAAGTTTGATAATAAAAATACATTAACTTAATGAAATTCTTTACCTCTGTCCATAGGTAAAGCAATTTGTCAGGGTTTTTTGGTTAACCTTACACACCAGTTCAGCCTCATGTTGTTGCTTTCAAGCAATGCAAGTCTTTGATGCAACCAGGGCAGAAGGTGGCTGCTGGTCCTTTCCTGCCCCATAACATGCTTGGTACGTGACCAACACCAGAGGCAAGGAAATACAACTTTGATAATGAACCTACAACTACCTGCACTAGCTGATCTGCACTTGCTCGTGCCCCTGGCATCAAGGGCTGGGATGGAGAAAACAGAAAATGTGGCCAAGGCATTTGGCCCATTCCCATCAGTGGTTCCCATCTTAGGGGACACCTGGTGTTCATAACTGTTACCAGAAAAGTCTGGCTTCCAAAACACCGTTTCATTCTGCCCATTTCTGTCTCACACTTGTACAGTATAAACCTGGGAAAGCAGGAATTTACACAGGGTTTGTAACATTTCCTGAGGCCAAGCTGCCTTGGACCTCAAAAGCCTGTGAAAGGCAACTGGTTATAATTAAAAGCCCACAAATCCTTTTCCATACAATCCTGAGAGGAGGAGTCATGGCTTTGTTGCTTCTTTACTTGAATTCCTTTTAATGAAATTTATTGTTATATATTTTTTAAAACACATCTTTTTCAGTTCTACTACTATCTTTGTTTTCAATCCGACAACAGACACACACTGTTGGTAACTGCCCCAGCCTTAGGACCACACAGACAATATCGACAAGCAGAAAACAAAACAGGAAAAAAACACCCCTGAAAAAGACAGGGGAGATACTGATGACAGGGTTACAGCACTCACCACACACACTGGAAAAAGTCAGGATTTCTGAGTTTATGCTTTTGACACTAAAAAGTTTTGAAACAGTTCTTCTCCTTTTTTTTTTTGTTTTAAAAATAGTCAGCGGACACAGCCATTTTGTTCAGAAGGATCTGCTGTTGCGTAAGGTTCCTTCCATTTATGTGGAAAAAACAATTAAAAACATCGTTTTGTGTCAAACCCCCCGACACCCTTCCTCAGGAGGCAGAGGAGGGCTCAGCAGAGCTGGCCCTGCCAGGCGCGACGCCGCCATGCCGCGTGCCCGCCCCTCGCAGCCCGCCGGGGCAGTGTTGGGTATCCACAGCCTTCCTGGCCTCCCGGGGCCCTCTTCCAGCACGGGTGTGGAGCTCAGGAGAGGCTTCCCTGCAGTATCAGATGCCTTCATTGTGCTGTCTCCCTTTAGCATTCCACTGGAGCCATTTGAGGGATACATGCCTTACGTGTGCAGTGACAGTTTTGCTTTCAATGCTATCAGTGCACGACTCCACGTCCTTTGCAAAGACCCCTGCAGTGGCAGCGATTGGCAATTAGTACAGGACTGGGGACTCAACCCTGTCAACCCTGAGCAGATGTAAAAATTTCCCAACAAATCGAGCACTAGCAGCAGAACGGGTGGGAATTACAGGGCAAATGAAAAGAGGAGCCCCTTTGGTTTAAAAACCAGGGTTATCTCTACAAGATTTATGACATTTATGCTCCCTTGTGCAAATTTCAGAGCCCCAAAGTACCAGGAAATTTTCTAGAGAAGGGATATTCCAGCCGTGCAACGAGAAACGGCGCACGCGGTTCCGCGCCTCACGTCAGAGCTTCACCTTCTGTCCCCAGGACTTGGCAAAAACTGGATACTCCAAAGAGGCTTTGGCATTTTCTGCAGTGAAAGCTGGTTAAAGGCAGTCAAAACGAGAGAGAATACTTAGAGAAGCTTAGAGCTTCATCTGGGAGCATGCCGCGTAATTCTTCTTCCAATGGCAAACAGTGCTCACGTCCTCACCCTGCAATTTTAGTGTTATGTCCTTTTGGAGTTTTGCATCAGGTTGGATTCAGAGGAAGATATGGACTTGGACTCCTGGATATCAGGAACAAATGTGGTTGCAGTGTCAGCTTTTACAGTGTACATGGGCTTCAGGCTTCACTTATTTTTTAGCCCAAACCCTGCCAAAATGATCTGCTTAATTTTCTACAAACAGCTCCTTGAGTCCTTACATCTCTCAGCTTCTCTACAAATGACAGCTCAGGGGAAAAAGAAGCAATATTAAAGCAGTTAAAACTTTGACAGCCCCTGTAGCAAATGGAACTTCATTCAACAGGAGAAGAAAAAGCAAATTTCCCCAGGGTCCCTGGGAAGGGCCCCTAATTTCCTAGAGCTGCTGCACTGCAGGACCACTGTGGTAGGAAACTGTCTGCATCTGCCTGGCTGCTGACACTTGGGAATAAGATCTTAAAAAAGCAGTGGTGGGTTAGGCAACTGGATGAGCACTGCAGGGTATGCCACCTATGGCCCTTCTCCCATGTGCCTCACATGCAATTCCATGATGAGTTATGAGAATAAAATCCCTTTGTTGTCTTAAGGCCAACGGTGTGGCACTCCACACGAGTGAAAAGGAAAAGCTTCCAGTGGTCATGTTCAGCATTCAATCGTGGCCAGCAGTACCTCCCAAAGCCCAGAGTTCCTCAAGCTATTCACCACAGATCTCTGTCGACACAGGATCAGAGAGATTACCTGAAATCGTTCAATGGAGATAAGTCGGATCAAGACTGTTCCTAATGAGATCTGCTCCCTCCCTGAAAGCACTTTACAGAGGTCTAAGATCAATCTTCAAGATGGGAAGCCTACAAGCCCCAGGAGATAACAGTGGTTAATGAGAAAAATCACCAGGGCCCACCAATTCAGATGGAAGGAACAGCAGGTGTGTGGCTGGCAGATAAAGGACCAAATGGCCAGCGTGAAAACCAGCCAGGCTTGACAAATCCTCCCTGGGAGGAGGAGGTGAGTAAACAGTGAGCTTCACCTGGCTGCCAACACACAGATCCTGCACACCCTGCCCTGACAGCACCAGGCCTTTGGCTGGGGCACTCTGAACTACAGAAATGCAGCCACAAGCTGAGTTAGAGATGCTGAAGAAGCAGCAGCAAGGCAGCACAGCCAGGGGACTGAAATACCAGCCCAAAGTGATGGCCTCTGGCTCCCATCCCCTCCCCCTGCCTGCCTCCAGCAGAAACGCTATCAAGGAACATCTCAGTAAGAGGTTTACAAGCACGAGTCATTTGAACCATCGATAAGGGAAATTCCACAGCTTCTCACAGAGGAAGGATTGTTTTACAGCAGGGAAGCAGGGCAGCTGGAGATCTGACCATATAAGTTAATGAGGGAGCCAGGAGGGGTGGCGGTGGCCGATGATGCTGGGCTGATGGCTCTGATGCTTTTACAGGCAGCATTAAATTCCTTGAGTGAGTAATTAGGGGTGAGGAAGAAAA
>WAAE01026670.1:4101-16203 GCA_013400495.1 Nicator chloris
TTTTTTTTTTTTTTTTTTTTAATGTGAGATTTCAGTAGAACTACCATGAGGGCTTTTTTCTTCAAGATTTCCTGTCTAGGAAATGAGACATCCTGGAGGTGAGAGTATTTGCACCTCTAATAGGAAAGGAGTTATGTTGGCTTCATGCCCTCATTGCCTTGAATTTTTTTCTGAGAACTAGGGTTGCCTCAACTGTAGGAGTAAACCCAAAATACGGCAGCCTTTCTCTTACTTCCTTTCTACTCCTTGAGTTGCTGAATTCTGTGTAAATTGTAATATTTTTTCACCCCAAACGTACTCACATGTTGAAAACCTGCTGCTAGTTCATATGTAATGTAAATAGATCACTTAAATTACAGTTTAATCAGCTGCAAAACAGCACTTCCTATCAGAAAGATTGTGCGAGACAAAGTTACTTCTTTCTTAGTGTACTGTTGTTCAGTTTTGCGGGCCTTCACCTTTCAAGGCATTTAAGCCACATAGATCAAAAGTAAAAATTTCTTGTCTTGGCAACCTTAGAAGCAGCTTTTCTTCCTCTTCCCTTCTCTCCTTATTAACAAATTGTCAGACGACAGCATCAAATTACTTAAGTGAGAAATATTAACTAATAAAACTAAACACTTGCTCACACCCTATAGGCCATAGTGGAACTTAGTAACATGATTTAAGTTAAATATACATTTTTTTTTCCATAAATATTCATGGAATTAGGGACACTGTAATTATTATGCACACGTTTCAGAGAAAAATATTCATGGCTCAGGGGAAAAACTGCACGCTGGATTTAAAATCTTCTAACACTATTATTTCTTCTGGTGACTGTAGAATACTTAGTCCCTTCTTGGTGTGGATTGATGGGTCTGACAATATTGTTGAAGTCTAGGCACAGATGCTGTTTTATTTCTTGTATTTCCTCAACTATGCTTTAATTGAATTCATAATTATCCTACATATTTTACAGCTGAAACTAACTTATGATTGACTTTTTCTACTTAAATAATTAGAAAAGTAAAATTATATCAATCATATTTAAGAATGTATCTTTAAATAAAATTAATATGAGTACTGAATTATAGTTATATAATTTAAAAGATAAACTATAATGTGATGCTTGAAAATTAATTTGACAGCTTGGAAAGCTTAACAACACTGTTTATTAAGCTTTTTTTGTAAAAAGTGCACAACAACATAGTCCATGAGTCCTATGGAGTGCTCGCTTCGTCTTTCTCTTTGAGCAAGTAGTGACATTTAGTCAAGAGAAATATCTTTGTATCATCTTATCAGGCAAAAAAAAAAGTTATAATTGTGGCTTATTCACACCTTTTTGTGTGTTTTGATGGCAAAATGACATGTGGGGAAAAGACACACTGATATGCTCATCTCTTACTTATCTATCTTGCTTGATGGGAACAACTCTTTCTCTTTCGGCTACGTAATAAAAAAAGGAATTATTATATTTTTAGAGACTATATTTATCAATGAAATTTGAGATTGTGAACTTGTAAGTAAGAAGCCTGACAAAAATGCACTGTGGATTTGAAAGGCTGCTTTCAAAATATCTTGAAAATGTCAAAGATATTTTTAGGCTTCAAAAATGGGAATGCTTATATTGTCTGCAGGCAAAGGAAAGTAATCAGAAAACACTGATTTTTCAATTTCTTGGAAATTCTTGAGTTTCTTGAAACAAAAATAAAAAGTGAAAAACAGATCTAAAAAGAGAGTCTCTTTAAAAAGTAGAAAAATTTCAAATCTGAGAGTACTGGTGATGGTAGTTCTTTGGAAAAATAATGCTGACAATTTCCACTGATTATTCTGGGTTCATTTTTCAGCCTGGTGTTTTAACCAGTTGTGTTTGGAGAGAACCTCAGGCACACATCCCTCTCAGTCAGCTCATGAGCAAACAGCATTGCAGTGGCTGATTCAGCAGAAAGGAGGAACACAGCACATTTTCACTGTGAAGGAAGAGGCCAAACAGACCAGCACACCCACATTGCCTGGGCTTGCCAAGGACCCCAGATGTTGCCAGTCTCCTATCCTCCAGTGGAAACCCTGCACCTGGCAAAGGACAGCAGCTCCCTGTGGATCTGGTGGTCCCAGGGACATGCCAAGGGGGCTCTCCTTGCCCTCCTCAGCTGCAGAAAGGAGCCACAGCTTGGGCAGGGTGTTTAGGAGGCTGCAGCTCATGCCACAATGCTGGCAGCTAGCCTGAAGCCTCGGGGTTTAGCAAAGGGGTTCGTGATCCCACAGGATGAAAAGGGCTTTGAATCCCAGTTCCTCTCAGCTGCTGAGAATGTTTTGGGTAACTGAGAAAGGTGGTGGAGTTTTGCAAATACAAGTCAGATTTCCCAGCATTTACAAAACAACAGCAAATGATATTCCTCTGTATAGCTTTTCCAGTCCCACTGCTTTTGTTCTTTTATTTTTCCTCATATTGAGAGGATATCTGTGCCAGGCACAGGAAAAAAAAATCAAATAAATTAAAATATAATTATGTATAATGGCATAATTCTCAGATGTGTTAAACTCAAAATTAAGCAACACATTTATTTATGTGTCTTTTTACCTGTTTTACCATACCTGAATTTTTCAAACATCCACTCTGAAAAACAAAAACAACTAAGCCACTCTATTTTTTCAGCGAGAATGTTCAGGGATGTGGAACACTCACAATGAAATTTCATACAAATTATCTCCTAAGTTTTTTTCAGTAAGTAGCTGCAAAACCCTGACAACAGCCCCTGCAACATGAGCACACGGAGAGGAACTCTGGGACTCATTATAGAGGAATCTACTGATCTAGTCTACTTAAACATGCTAAAAAAACTCCACATAATGCCTATATCTTGACTTCAAAATAGTTTTAAAACTGTGGCCTTAGTTTATAGTTTCAAGATTTTAGTAGAGGTTTTCAAGCTATTTAGAAACAGATACAGTTCCTTCTTGTAGGAAAGTAAATTAAGTTATCAAATCCAAGGGTCAAACTTTGGTGACATTTAAAACGACGAAAAAACCACCCCTAATGGCTAAATGGCTCAAAAGGAATTCCATAAAAATATGCTGACAACTGTTGTCATGAGGAGAGGCTAACACTGAAAAAATCAACAGCTCTTTTAAATATGAGAAATTTGTGGTGAATAGTATTATGAATTCAGATATGATATATGTTGATGGTAAGCCTGTTACCAAGGCTTCTGTAAGTTTGATTTCCTTTTATTGACATGCTTATGTGACATTAGTAGACATTTTTCCCTCCTCACAACTATGGCTGCTTAGAAAAAGTGAATGTCAATATCTTATTTCAGCAGTAACTTAGAAATTAACATTCATACAAACACCTCCTCCTAGAATTTGGATCAGCTCTTATTGGTACGTTTGACCATCTGTTGGGCGTTTTAACAGTTAAGTTTCAGAGGG
The DNA here is from genome assembly GCA_013400495.1 of Nicator chloris. Taxonomy (NCBI): domain Eukaryota; kingdom Metazoa; phylum Chordata; class Aves; order Passeriformes; family Pycnonotidae; genus Nicator; species Nicator chloris. The sequence goes on from WAAE01026670.1 coordinate 7,516, forward strand.
GTAGACACAGTGATTGGCAAAGACTGAGCTTGTTTTATAAAGATGATCCCAAAGGATATCTATGAATAGAGAACACTGCTTTCTCTTGGCACCATGTTTTCATGTTTTGCCAGATTTTATCTTCAATAGTTGTGCAATGTCTTAAGCAGATTCATGCTGCAAGGGAAGTTGGGCTTTGATTTCATTAGTAACCTGAAGTCACCCACTACCACTGCAGCCAATGCACTTACAGTTAAATCAATTGAATTAGATCATAGCTCAAATAACTGCAAGTGGACTGAGACTTAAATCAGACTATGTTGTAGCATTCATCAGTGCTATTTAAGGAAAAATCCTCTACAAGAACAGGTGAGCACTTCTCACAGTGGACGATGAGTGTTATTTGTTTGCATTTTGTCTTAGCTAGCGTGTTTTCTCTGTGAACTTATGTATAGCAAATTAAAGGTGAGATTGTTATATTGCCACTTCCCTGTTTTTCACACAATCTTTTGAAATAATGAATGGACTCTTACAGTCCCCCTGTTCCTGACTTTTGCGTTGAACATTTGTAGCATAGTTTAACAATGGAAAATTCTGACAAAAATCTCAACAGCTTTTGAGTGGTCTAACTGTATTTTGTGGTCAGTCTAGTTTACCATATGGACATGGTGAAAAGAACCTGCACATTCTTCCCACGTGCAGCCCCTCTTATTTGTGTACTTGAGCTCAGATACGAAAGCAATGAAAGTATCACGCTCAGTATCTCATGCCTGAGACGGTAGGAATTGTTAAGCTCATGTTGATTCCTTAGCCCACCTCCCATCCCACTTTTTTAATGTTGTGTGCTGTGGGCCACTGGAGGTACTTTAGTGTTTAGAAGCTGCACCTTTACCATGTGAGCTGAAAGCTAATAGCAGACTGGGGCTATGAAACACAGCCTCAGAGGGTTCATCCTGCTGCAGAACATGTGAGACTGCCGCTGCTGTCCATCATTTGTAATCACAGGAACAAAAAATAGTTTCTCATTAAAATTATAAGGGAAATAAGAAAATCACGTTAAGAAAAAGACCTATATGATGAAATCTCACTGCTGGGGTTGAGTAACACACAACAGGATCAAATCTTTATCCTTGCATAAACGAAATACATGAAATGCTTTTCAATGTACTCAAACTGTGGTGCTCTTACTGCACGCAACTGAAACTAAGAAATTGTCTTAGGTAATATTTTCTTCTCAAAAGATGCCCCAAACTTGTTTATTGTGAAGATAGCAATGTATTTATTACCAAAATATATCCATAACAGTAACTGTCAAAAGGGTTACAGAAAAAAGAGCAAATATATCTTTTCAGATATGGAAAATATGATGTGGCCCAAGACTAACAAGAGTTTATATTTCAATTTTGACTCAAAAGTAGAGACCAGCTATTGTCTCATATAGTTAATTACATACACATAAGCATTACCTAAGATTTTGAAAGTTTCTAAAACTTTGATGCATTTGTTTGTAGAGAAGTGATTTTTTTTTAATGTTAAAACCAGAAATGGATGATAAATATAAAAATACTTGGAAGCCAATATATGATATTTTTCTTAGTGCAGAAACAAAACATCAGAGAAAAAGTTAATGGAAGATAAAAAATAAAGTAAAAATGCTGAGACTTCAGAATGCAACTGTTTTCTATGGTTTAATAAAGTCTATGGTTCAAATTTTGAAGTATCTCTTTTCATATTATTTTCCTTTCTCTCAGTGCAGAATTCTACAAGGAAATGGGAAGCAATTATTGTGTGCACACAGTAACTGAGGAACAGTATTTTCTTGCCAGAAATATCCTCTGATTATGTAAATATATTTTTTGCTTGTTCTTGTGTTTATAGATGTGGTGATTAATACCCCTGGCCCAGTGGTCATTTAGTTAGCAGCAGTGGTAGGTATCCAGACTTAGGCGTTTAATTTATCTGTGTGAACAAGGTTTATATCTATGCTCCAAAAGCATTTCCACTTTCTTCAAAATAAGATGGTGGGAAGAGAGAAGAAACATCTGCTGCATTTAAATGCCTCAATGAAGCCAGCCCTGCAGTTAATCAGCTCTGCCCTCACCAACAGATGTCACTGCAAGCAAAAGGAATTAATTTGTGAGGTTATTGGGCTCAAGGAGCAACAAAACTCTCTGAAATACAAATGTGAAAGAAACTCTCTTTCAGAGCATATGTTCATGTCTCTGTTCCTCTGCCACAAGCTGAGAATTAGCAGCAGGCAGATTGGTAAAAATAACAAAAAAGAGGAAGGAAAAAAATGTAAAAAAGAAAGTGTTCAAATTTACAGCCATGCAAAACAACTGAAATACATCAAAAGAAAATTCAGTACCTTGCTTTTAATTTTATGAATGATTTAACTGAGAAAACAAAATCTGTTAATTCATTGTGTATATTTCTGCAAGGCACACTCAGAAACTTAGACATTCCAGTCACCTGATTCTGTGGGTAAAGATGAGAAAAGGAAAGTTCATATAGCAGTAAAAGCAGTTCAACCATTTTTTTCTGATTAAAAAAGACACATATACCAGAGCACACAAAACCACTGCTAAAAATATTAAAGCTGCAAAGCAGAGACATCAAAAGTGAAAGACTCTTACCGTTAAGATTATTCACATGCAATCTTAATTTCCTATTTCTGCATGCATGTTCTGGTACAACCTTTAATTGCATAGTCATATGACTGTTTTGTGCTTCTGAAGACAGTCTCAAATTAGAGAGAAATATTAGAATTCACCCACAAAAAGTACTTTTGCCTCGTACATCAGCAAGCATTAAAACAAATGCATATCACAACTCTCTCTTATGTGTCCTACCACCAACACCGGCAGCAAGTGCAGCCGCTATCCCAGGAGGCCTGAGACACATTTTCCATACCTACTCGAGAGCAGTAAAAGCATAAAGAAATCCATGGATTTGGGGACTTCACCCAAATCTTTGAGGGCACAAAGATATACATTTTGTCACAGCACAAAATCTGTCCTGGCTCCTCACATCTTGCTGCAGTTGCCCTTGCCTCTCTGAAACACCCCCTCCCAGTTCTCTGTTTCGTTCTCAGTCTGCTTTCATGTCATTCATGTTTGTTTGTCTCTCTCTCTCTGCTCCAATTTGCGTTTTCCTGCTCCATGTTCCTACCTGTTAGCAAGGAGGACTGTGAAGGTTGAGGTTTTTTCCTGTGCACAATTAATCTATCTTGGGTGTCAGTAGGAGCAATTGCAAGGTTGTCTCGTGACCTGCTCTCTCTCACATAGCCCTATTGCAGCAGGAACCTCTGGCAAGTTTAGCTGCCAACCTCTGGCAAACCTCTGCTAAGCACTTGCAATTCACACAGCAAAGCCTTGCAAACTCAGCTGACATTTAGCTTGCTTTTTTATTATTATTATTTTCCGAGAGAAAACCCGACACAAAATATCAGTCTTTGCTTGAAAATATAGGAACACTACAGGTTTTTCACAAAAGCAATAAGGTAGTTAAGATCCACAGGCAAACAGGTTTTTTTTCTCTCTCATCTGATCTGAGATTACCTTGTTGATGGTGTAAGTTTTCAGGAGAGGGACATAGTCACTATGAACTCATCCATCTGTGTGGAGAAAATGCACAGTGCTCTCTATGGCACATAAACTATCTCGCTATACGTGCTAAATGGAACACACCAGAAAGACAATTTTTAAAACTGGAAATCAAAATGTGAATACGTAGAGAACCACTGGCTTTGAAAAGCATTATTAATTCCCGCTGGCTTAACAGGATTTTCAAATTACTTTATGCTTTTGAAAATATGATCACCACCCACAAATTATTAAGGTTTCTAAGGCAAGACCCTTTGCTAATATGAGATTACATGCAGAATAATTGTGCAAGCCCTGTGTTAGGTTCATCTTCACCAAACCCTGATGTCTGCCTTCTCATGCACTCTTTCTGCTTTGTTCAAGATGCAGCAAAATATTGCCTTCTTACTAAACAGCTGCTTTGTATCTTGTGATATGACAATATAATTCAATAAGGGTGTGGGGGCATGGGGCGGTGTGTGATCTCCATTTCATGGTTCTACATATTTCCCAGACTGGAGTCAGTGGGCTTTAGCAGGAAGCTGGGTGATTCTTTGTGTCTTCTAGCCTGTTTTTCTCTTCCAAGTTACATAGAAAAAACTGTAAATGTTTCAGCTAGACCTCAGAAATATATTCAGTTAGAATTGCCTTCTAGCAAGATATTCTTTCCTTACATCAGCAAATATAAAGTGATAGTAAAAGAAAGCCATCTTACTATTGTAGCCAGCATAAAGAAATAATTTAAATACAGGTTTGTACCCATTAACAAAAGAATGGGATTTTCAGTCACATAAAGAAAGTCTCTCTTCCCCTGTGTACAGTGTGAGGAAGTGCAGCAGTAGTAGTAGATGGAAATCAGCAATACAAACAAGACTGCAGCATTCCTAGAGTTCAAAGGAAATCATAATACATCAAAGATTCCAGCCACTTTGAAAGATCCATGAAAATATATAAGCAATTGGCCACCAGCAGAGCTGTACTCCAACATCTTTGTTCTCCCATGGAGGTGGGGAAATGCTGCATTCATTTCAACATATTTGCCTTCTACTTAACATGGGAAATCTGGCTGCAGTCCACAGAGGCCAACACTTTCAAAAGTTCAGCGTTGACATTAGCAGCTTGGGTGACTAGTGCGTGCTGTGGTGGACTGGATTCTTGCCATTCTGTGCTGAGCATACTTTTTTTAGAGTGGCACATTAGAGGAAGAAATTTCCTTCTTCCTGTCTTCAGATGCCACGAAAAAATGCAAGCAAGAGAGGAAGCATATTCTCCAAATTCACTGCTAAAACTCACCCAGTATTTTGAAAAAGAGACCTGGGAAAAATCTAGACATAATTTACAGGTAGGATGGAAATAACTGCTGTTGCTCAGGATATGAAGTAGTATCAGTAAACCTAATACAAATAAATTAACAGGCAGAGTGAAATTGAAGTGATAAAAGATACATTCCAAATATTACATTGTTATTGAGGTGCTAGTATTCTGAACTTTTTCTCACATTCCTCATTTTAAGCAATCCCTCTGAAGTAAGATAAGACAAATCGTTAAAGCTGCAGCTTGAAAGGTCCAGAGCTAACCAAGGAGGTTGGTGTTGATTTTAATTTTTCACATTTAACAGTAGTAACCTGAAGTACGTTAGCCAAGCACATGTTGACCTTGAATGTTGTGCTAGGTAAAGTAGCTACTTATCAGATTCCACATTATTATCTGCACAGTAGATACATCCTGCATGCACATTTTTAAAAACAAAGGAATCTGAAATGTCTAGAAAAGCCTTTTATTTCTTACAAAAAATGTGCCTACTCACAACTTAGTTGAAACTTTCCTCCCTATTTATCAGTATGCAATAGGTACAAAATGGCCAAGCTTCACGCTTTTTAACACTTAAGTCATGGTTACAACGTTCTGATGACTGATATTATCAAGTTTTTTACGAAATATCATTTCACAGTATTATATATAGTTTATATAATTCCTCATAAAACCACAAAGAAAAAAAAAACACAAAAAACTCTACAAACAAACAAATGAACAAGAAAAACACAAAATAAAAAAAAAAAAACATTAAAGAAGAAAACAACCACCACCCCCCAAAAAATCTCCCAAAAACAAAGAAAAGCAATCCAGGATATTTTCATTTCTTATTCATATGGGAAATAGAGTTGACATTTATGACCTCCACGAATGGTGCAAATGTTCATTTTCCTTATGCGAATTCACCATTTCTAGTAACACCAGCTGTTTGTGTCACTGTTTACACATACAATACCCAGTGAAATGTCTCTCCAAAAAAAATCAGTAGCCATTATCATTATTTACCATCATCATAACCCATCATCTGCTGTTGTTTCACACCACGTTTTCCATGCCAAGTGTGGGTGTGCACTAACATGTTTATGAATAGCTGAAAATTGCCATGACAATTTGCTGAGTTTCTGCTGAGTTTCTGCTGGCTGGCACAGTAAAAACTGAATGGCTTTTTTACAGCAATATGCATTAATACATGATACAAATTTCATCTCACAGTTCAGAGTTTCCCAATTTTGTTGTGTTTGCATTGTAAAATGCTAGTGTAGTTAGCCTTTACACAGAGTAAAAGACAAGTTTATATTACAAATCACAATTTAGAATAGGATAGAATTTTTCTGTGAGAAGCATGTACGTGTCTTCATATTTTGGTATATTATGATAATAGACAGTAAAACAGAAAGGTTAATATACAAGAAACAACACATTGTCTAAGGAAGAAAAATAAAAACTCAGGGTAATCTTTAGCCTCATCTTAACTTTTCTTTTACATGATTGCTGCAAACACTGAAATCACCTTACCAGCACTTATCTCTAACCAGTGTATTGCTGTCCTTTGCAACCTCTTTTCCACTATGGAAATTCTTCCAGAAGCTGCAGACTCTTTCCTATCTCCACAGATAAATTGGCTAGATGTATGTGTTAAGGAACTCCTAAAAAATTAATAGCAATATAATTGTTTTACTACTTTCCTAGATTGTTATCTGGTTTTATTTTATAAAATATTGAAGCATGTATGATCAAGATCAATACGAAAAAGCTCTTCATGGAAACCTGCAACTCCAGAATTGCTCAGAATATCATGAAAATGCTTTCCACTGAAAAATAAAGATCCTTATGCATTTATAATTTCACCTCCTGACATCTTACTTTCTCCCTGGCCTCAACAATTAAACACCCGGTCTTGCCTGAGCCTCCTGATGAGAAGGCTAGGTACTCAAATACATTTGATTTATCTAGTGCACAGATATGAATGAGTGCAAAAGTGATAAACCAAAAGGTCAAGCTAATTTGAACACTCTCCTCTTGCAGAGGAGAATGTTGATTTTTAAAGAAAATACATTGGCATGGTAAGGTGGTGTGTTCCAGCAGTATCGTAGCTTCGTGGAAGGACAATTTATCTCAAAAGCAGAGAGGATGTTATGCCTTCTTCTCATCTTTAAAAAGGTTCAGACAGCATCCCACAGCAGCCAGAAGGTTGAAAGCTGATTTCTATGTCTGTATCTCAAAAGCCGAAGGTGGGGGTTTGCATGGGGCAGTCAGAGCCCTTGTCTGCTGGGCAGAGGAGCTGCAGAGGAGCACCGCTCTGGGCAGGACACCTCCCAGGCTTGGGGACTGCTAGGCTGTGTCTCCTGCATTCTCCATTGCTGACCTCTCCCTATACTATTTCCCTGCTTGCTGTGTAGAGGGCTTACCTGGTATCTCTGAAGTTTGTGACCTTATCCCTGCATTATGTCGGCCATTGGCACATAACATGGAACTTTAGGGAAAAATCTGAGGAATGCAATCTCTACATTGTTGGTTGGACTCCATTAGTAAGGAAGAAAGGAGTCTAATCCCAATTTGTGTGAGTGCAGACTCTGGCAAAGGAAGGCATATGAATAAGCTCATTTTTAGCAAACATGTCTGAAAAACAATAACTTGCTGTGTTTCATACGTGATGTTGAATTTGCACAAACACTTAAATGCTTTCTTCATTAAGGATGTAAATCATAGCCTAGTTCATAAATGAAAAGTGTACAGTGAGATTCCTGCTTCCCTTAAACAAAAAAGAAACATGATAAAATTTTCCAAAGGATATATTATAGCCACAAAATATATATTCTATCTAACTTGTTGTAGTTCATTGTTAATCAGAACACAAAGTGTTTTTTAGGGAATTCTAAGAAAACCAGTGTAGAGCAAAAATGTAAAGACAATGGCATCAGTGTTCTCTTTTTAATATGCTCACACTCCACTATGCATATTATTTCTTTAAAACATATGGCAGGCTATATTCATGAGTTCAGGATTGCTTTCTGGGAAATACTCACTTTTTCTCCAAAACACTATGTCTGTGACTGTGTGTGCACTGAATGACTTGAGTTCATAACATGTATTTTAAGAAAGGATTTTTGAAGTTTGGAGTCAATTATAATTTTTCCCCACTCTAAATGGAATAAGTGATGATTAACAGAGTAACTGTTATTGAAGATTTTACATCTTCAAAATCTATGACAACTTAGTCTCTGCTAGTCAGCTGTTCAGAGCAGAGTAGATCTAGTGCAGCCCAAATAAATGCTTTTAATCACTTTTCAGTGAAGATAGAAAATTTTTCTTCTAATTAGAATATGATGTTCATAGGAATTATGGTAACATGGCATACTAACATTAAGAAAATAGTTTTTTATCTGTTAGTTTTAGGTGTTGGACTGGTTTGTGCTGAAAAATAAAATCATAACACAGGACCTTAGTGGCTTATGGATTCTTGGCTTTCATCTTTTTCATCAAGATTTCCCAATATGAAATCATAATGAAGTTTCAGTTAGTGGACATATGAATTGCAAATAATAATTAGGATAATTAATATAATTGTAGTCATGAGAATGAAATCAGTGCATTTAGTTTAGAGCTGAATTTAAGCATGTATAGTCTAACATCCATCTCCACAAAGGTTCTAAGCCCCCAAGCTCTTTTGTCTCCTCTTTTGCCTGCTCTTGTGCCTCCTCTTCCCCAGACCAGGATGACTTCACACTCTCTGCATGCTCAGATTTCTTTTTTTAAAAAAAACCCCAAACTAAAAAACCCGAACAAACCAATTAAAAAAAAAAAAAAAAAA
>WAAE01026671.1:9780-32778 GCA_013400495.1 Nicator chloris
GGATGGGATGGGATGGGATGGGATGGGATGGGATGGGATGGGATGGGATGGGATGGGATGGGATGGGATGGGATGGGATGGGATGGGATGGGATGGGATGGGATGGGATGGGATGGGATGGGATGGGATGGGATGGGATGGGATGGGATGGGATGGGATGGGATGGGATGGGATGGGATGGGATGGGATGGGATGGGATGGGATGGGATGGGATGGGATGGGATGGGATGGGATGGGATGGGATGGGATGGGATGGGATGGGATGGGATGGGATGGGATGGGATGGGATGGGATGGGATGGGATGGGATGGGATGGGATGGGATGGGATGGGATGGGATGGGATGGGATGGGATGGGGTGTCAAGCCTGATTTTTACACTTACATTACCCCTTTTATCCTATAACAGCCCTTATCATGCTTTTTCACATGTCCCCCTCAGGTTGTCCCACTCCAGACACACCTACAAGAAACATCCGAGAACATTTATGCAGATAATGCTGGGGGACTCCTTGCACTGTGAGTCTTTCTTGTTCCATTTAAAACATAATGTAGAACCTTTAGCTTTCATTTAGAGCCTTTCATTTTATTGTCACCTCCTGTTTTAGAAAAGTTATTTAGGAATAAACTACTGAAACTTTTGGGTTTTGGTTGGTTTTGTTGTTTTTTTGTTTTTTTCTTTTTTTTTTTTAACTTTGTTATTTGCACCTGATCACTAGAGGTTCTGGGCAACTCTGAGTTAGACTGATTTCTATAAGAGGTTTGCATGGGACAAAAATTAAGATTGATTAATCTTAACCGTTTAATAAAGCCCAACTTCCTTCAAAGATTATGAAATTTCTGAATTGGCTGCAAATGAAAATGTGCTAAAAAGGTAGCACTTTTTTCATGTCTCTGAACGGTTTCATTTTTATTGTCAGTTCACTGACACAGATTTTCCCTAAAGCAGAATTTTAGCAAGATTTCACAAAATAATTTGGTTTAAAACTGCATTTTATTCTTGAGATGTCCATGCCCTAGTTTTTCTAAACACCTCTAATCTCTACCTTAAAAACATTTACAATTCAGAAAGGGAAGAGAAAAATTAAGATAAAAACAAGCAAATTTGATTACAAACTTGCACAGTGAAGTTGTGCCCAGAAAATGAGGTCTCCCCTCTGCTACCCCACTAACGCCAGCAGCAATTCTACCTGTTGAAAAATTACTACCTAATATTTTGGCTCTTTGTCACTGTTACTCTTGCCTTTTAAACATACTACAAAATATGTTCAGAAGAAATTCCAAAGCAAATGATAGCCACATTAGCACTCTTACCTGCATTAAGCTCTCTTATTAACTGCAGTAATATATCATTATATCAAAACTCAACCTACAAAAATCAACCTAACATTTTTTTATTTATTAATTCATCACTTACAATCCTTGGGACAAAAATGTGATTATCTTGGTATCCCCAGAGGTCAAGCTGTGACAGCAAATCATTTGATGCCCATGCCAAAGTTATTTCAAAGAGATTGTGTATCACAGCCCTTGACACTAGCTCAGGCTGCCAGTGACAGCCAAGCAAAGCACTGGTTTGATCAGTTCATAACCACAGGGCTACTCTATCACCTCTCACAAATAATGTCAGGACACTGTGTTTTCCCCAAAATTCTATTAACTCATCAGTGAAACTATTCATTCTGAGCTCTCCTTCCTAGAAAATAAAAGAAGAGATGAATTTACAAAACATAGCTTTTCTAATAGCTAAAATACTGTTTGTGAGACTACATGTTCTCTCAAAATTTCAGGCAATTCTGTAATGGATCTTACTATCCATTTTGACTGTAATGTTTTCAGAGACAGTAAATATTTTTGAGGAACAAATATCAACATCATTTTCTACACTAAGAGATGAAGAATATTTGTGAAGTATAACTGCAGTATAAATATCCAAAACAAAAGTTTCACTCTGATGCACTGATTCCAAAGACTTCTCAAAATACAGTGTACATCTCCCAAAATAGTTTAAAATCCCCTAAAAAGTGACCACCCTTCAAAATCACAACTGGTGCAGACTGAGCATTGTTAACCAGCAGACAAAAACTCCATCACATCCTACCAATAAATCGGAGTTCAGGTGTGATGCACAGCAACAGCTAGGATTTCATACTTGACAGTGCAACTCCAGCAATACCCCATGTAATGGGAGGAATATCAAGCATTGACTTAATACAGAGTGAAGCAAAACTCAGAAACTTTCAGAACTCTACAACTGCTAAGAGATGGACAGGAGACAAGCCACTGAGTGAGGGGCCCCTGGAACTGCACGGTATAAAACACACGTGACTATCCAAGCTTTACAAACAAAACAAGTCTTCCATACATGAAAGAACATAAACGCACGTAGGGTCAATAAAAAAACCTCTCTATCAAGAACACACAGATTCCTGACAAACACAGTATACACTTGGCCCTACTAATTTAAACTCTAATCTCCAAGATTCTCTTGATTTGACTGAGAAATCCTGTTGCTGATGTATCTATAAACTTTCAGATCACTACACTAAACTGTAGCTCTGATTTAACCTTCTATTATAAACTCTTCAAACACAACTCTAAGTTAATCAACTTGAATCTTTGTTGCCCTGTTTCTTTTCTTTCTCCTTAGCACTTCATATGACTAGAATGATCATGACCTATATAAATACTTATTTTTTCTTCTCCAAGAAATCTGTAAAACAGTACTCTGCAAAGCCATCATAGCAGATACATTCTCACATCCAGCAGGGATTTAGGCACCTCACACCTCACTACTCTTTCAGACCCTAAACACCACCTTGGAAGGGCACTGCTCACATTCTCTGTGTCCACCTGCACAAAATGACTCCATGAAACAGACACCCACCAGCAGCTTCTAAACACCCAGCCAAGTCCTGAGGACACCAAGCTTCCTCCTGTCTCAAAAAATCCCATGCAAAGTATCAAATGACTTTTGAAAGTGAGATCAGGCTCTGCCAGAGACAGGGATAAAAAAATGCACGTGGCAGGGAGTACATTCAGGTTTTCTAGAAACAGGAATGGAGTTGTTACATGAGAGCCCTGTTGGCCGTCTGTTTTGAGGAAAAGGTCGGACTCTCCACTCCTCATGTCAGGCTGTTTAGGATACTCAATTTATCTGAACCCAGCCTCTAAACTCTTTCATCATTCCAGCCCTGTTCAAGTCATGCACATTGGCTTATTCAAATATTTAGAAAGCCCCATCAACAGAAGCAAGGCAGACACACATTTATAAAAGCATTTAAAGACCAAATCAGCAAATTTAAATACAAAACAAACAGAAGACAGGCAATGATGTCACTTGCTACAGAAAGCTTCAAGGACATTCAAACAGGAAAATCATGTTTCATTTAAAAATGCAACAAAACTAATGGACAGATAATGGCCATGGTATCCTAAAAAAATTAAATAAAAAAATAGAAAAAACAACCAGTATAATTTTAAGCAATGTTTGAAAAACATCCCCAAACCAAAAGCACAAGATTTTATAAAACCCAACCCAAAATATTCCAGTAACGCACATATTTGTTACAGCACCATGACTAGGTTATTATGATCATGAAAATTGACACTATTTTAATCTGAAACATCCTAAATTAAATTTAGCTGAAATATGAAAATCCGGCTCCAAGTGCAGATAAGTTATTAAATATATATATAAAAAAGCAACTGTTTTCCCAGCTACTAAAATTTACTTCCATGCGTGTTTTTTTCATTTATTTTCACTTCCTTTCACCAAATCCTCAGTTTCTCAGGGACACTAGGGGAGCGGGGGAGGGTGGGTGGAATTTAAAGCTTTCCAAATTAAAGATTAAAAACCAATTCGTTTCAGGACCTATATTTGAAGCAGTGAGATTTCAGACGGATAGTCTTTATATTCACTGCGAAATCCTTGGGTCCCAGGGGGAAACACAATAAACACGGCTCTAGAAACCAAACACACCGCTCTCCGGCCCCGCCGAGGAGGGAGAGCAGCGGGACAAGGAGGAAAAGAGGGAGGGGACGAGGGAGGCTCCTCGTGGACCCGCTGCCCACGAGGAGGCCACACGGGCCGGGGGCGACAGCCGGGAACAAAGCGCCGGGGACGGGCAGGGCAGAAGGGAGGCGTCCTTGGGGGCACAGCGGCAGGTCAGGGCTCACCCGGGCCTGTCGCTCCAGCTGTGAGTGGAGGCTGGAGCCCTGCAGGCGCTGCACGACCCTCGCGATGGTGAGGGACAGCCCGCGGTCCGGGTCCAGCATCGCGGCCCTGCGCGGCCGGGCCGCCTTCGCCGCCGCACCGCCGCGTTACCCGGCAACGGCGGCAGCGGCGCCGTGCTGCGCCTGCGTCCGGGCGGAAAGCGGCGCCGCGCTGAAAGGTTCCCGGCCACCGCCCCGCCCTGGAGGGGATGCAAGCCCGCAAGAGGCGAGGATGCTGCTCGAAAGGAACGACTGAACAATCGGGTCCGCAAACAATCAGAAAGTTTTATTAGAAAACTACTGGCAATTGTTATGCCCTGACCTCCTATATAAGCACAGAAAGAAAAGAAAGGAGGAGAAAGAGATGACGAGTCCTGGTTCCAGCGCAGCGATTCAGCTGCTGGGATGGCCAGGGTCCTGGGCGGATACCTTTCTGTGGGCAGGTTCCTCCTCCCGAAGACACGTTTCTGTGTGCTTCTTGAGGGATACAAGTCGGCCTGTACTGATGCGACGTTTTATTGCACTTTCGGATATTTTGCCTTGTCTGCTCGGCACGGTGAGGCGTTAGCTCAGGCTCAGCACCGCGAGCCGACACAGTCCTCATTTAAGCCGAGCAGGTGTGTGGCACTGTGTGCACATCCCTGTCCGTATGTCTGATGTACATGCAAGGAACTTTCATCTGTTTAACCTCTCTGGGAAAACCTATTCCTATGTGCGTCAGTAACAGAACCATGTAATCAAATATTTACTTAATAAACTAATTTACTAAGTCAAAATACCCATTTTTAAAGTCCCAGAAGGATTAATGAATATGCTAAGAGAGGCGATAACATGGAAAAGCTGGTCATGGACCTCTAAAGCATTAGGACCCATTTTCAGCTCTGAGGAGGACCTCTGTAAAACAAAGAATGTTTCAAGATTCTGAAAGATCAGGAGTAACTTTTTCACTGTTGGGAGTGACAGATACGAGGAAATTATAGCTGTCATCAGTTATGCCAATAGAAAAAACAACTGCATATAATAGGTATGAAAATGCACCTGAGTCCTTTGTCTGCAACCAGTTTTGACTTATCTGTGAGCATTTCAGATAAAATGAAGTTTAAAGAACAGTAATAGAAGGTCAGAGATGAAGTTTTTTAATGAACTGTAGAGAAACCTGAAAAAGTCACTTATGCTAATCAAAATACTGAGGAGATGCTGTTTCTCATTTCGTGGAGAGCATGGGGAAATCAAGTGCCCATTTGTCTACCAGTGCCTTGAATATCTATTCTGATTTACGTCAGGTTTTCTGTCAGTTCTTTTCTTACATGCATGTATGGTGTTAGGGGCAATAGTGAGCACATTTTTTTTTCATGTGTATTGAGAGAGTTAATGATATTTTTGTCTACATTCCCAACTCAACAAGCATACAAGGTGTAATAACCTTCTATGCTAGTTCACAAAAAAAGTTTGCAAAATTTTCCCATGCAGAGAGTACCTCGCCTCATTTTGGTTGGTTTGCTTTGGTTTGGTTTTTTAATTGACGAGGATCCTTTGTTTGTGTGGGAACTTCACCTGCTAAGGAAAGCACATACAGAAAACTGGAGCATGACTATAAGCTCTGCAGGTCAATAGCTGAAGTCCAGAGTTTTACATTTTAGCTGCAATTGTGAGAGAAAGTCCTCCCTCCTTGCCTGGCACAGTCCTCAGCTGCATCTTCCTTTCCAGTTTGTGAGCAAACCTGTGGACTGCCACAGGGATGGAAGTCTTACATTTTGTTTGGTGAGCACGTGATTTGTCGGGGCTGCTTGATACGTGAGGGTTCAGAGGCTGAGTACATTCCTACTGGTAGCACAACATGGTCTCTGGCTGCTTTCCACGTTGTGATCTGCAGGCACCACATTTGGCCACATGGCAGGTCATGGGGTGGGACAAAAGCCACAACACTTTGCTGATTAGAAGTGTGTTTTCCCCTGCTACTGGGGAATATGGGGAAACCATACATCAGGTGAGTTTCATGTGCAATGCATAAGACTTTGCAGGTCTGCAAAAGCCATCCTGATCACTAGAGGTCAAGAAAACAGAACAAAAGAACTAATGTCAGCTGCGGATGAGTAATTTCCCGCTGTTGACTACCTCTGCTCCAAGGTTGCCTTTATAACCCTCTGCATATGCACATCTGTCAGTCTTCATTCTCTGCTTTTTAGGCTGTTTCCAGTCTGGTTTCCTTCCACTGGGTTTCCCTTTGGTCAGTTACACTTCTAGTATGGGCAGGAAAACTTCTTGTAAATGCCAATCCAAGCTTAAAAGTAGGGCGATATACAGCGATGATCTACAGAATCTTACCAAAGGCTGTTAACAGCTGCTTGTGTATCCCTACCATATCTAGTTAAGAAATCTCATGCTTAAGTGTGTGCTTCTTTTTTGTTTCCTTACAAGGAGTATACTGCATAGCAACTTGAGAAATACAGGGTCATTATTAGAAAATATCACTTAAATAACAGGCTTTGGCAGAAAGCCCAACTAATGCTTTAGCCTGATCCCCCTGGTATCACACAACTGGTTTAACTTGGTTCATGTGATAAGTTTTTGACAATTGCACCTTTTTCATCATGATTTGCTTTTAAACTGCAAGGAAGCAACTTCAGTACAGTCAGCACAGAATGGTTTTATGATGTCCAGTAACACGTACCAGAGGTAGCTTGTTGGTTTTATCAGCAGATCTGGTGTAGATGTCACAGTTTTTCTGGTTTGGGTTGTTGGTCTTTCTTTCTCAGTGTCTCAATCTTACAGCCTTGAACACCAATTCTCTTTCCTTTATATTTCTCCTCCATTTGCAGCTCTACAGATTTATACCTTAGTTTACTGTGTTTTGTGTCAAGTTAATTCATTTAATCGTACTTGATACTGGTATCCCAAGTGTCTTTTATTAATCTGCCACGACAGGTCTGGAAAGCATTGAGAATCTGGAAACAGAAAGTAAAAATTACGTAGCCAGTCAGCTTGGCTTTTTCCATGTAATATGGTAGTTGACCTAATATCAAGCTAGGCTGTCTGCAGGTATCACCAAAGGAGGCAGTGGTGTGTATGTCAGGTAATGGGTGAGGGAAGACAACAAAATCCCAGCAAGGTCAGTGAAATCCCCACAGTCCCAATCACAAAATTCCAGCAGTCAGCAAAATCCTAGCACTTCCAGTCAGCTGCTCCGAAGACACTTGTGCCTAAGCAATTCACAACACCCATGCTGCCTTGATCCCACCTTCATCTTTCATTCTGTTGCTGTGAGAAATGCCAAGTCGTGAAGTCTCCTCTTAGGGCTGCTGTCTCTGCTGGGGGAACAGGGGTGTGGAGGGGCTGGAGTGGGAACACTGCCCCCTTACCTGTGCTGAGGGTGGGTGCCCTCATGCACTCCGTGCTGGCAGCAAATGGGAACAAGGTATGGTGCAGAACAGGACTAAGTGTGCAATCACTGGGACTTACTACTGTAGGTGAGCTGCTTCCCTTTCCTTTGCACCCTGAGTGCCAAGGGGTTAATGCTATCCAGGGAGAGCTACATATTGCATTCAGCCTGAAAATGTATCATAAATATTGTGTGGCTCTCTAAGTTATTCCCTAATTTTTTTTTTTTTTTTTTTGTGCTACAGGAGACACTTCCAGGTGGATGACAGCGTGGGCAAACCCCAGTGGCAGTCTGGGTCAGTTGTAAGGATGGCTGTGTCCCAAATCAGCCAAGTGCCACAGAAACCCAGGTTTAGAAAACTGAAAAACAAAAAAACAAAACTAAATCAAAACCAAAAAGCAACAACCCAACAACTTTCTATTTTCTGCCTAAACAAGAGGATAATACATTAGAGGAAACAACACCAACAAACCCAAACAAAAGCCATACACATCCCCCCTTACTCCCCCGAAACTCGAAATCCACCTTTCTTCAGACAGGGTACTTTTATCCCCGCTCAGATAAACTGGATTTTTTGTGTAGGTGGTTAGTGTTTTTTTCATCTAAGACCTACTTCTGCCCAAAATTTCATTTCTTCTTTCTCCACTTGGAACCATTTTAATTCATGAGGGCTTAAAATCCATAACCCCAGTCCTCCATTTCAAGCCATTATCAGAACTTCACCTGTCAACTAAAGTGTCATGTTCCAATAGATTTCTCATCCAAGCAAGTTCTTTCAGAGAACATCATATTCAGTCTTTTATTCGGTGTGCTCACTCTTTATATTAGACAAATGTATATTAAACTTTAATCTCTGTTATGGGCCAATCCTGCAAGATGGATATTTATAATATCCACTGGTTTCCTTGTGCAGTCTGAATCATGATATATTGTTTGGAGCTGATAACAGATGTATGACAAAAGAAGAAAGATCTGTCAGTGACTCACCCTCTTGACTTTCAAACTTTATTCAAATTACCAAAAAGTGACAGTGTGTATTTTGACAAGTTTCAATACTTTCTTCAAAATAATCAGTTCCTGTGGAGTAATGAGATTTTTTTTTTGCCCCAATACCACTGATGCAATCTGAAGAATGTAGGAAGTTTAGATGATGTATCTTCACTTATCAGAGCAGAAAACATCTCTTATTGCAGAATTTTGTTCATGAGAAATAATATATTTTCTCTAATATGTGGCTGAACTTGAGAGCTAGACTTTGACTACCAGTGATATCAAGGATTATCAGTCTAGTTTCAGGAGTTTCACGTTGCCTCAGTTCTTGATTTTAGGGAATCTCCTACCAAACCTTGGCTTTAGATAGTGTAAGCCTCCCTAGAGAGGACCATGTATCTCAGGTCATAATATCTGTTAGTGGCACTTTTTTGTATCATTTCCAAGTCATAGGAGGAACTGCAAGTAACATCAGACATGTAACAAAACTAACATACACGAAGTCCCTAGTTTTTCTAGTATTATTAGATTTAGTCCATTTTTGATGTGTTCGATTATCAGTCAAGTGACACAGGTTTTAGCAGTAGTATTCTGTCTCTTCTGGTTGATAAAATCCCACATGTGCATTTGCCATGCATTAAGATATAATTATGCCAACGTAGGATTTCTTGGAGTTAAAGCAGAAATGGAGCCTTTCGATCTAGATACGCACTGAAGAGAAACACAAGCTGAAATCACAAATACAGTTGATACATTGAGTAGTTTATGCACTTCACACATAGCATGTCTATTTTGTTTCTTTAAATTGTCTATTCACCTGAGAACAAGTCTGTTGGGAAATTTACAGAACTATTGTACTTAGCCAAACCTTTTAAAAGACATGATTCATGAAAAAGCATTTCCTCAATTCACACATAACAGCTTACTTTAGCTATTTCTTTTAAGGTTTTTACAAAATTTAACCAATTGGTCTGTAAGGAAGGAATGCAATAAAAAGAACTGTCTCAGTGGATTCTTAGTGAACATCTCCATGGCAGAGTTTACTGGTGTCTGGGTTTGCTAGGATGTTCTTTTCAAACCTATTGACTCCAGTGAGTATATGTGATCTAAATACAGGTAGGACTTGGGTCCTGTCTGTCATAAGAAGTATGCTCTTTTAAAAATAGGAGCAATCTGATCTAGTGGGTGGCATCCCTGCCCTTGGAGGACGGGATTGGAACTAGAGGATTGGAACTTAAATGATCTTTAAGGTTCCTTCCAACCCAAGCCTTTCTGTGATGCTATGAAAATACCTAGAAACATACATGTGGTGATATTTTATACCTACTTTTGAAAAATATCAAACCCTCTTATTCTCTGTTTATTTGTTACACAATATTGAGCATTACTCCACTGAAATAGCTTCTTGGTGCTATATCCTACTTACTGCAGTAGGGGAACTTCATCTTCTGTGGAAAATGTAATAAATGTTTTAAGGTAGTCTGTTATACTTTTGTTCACTGCCTGGAATATATACAATTTACTACACAGTCATATCAGTGTGTGTTGCAAGTCTTCAACAACCAGCAGACCACCTTGGATACATTATTTAGTGTCTAGATCATAGCTGCCTTCTCCTTAATCATTAAGAGGTAGAAGTATAAACTTCAGTGGAAGAACAAGGAACTCTTCTTGGGTACATTTTATTCTTCTGATTAAGATTTGATGACAAAGTTGATTAAGCCTTTCTTTTCTCTCTCTTTTTCCCATGGGAAGGAGGATTCCATTGTTTCATTTCCTTGTTTGATAAATTTTCAAATAGAAGATTCAAACGTGAAGAATAAAACAAAAGGAACTAGGAACTCTTGAAGGGTTTTTGTAATGGTTATGGTTCACCAGCTACTGTAACTGTTCAAAGAAACAATCTCGTTTTGGTCATGGAGATTTTTACTTCCATTACAAGCATTTTTCACATATCCTTTACCTTGATTTCCACTTCCTTAACACGATGTCTGCTCTGTTGGAAAGACAGCTGGAAGTGCAACAAAAAGGAAATGCTGAATGAGCAGAAGATAGCAAGCAAAGCTTCATAAGTTTCTCATAGTTTTGTCTGCAGCGATGGTGTTTTCCTTTCCCTGTACAGAAAAATGCTGTCTGTCATTGACAGGGAGCACCGGGCACTGATTAAATATCATCACCAACTATGGAATAGAATCTTCTCTGACACACCTTGGGCCATACAGGGGGCCTAAAGAATCCTATGTTGAAACACTTGCAGTTGTCCTGGATTAGTTCAAAGGAGATTAAGTCAAAATGTAAAACTGAGGCCTAATTTCTAAATTTCTACTGTTTTTCTGTTTATATACAGGAATACATTATTGCAGAAAAATATCTGAACATTGATTACTAACACTGCCTGTCACAGGAATTGTTGTGCCCATATGGAGCACAACTAGATGATCAATCTTTTACTGTGGAAATAAGTTCATTGTAACAGCATGCTCAAAAATTCACCCAAAGAAGAGTGGAACAGTAGGATGGAAGAGCACACATATGTGAAGCTCTGAAGGCTGGATTCACAGCCATTGAGTAGGAAACTACCCTGCTTTCACTAACTCAGAACATACAAATTAATATACGGATCTGCTTAAAGGAAAAATGACACCAAAACATTATACACAGCTCTAGGGAACACAAACAAACCCAAATGATTTGATTTCAGATGAAGCTCTGCACATTGAAACCAAAAATTTTAAATATAAAAATGCAGTTAGGTCTTCTGTTTTGCATCAGTGTTTAGAGGTCTGTAAAGAAATCTCTCAAATGCACAACAAATTTGCTAAATCAAAAAAAGGACAGAGGTAGTACCTAAAAAATTGTATTATTTTGTTAATTACGGGATACAGGCTTGAATCTTACAATCTGTATTGCAGCATGTTCCCAGAAAGACCAAGAAGGAAAATTAGAAAACATTCACAAAAGTGAATGTGCTAAAGGGCTCAGGAAGGGTTGAAATAAATTGTATTTATTGTAAAAAAAAAAAAAAAAAAGAGACAAGGTATGAAACTGATGAACCAAAAACTGTGCAACCTAGCTGAGACTATCACTCATTAATATGTATAAGCAGTCATATAGCAATGCAATTTATCATTGATCACTTTTGTTCTTCATAGGAAGGACCCCTGTGGCCAACATTCCTACCTGCTGTTTAGAAAAGGACACATTTTCCAGAGCAGATGGGATAAAATGTGCTCTGAGCTAAATAAATACCTGTACACACTTTAGTAGCTAACATGGATAAAATTTCCTGATCTTTGTCAGAAACTGAATTGAGGCTTGCACTCATAGAGAGTAGAGCAGGATGGATTCCTGCTGGATAATGTATATCATCAACCTAAAATATAGAATTAAAATACCTCATTGGAGTTCTTCAACAGCAGAAGACTTCTCATTTTGGCAAAATTGGGCTAATAACAAAAGCAGCATAATAAAATTTTAGATCAAAGGTGTGATACGTAAGCTCGGCCCCTCACATATATATTGGCATACAGGGAAAAAACAGCATGAGATCATCATAGAATCATAGAATATCCTGAGTAGGAAGGGACCTCAGGATCATCGACTCCAGCTCCAGACCCTGCACAGGACTGTCCCCAAGAGTCACACCCTATGCCTGGGACTGTTGTCCAAATGCTTCTTGAACTCAATCAGGCTGGTGCTGTGACCACTTCCCTGGGCAGCCAGTTCCAGTGCCCAACCACCCCCTGGGTGAAGAACCTTTTCCTGAAACCAACTTAAAGCTCCCCTGACACAACTTCATGACAGTGACTCTTTTAAGGAAACTACTTTTAAAATGTAGGCTTGTTTTTCTGTTTCCAGATACATCTGTGAGGATTGAGGAATGGGACAAATATTTAAAATAGATACTACTAGCTTTCATTATCTTATCTGAGAGGCAGAAGTCTTTGAGACTTAACCATTTATTTCCTCCTTAGAACTGGAAATAACACCACTGTTGGAGGTACTGAACGCAGATCAGTTGGGTTGCCTAAGGGATGAACAATGTAAGATGCCATTTTCAATTCCCAGTTTTGGTTAAGTTGACCTAAAGCAGGAGAAAACTATGCACAAATAGGATGAGCAATAGGTAAGAGAGCACTCATGAAGATGCACTGAAGAAGGAACAGAAGAAGTTGTTATCATGTCACTAACTAAATAAACCACCATGTCAGGGTGATGGAAAAAGTGTAAGCAAGGAATAATCCTGGGGTTTTTTCTCATTCCTCTGTACTATTAAGGGAAATGAAATTTACTGCCTTCTTGATAAGTAAGCTGGATTTTGTCAAAAACTATCAATTGGTACTGCCAGTTTCTTCTCCACCAGTGTTAAATCTGTAAGGCCTTGGGTATTTAGTAACATGTCAGACTACAGGAATAAAAGTTTCCTATTATTTTAGGTTGGATAATGTTGTCTATGACCTACCATCTACTCCTCTTGAAACAGAAGATGAAAGCTTATTTACCAATTGGTATCACAATCTGATTGTTTTAGAATTTATTTGAATATTTCTCACAGAATCCAATTTTAAATTTCCAGCCTTCTCTTTATAAAGCCTTGTGAAAAAAAGATATTCTGGTATGAAATGGCTCAGTTTAACAGCTAGTGTGATTTATTTTTTTTTGCCAGAGCATTCCCATTTGACTTCTAATAACTTTCATGAGCAGTCATTGAGGATTAAGTGAAGACTTTGGGGAGATCTGTCTCTACAAAGTATAAAATTGCAGCTGACAATTCTGACTTTCTAACAGAAATATAAATTGAAATTAAAGAGATCACTGTTATATTATGGTTTGAGCAGGATTATACTTTAGAAGTACCACTGGGTTTAAAACCCGAGTGGGTGACAGTATAATCTGGGAGTATTTCACTAGCATATTGAAATAGAATGAAATTCTAGCATATAGAATGTTTTTAAAACCCTTTATTTGCTCCAGGAACTTCAGTCAGCAAAGCTTATAAAAACAAAACACTGAATGTTACTGATCTTTTCTCATTACCTCATCAAAAATACCTTTCTTACTTCAATTTATTCATTTTTCCCACATTGTAGGATTGCAAAATGAATGCATTAGAGTAAAAGGAGAACACTGTGAGGAGGTAAGGTATCCAAGAAGAGACACAGTAGCCAGAATTTGTTATGTGTGTGTGATCTGTGACTGTTTTGCGCTGCTTTTTCTGTACAAAGCACACTTAGCACCAGTGCAGTTGGTTCTGGAAAGGGCCAAACCAGAATGGCATGAAATTGCAAATATGAGATAATGACTTCAGGCACACACACAAAAATATTAGAAAAAAATCACCCAGTTAATTGCAGTTAATATACCACAAATTTTCAGATGTTTGTTAAAGCAAAATCGAGAGTGTGGCATGTAACTTTTCTATATACAAGGATTACATCCAAGAGATCCAACTTCTGATATGCTTAATTTATAAACCCTGGATATTTGGACACACCACAGCAGCCTGACTGAATCTGACTCTGTCAAAAAGTGAGTGTAGAGAATTCAGAGCAGAGTTTGTCCTTGGAGTTTTGTTTCTCCCTTCTTTTGAAAGTTGAGACTTCTTGGCTGATTTAAAACAGTTTTGTAATGTAAGCAAAGACTAAACAATGAAAATGAATTTAAAACATACATACTTTCAGTCACATTAACTCCCTGCACTATGTAATACTGTATAAACATGAGCAAATAGTACAAACTAACTACAGCAATTGTTCCTCAAAATATGTTTTCTTAAGGATTATATAGACAAAAGCGTGGCAAGTAAGGCCAACAATACTATCATTTAACAGTCCATCTGTACTGAAACTCTAGAAAGTATTATTTTCAGTGTTTCACTATTTTAATAATGTTTTGAAATCACTATCAAATACTTCAAGGGCAGCTTAGCACAATAATTGAAATAAATGAGAGTATTTTTTGTCACTATGGACTTGACCGGCCTCCCCCATTTTCTCAGAAAATTATAACGGACAACTTTCTACATACAGTTATTGGACAGCATTATACCCATCAAAGAAGTCCAAAATGCAAAGAGCATTTAGCTAATTTACAAATAAAGCTAAACATCCCAGATATTAAGACCTAGAAGAGAACTTCAGCTAGGGTAAATTGTCTTAGCTCCTGAAGGTCTCCCTGTACCTCCTCTTACTGTGTTCAATAATTAGTCCAAAGTCCCAGCTAGCTGAGTTCCATTTAGCTGAAAAAACTGGTCTGCAGATTGTCACAGTAAGAGAGCAAGAGTCAAACAATAAAATACTTAATTGTGTAGGACAAAACACAGGCCAAGAGACTAATTTAAAATCTTACTTTCATTATATAAGTCCACAATTCGAAGGGGATCTGTCGTCTCGCTGTCTGACTACCCTTCCATGCAAAATCATGACAATGGGAAAATTCCAGACATCCCATAGTCTTTTGCTTTTCTATTTATTAGATCAAAATCCCACTTTGGTTACGTACTTTCAAGGAATGTTGTCTCCTTGTGGGCTTTGCAGGCAGGAGTTTATGGAGTACAGTAGCTGTCTATGTTGTACCAGTAGTAATAATAGGTAGGTCTTCTAATAGGGACGCATTTTGCAGTATCTTCTAAAATTTTTGTTCTTTACCCTCACTTCATGGTTTGAATTGTTTCAAATGACTAAAATTCATACTCAGATGTCAGTTGTTGAGAAGAGGCTTAGCCAGTTAGTTACCCTTTAAAATCTGAGGCTATGTGCCCCTCTTCACTACTGAATAACAGAGAATTAATCAAAATGTAATAAATTTTATGTTCTATTTCTTGTGCAGACTTGTGCAAATTTATGTCAAATCAGATGACTGCTCATAGGAAGTTTATGTTTGCCATAAAAAACTGAAACTTTAAAGAATGACTACTGCTGATTATTTGAATTTATTTGCTTTATGGAAGTGTAATTTTCAGTATTTGTCTAATAGAGGCAGTGCCTCTCTTGACTCCCATACCTTGGGTTCCCCTAAAACAAGGATTAGATGACTCTTGGGAACTCAGATGTCAGTGGATAAAGTTCAGTAATATTACCTTAAGGGAATTTATCATCAACAGACACTGTTACTCCTCTAAAAATGTTGATGTTAGACGAGATGTTATGGAACACAAAGTGATTTCTCTCTGTACATAGTAGGACACACAAACTTGGGAATCTTAAATTAAAGCCCTGGCTTCAGACATGCTGGTACCAATTCACCCAATAATACATCAGCTGAGCTTCTCCATTTCCTCCCTGCTAATTGCACAGCCAGTCTCTAAATTACTTAGTTGGTGTTGTGAAACTAACATCTCTTTATCTAATTCTGTGGAAATGTGGAAATCCATTTGATCTTAACATCATGAGGATAACGTGGCTTCTTTTGAGAGCAGAGTATCAGACAGCAGCAGTCTGAAAAGACTTCCTTGCTTTTCCCAACTCTTCCACTCTCCTACTGAGTGGCCTGTGCTAAATGCTTTGCTTTTTCATCTTTAAATTGAAACTCATAGCAGCTGCAGTTAACATAACTCATTTCATTAACATAGCTCTGTGAGATATGCTAATGAAAATCTCTTGTAATAAAATAGTTGTGACTCTTTGTTATGTGCCTAACTGCAATCTTAAAATAAAAGACTACTGTTCTCACTTGTTACAGGTGGGCCTTTATTTAGCAGCCTGTTGCTGTTTTGAGCTTTTAGGAGTTGAGTACTGTCAAGAAGACTTGTACCATTTTGCTGCTGACATTATAACCTCTTGGGACTGATTCTGGTGGCAATGCCTGATCTTTTATCTGTTTTTTACAAACCATGCCATGACTGTACCTCAGAAAAGTCTCATATGACCAGTACCTTAGAACATGTGATGGATTTTGACTTTGACTGATGTTGGTCTAGTATGCAAAGATTTGCTCTAAGAAAAACATTAAAGGTACCAACACTTGATGGTGTTAATATAATCCAAAAAAAGTGATCTCCTGGGTCATGTGTTGATGCAGGTTACTTGGTATGGGGTTCTAGCACATAATATACCCACAGTATAAGGGCATGCAGGGCCATTTGCTTGCCTTGCATCTCTAGCTTAAAATCTGAACTGTTTTTTCCTAGCAAATTAATATTCACAGGCTGAAGGGGCAAAAAGGATTGTACAACATCATCTATAGCCTGCAAAAGATGACTAGCACCCTTTAAAAATATTCATGTTTCTCTTTCATGGGTATGTATTCATTCCTCGTAGCACTTTTGTATCCATTATGATAAGACACAAAAAGGAAAAGGATCAGCCTCAGTTGTTCAGAGAGCACTGGTGTAACTTCTGCCATCGATTTTGAATATAGGGCCAGATGTGTGGGGAGAGGAGATGCAGCTGAGCTCAGGGACGGTCTGAGAAGTGCTGCCATGAGTAGCAACATGCACGGTGAACCGTTTGGGCAGATGAGTGGATAATGACTCATCCCAGACTTCAGTAATGTCACAGGGCGTCAGAAGGATTGTTATGAGAACTTATGTCACACTGGACAAATGATTTACACATATTTCTTTGAAGCAATTTCCCTAAACTGTATACAGAACTTGCGTAGAAATCTCTGGAGCAGAAATCCCTTTTGCACCCTGGAAGCCCATAGAAACTTTACCATGATTATGAAATTGGACCTGAGGATTTACAGAGACAATATGCTTTATTCACCCCATTCATCAGAGAGCCTTGAACACTGTACAGAACTCACAGCCATCACCTGGGAGGTCTCATTTCCTCTCTTCTGAGGAGGGTGGTAGGACAGGCTGCCTGGATGGCCATGAAGGCATCAGCACCAGCTGTGTTCCATCTCACAGGCAGGTCAGGTAGATGGTGCTGCAAATGTCCAGGAAGTTCAACCACTATGTATTGGCACTTCAAAAGAATGAAAAGTGGTCACCCCTAAACAATTTAAAGGATACCTTGAGATGTGTCTCGATAATAATGTGACCTAAATGCAAGAATTTCATCATTGAAGACCCGTGCAGTCTTTCAGAGATTTATTAAGCAACACGCCATGTAATACGTGACCTTTGCAGAAGCACTGCAGGGGCAGCAGGAGCATCTTGTTCACCTTTGATCCCGTCTGTGGTTGGTGAATGGTATTTCAGAAATCACTGATAGTACAAGGTGCTCCAAAGTAAATTTCATCCTTATGCTATTTAGTTCAGATCAGTATGAAATGAATTGTTTAAATGCAGTTACTGTGAGACTACTCAGGGTCAGATTGCCTTGAAAAAGTTTATGATAAATGTGTTCATTAGAATTTTGTCTCCAAAAGTGTGGCCTTGTTCTGGTCTCCCTGTAGTTTGTGCCTGTGAGAATAACTCCAGTGAATCAGAGGCCTAATGCCAGCATAAACCTGGCAAGTGAGAACAGAAGTAGACCATGGCTTTTCATATATGTTTTTTCTGATTGTTTTATTCAATTTCACTTGTCAGGACAAAAAAGACTTCGCAACAAACCTAAACCTATTTGTAAATTTGACACCAGTTAAAGATATGCTTTTCCAAATTCATCATTTTACAAGTGGACTTTCTATTTAAATTAAGATCTTCATCAATTTAATGAAAAAATGGAACAGAGTATTCTTCAGGAAAAAGAATGAGGTAACATTAAATTGATGTGGTTTAGTTTTGGATGAGAAAAGATACATACACATAGCAGGAAATGACAGGGCACAGCAACTCTTTTGCCTGCAAGGGTAATGTGTTCAGTTTATGACATTACAGGGGAGAAAAGGATTAAGACTAGAAATAAAAGGGAAAAAAAAGCATATTCTTTTGTTTTCATGGATTAGCAAGCCTCCTTTAAATTTAAGGAAAAATATTTTTGTATACTCTTGTCCAAACTATCAATGCAGTCATATTAAGATACGTAAATTATTTCTTAATTAAAAAACAATTTTATTAATAAATCAGTGTTGCTAATAAAACAGCCAGCTCCAGAGAAGTTCTTGCCTAAAACTTTCAACATCCCAAATAATGCATGATTAAGTACAAGGGGGCAGACACTCAGGTTTTTGTTTCTCCTAAATGATAAAATTACATCTGCAATGAGCAAGCATTTCATTAAAATCTCCTTTTTTTCCTCTCCTGAAACTTGCAGGGAGACAAAAAAATGATGCTGATCTGCATGGAGAGTGATCTGTCAAGCAGTTAGCTAAATGTAGTGGAGAGAAATATTGTAAAGGCGACTCAGAACTGTCCAAAGATGAGGACTATTGGCTGTACATTTGAGTAAATCGATGCAAAATAAAAGCCTAGAAAAACAAAACTGTTTGATCTCGATATGTTTCATGCAGAAATCCACTCCAAAAGGGGAGTCAAGAGTTCATAGCAAATTCTTCCTCATTTACTCTGGCAATTTAACTGGCAGATGCTGAATCGAGCTCAGCCCAGGACCAGATGGTATTCATCCAGAACTTCCAAAGGAAATAGTAAAATTATTAACTATGATGTGCAATCTATTGTTTAGAACTACGTTGCTGCCAGGGGAAAAAAAAATTGTGTAAATGTGATGCCAGTGTTTAAAAAGGACTCCAGGGGAACTAAACCCTTGGAATTGTGAGCCAGTCTATAAGCCTGGCATTCAGAGAAGGAAAACTGATGAGGACTCTAATAACAGATAAAAATCTCTGGACAAATTTGTAGAGAAAAGCTGCACCTTACACATTCAGAGTCCTGAGTATGTGAACAAGGTGATCCAGTTGGTTTTAAACTTTAGCTCCACAGTTGCTGGGATTTGCACACAATGTCATTCCCTCACACATTCTGCTCTTGCTTTTGGTTGAAACTGGTACCTTCTGGAGCTAGTCAAGGCTCGGTACTCATCCCTCAACTCTCCAAGCCTGTGCTGCGCGCGCTCTCCGCCGCTGTGTCCTCGGCTCCTTTGCTGCCTGCACGGCACACAAAGCAAGCCGTGTCCAGTGCAGCCTGGTTCCCTTTGTGCCAGCTCTGCAAGCCTCCAGCCGTGCCTGCTGGCCTCATTGGCATCATCCATCCTGCTTGTGCTTAGCAAGCATGTCTTGACTCTGAAGTGGGCCCATCCCTTGGGTGGGGGCTCGGTGAGGGGCTCCTGCTGCGCTGGGGAAGCTGGGCCTTCACCCTGTCCCACATATGTTTGAGACTGATAGGAGAGGCCTGCACTGGCTTCACAGTGTTAGTCACTGTCCTGCAGCCCTGGCCAGCCTCTCACACCCCGAGAGCAAGGTGGTCAGTGGGACTGTGCGGTGGTGCGGACCACTGATGGCCAGCTGCATCCAGGACTCCCAGAGGTACAAAGGATAATTGAGAAATTAGAACTTCCCATGTAACTTTTCAATCTACTTTGCTACATACCTGTTCCTATGATTCATACTGTAAAGCAAAGCTGGCAAGACTGGAAAAGAAAGCCAGGGTTTCCAGTCTGTGTATACCAGCTTTGAGAGGGGGTCAGGACTTGTTATAAAGAACCTGTTACTGCTCTGCCTTTAAGTAAATGGGATTTTAAATGTGAAATTAGTTTTTCATTCTGTTATAGTAGAGATTAATTTCTAATATTCATTTGCATTTCTGGCCATAAGCTATATATTGGAAAGTAAAAGCCCATAACTTTGTGAAAACACCAGTGAGGATAATGTTTATGTATTAAAAACCAGAACTTTTTAACCATCAAGATCTTTGTGTTTTCCACTGGTGTGTAACTAATGTGCCACAATGTATCAGTTTTATCAAGTTTGTCAAGTCATATACAAGTTCTTGCACAGTGGAAATGTATAGGCTTCTGCCTAAATTAACTGACAATTCTAATATATTTTCATAAGCTTTGATCCACTAAGTGAAATCAGTGGGTTGTTCTGTTGACTTGCTGGGGTTTGGATCAGGCACGTCCAGCACTTTCACATGAAACTAGCACTTTGCCAAATGAGATAAATGTAGCTGCTTTTATTTTTCTGAGTCTACCCTATCTTCAGTTTACTCTGAAAAATATGAAGACAAAAATCATTTCCATGTAAGGAATGCAAAATCTTCACTATGTTTTTCTCTTCTCTCCCCTTTTATTAAGCGACTCTTACCATTTTAAATATTAGTTGAGAGACAGATTTATCACTCTCCTCACTCACTGGGTCTCATTTATAGGCTGTGACGTAACAGGCTGACTCTGAGAAATATTGCAGAGACATGAGTAGAAGCAATCTGGCAAGGGGTTAATGCTGTAATCTTTTCCTAGCCTGTTTATAATCCCAACAGTAATGCAGTAGCTGAAGAGGGGATGTGTGTGTGTGTGTGTGTGTGTGCGTGCATACGTGTGAGTGTGTATGTGCACACACGCCTTGCTTTTCTGAACTGCCGTGTGTGCCCCTGGAATAAATCTTGTTCAGCCAGAACAGGACTCTGTGTGCTGGGTGCTCCTGCTGGAGAGTCAGAACAGCTTCCTTGCACAGCTGCCTCTCTTGTGTTTCTTCTGAAGACTTCATTCAGAAACCTATATGTTTACTGAAAGCATGGGCAGATAGTTACAAACCCACCTTCTTCTTCATCAAAGCTAACCTGTGGATCCTGAAGAATGGAAACAGTTGATGCTAGTAGCTTCCTTGGGAATGGTACCAACATTACTGATTTCCTCTGTGATATCATCTTGGAAAATGACACATTTTTCTGTGTGGAGGATGCACCTTATCCTTCTAAAGGTATGTATGGAAATTTTTTTTTTCCAGGCAGTTTTAGTTCTAGCTGGATGTAGAGATACTATAGAAAGAAAGAGCTATGCAAGGCATTTTCTCAGAGAGAGTGCAAACTCAACTGCTTGCTTTTAAGTTAGTATGAGAAGCAGGCAGCAAAAAATTTAGTATGTGAACTAGGACAAAATTTGGATATAATGGAAAACTAAAACAGTAGCACTTTGAAGCACAAGACGCAAACATCTCTGCTAAGGACTTGGAGAAACATGATTTTTTCTCAGTTCAATAACAATGGAGTGATCAGATCTGATCCCATGTATGAAAGTGATTTAATATAAAATTATAGCACTCTGGAGCTGAAAAAAAATCCGTATTAAAATGTCTTTTGATTGCTTGATCTTTTACTTTTGCATAAAATAGGATCTCCCATGGTGAGTAAGTGGTGCACAGTAAGTAGCAGGAGAAGCACATGCTTTAAGTTGTATTTGACTCTCCAAATGTACATTGTATTGCTTATATTGTAGTTTAATGCTATGCAATTTAGGTAGATCAGAATACAGTTAAGAATTTCAGCCCTTTCACTGCTTTTGCATTGGTGTAAAGACATAAATCTTCCTAAAATCAAATAGAGAAAGGCTTTTACCTTTTGATTAAAGGGTGAAATATATAATATTAATCTGAGTTGAATACTGTGTAACTTTTCTTGTGACAATTTTCAGATTTGCATCAGATAATACGGATTCTGCTGTATTGCTTGATATTTCTGCTCAGCATTTTGGGGAACATTCTGGTGATTACGGTGCTGATAAGAAACAAGCGGATGAGAACAGTCACCAACACATTTCTGCTGTCACTAGCAGTCAGCGACCTGATGCTCTGCCTTTTCTGCATGCCTTTCACCCTCATTCCCAACCTGCTAAAAGATTTTATTTTTGGAAGTGCTGTTTGCAAAACTGCCACTTATTTCATGGGTAAGTCTGGGAAGTTTGTACCTATTTTGAAGATTGACTAATGAGACGGGTGAGAAGGTATTTAAAGATCTGTAAAAGGCTGATTGTTTCCATGGACCATTGAAGTTACCAGTATTATGAAGAAACAACTTTGTAGTGCAAATCTTCATGGTTCTGGTGTCCTTGGTCTGATCCAGCAAAACAGAGGCACATACTTAACTTTAATGACATACAGAAGTGTTTTGCTGGGTGTGAAGTTATTGCATGATCAAATTTTCATGAGGAACCCAGCACATGCTCTTGCTTACCCATCACTGACAAGACTCTTATCAGTGTTCAGATCACCCACCAGCAATGATGGGCCTCCCCTCAGTAAGGGCAGATTTTACCCACAGATTTTTGACAGCAGTGATTCATAAAAAAGAAAAGAGAAATAGGCCAAAGTAGGTGTAATTTGCAGAGCTGGAAGTTGGAGGGACTTTGTGGACAGACCAGGTGTGATCAGAGCTTACCAGAAGACCATAGAACATAGATACAGATTCTAGAGGCTGATTTTAAGAAACATCACTTTTGTATGCCTTACCATACTCCTTTTGGTTGTGGAGCCAGGAGCTGGGAGATTCGAAATGTCTCCTTGTGTATGTGTGTGTAAGTGATTTTTGTGTCACTTTAATATTTCCTCTGAATTTGCTTGTTGCTTAACCAAAAAAAACCCAAACAAGCAAAACCAAACCAACGAAACAAAAAAAAAGGAAAAAAAAGAAAAA
>WAAE01026671.1:32892-77198 GCA_013400495.1 Nicator chloris
AAAAAAGAAAAAGAAAAAGAAAAAGAAAAAGAAAAAGAAAAAGAAAAAGAAAAAGAAAAAGAAAAAGAACATTATGTAAAGTTTTTGCCGCTTTGGGACACCCTTAGTTGATTACAGAAACCTCAGGTCCCCTTTCAATCCATGCCCTTGAGATGTAACTTTCATGTAATGTGAAAGTACACACCTAAAGTGTGCGAATGGGAAATCAACATATTTTTGTAGATAAAACCAATAAAACTAAAGGCCATGTTTAAACAATTACAATGAATTGCTGGCAAAAATACCATAAAACATTACTGAAGCATTGTCATTTTCCTCTTATTGCACACAGTGTAAATGACTTTATAAAAATATCCAGTGAAACAGATCAACATAAAGTTTCTTATTATGAACCTGTTTTATTTTAAGAGTCAGAATGTGAAGATTTCCCACTAAAGGTTCAGCTAAGAGAGGCATCACCTGAAAAACAGACGCTGACAACCATTGCATCAACTGTGCTCAATTTTTCATTTTAAGATGTAGAAAGACAAATTTTCAATTACAGATGATTTCTGTAAAGCAAACTGTAAAATATTGGCATTTTATAGTCTGACCCACATTCAAAAAGACAAATAAAAGCTCATTCACTGAAAGAAAAAATTGTGGCAAAGAAATATTTATAATTTTACAGTGGTGAACTTGGGCACCTCAATGACAGAAACACAGACAGCCGCACTACATTTTATAAACTATGAACAGAAGAAATAAAGGGTACTTGAAGGACAAAGATTCTGCTTCATTACTTCATTTCTCCTTGTTTGTAACTCCATTAGCATCTAATTAAAAGTTGTAATAGATTTAGCTCTCTTGAATGAGAAAATCAGATCACAAGTCAAGCAGGACACTCAAAAAAATTAAAACAATAGAAAAGGGACTGTGAACATCTGTGTTAAGAGAGTAATTAACTGATTTCAGATGCTTTGTTTGAATTTCAGTGCAATTAGTGAAGTGAATAAACCACAGTAGAGAGGAGAATAATTAGGAGTAAAATTGTCTTCTTTCCCTGTTACCAGAATTTACGGTTTGACAGAGTGTGTATTTTTTCTTGGATTTTTGGAGTAAGAGAGGTGCAGAGCAGGAATATCAGTCTGGAGCAGTCTGGAGACTCAGACCCACTGCCTACACATTCTCATCAATGTGGTGTTTATAAATACTTTTGCTTACAAATAATTGGCTCTATTTTTAAATGTTTATGCATACAGCAAGCTAGAAAGACCATTTGAACATAACATAACCTTTAAAGCAAGAGAATAACCTTTTTCCTTGTTTTATATGTACACAGGTGTGTCTGTAAGTGTCTCTACATTCAACCTGGTTGCCATATCTTTGGAGAGGTACAGTGCCATTTGCAAACCGCTGCAGTCCAGGGTCTGGCAGACAAAATCTCACGCCCTGAGAGTGATTGCTGCCACCTGGTGTGTGTCCTTTACCATCATGTCACCGTACCCAATCTACAGCACACTGGTACCTTTCACCAAGTACAACAACACCACGGCAAATATGTGTCGGCTCCTTTGGCCAAGCGACGTCATCCAGCAGTCCTGGTAAGACATAACTGGCTGTTAGCAAACGTGTGATTATCTGCTGGAAAACGGGATTTCATGGTAGCAATAAGCCTATGGAAAATCAACTATTGACCTTCAGTAAGTGTTCACACTCTATCATGCTTATTTAAGATGTAAAAAAAACCCCAACATTTTTAAGCTGCTAACATTTTGACATTTGCATGACTTTGTCATAGGAAAGACTGCCCAACGTGGCAATGATTCTCACACCTTGATCTCTTAAGCCCCAATTGTCACTGTAAAGAAAGCATCTGTCACTTGTGGTGGGAATACTGCTTTCACTCATCTACACATAAACTTCAACATTCTCAGAGAAATCCTTGATTCATGTTTGAGAAGTGCAGACACTTACAAACACCCCTCTGTGTGGTGCCTTGCCTGGTAATTTGTTTGAAGGTTCTCTGTAGCAGAGAAGTAGAACATGAGGCTGCAAATGTCTTATTTGAGAATCCTTTTGGTTGCTTATGGAGGATAGGGGCAGAGAGAAGCGGGGAGAGACATGCTCCCAGTCCTGCCTATCCAGGCAGGGTAAACAGCAGCACTATCAAACAGCAGTAGTACTTAGACATGATGTCCTTGCACGTTGACTAAACACTGACTGGCACCAAGAAAGTGTAAGATTTTTTTCTGATACTGAAGGTCAGTTGGAACTGGGAAAAAGATTAAAGTCTGCACTATTTTGGTATGGTATGTCCACAAAGAGAGCAACTTTGTGTTAATGCTTTCAGTAGTTGTCTCAGGTATTTTGGTGGCATGAGGAGGAAGGGTACAGGACAAAATTCTCTTCTCTGTAGTCTCCCTTCAGATTCCCAGGTCTGTTAATGAGTTTGTACCCAAGTCACAGGGATCAGGAGAGACACAGGCTCATGGATGCATTTAAACATCATTTTTCTCTCCAACTCTTCATCACGTCAGAGAAGCTGACTAGGAGAGTAGCAGATGTGAAACCAAGTAAAAGTTGCTTCATTTACCAAAGAGATTGCCAGTCCTGGGATCCCTCCTCAGGAGCTCTGCATGGCTCCAGGGATGAAAACCCAGGTTGCTGCTGCTCTGTCTTTGCCCACGTGTGCCACAGCCCTCAGGAAGTCAGATCTCTCTGAAGCAGAATAATGGAATAATATTTACATTGGAAAAGATCACTAAGACCATTGAGTCCAGCCATTAAAATATTTTTAATGTACCAAGGACTTCTTTGAGAATCAGCAGGTGCTCGTTTACCTTCTGCGAGGCAGTTTTACATTGTCCAAAGCTACAGGGCTTCCAATGCTCGTCTGGTTACAGCAGGAAGCCCCACTCATGGGCAGAGAGAGCTTCCGCCCCCTTTAAGCACTGTGGGAGTGTCTGTCTCCTCTGGGCTGCAGAGGGGGGATAAAAGATGGTTTTTAGCCATTATAGTCTTGTTCCTGCTCTACCTTTCTGGGGAAAGCAGGAGAAGTAGGAAGGTTCACATTTCTGAGGTGTCAAAATGATACTTTGCATTGGCATGAAAAAAAATTTTTAGATCTTGAAATCCTGTCTTCCCCAATTCTTCGTTGTTTTTCTGGTTTTGTGCCATTCCCTATTCTCAGTGTGTCTTTTGATTCCCTAGGTACACCTTCCTGCTACTCACACTCTTTCTTATTCCTGGGATTATAATGATGGTTGCATATGGTCTAATTTCTTTGGAACTCTACAGAGGAATAAAATTTGATGCCAGCCAGAGAAAATATTCACGAGGTAACAATACATTTTGGTTTGGGGTGGGATTTTTAAGTTTCAGTTGAAGATATGAGCAGTAATTTTGAGGCTAGTAAAAGGAAAGCTTTCTACTTGCAAAAGTGATCATTATGGTCAGTTATGTGATGAACTTGCCAGCTGCATTTCTTGATTACAGTTACTCTGCTGTTAGCAAATAAACCTCACCTATGGCTTGTTTGCAAAGATTCGGGGCAGAATACATTAAATTTCTAATTTGTTTATTATAGAAATACCAAGGGTTTTTTCCTGGCCATGGATGAGGACCATTTTTGTCAATAAAAGTCACAATTAAAATTGTCAAATTAAAATAGAAGCATATAACCTTGAAAACTATCTTCTGTCCATATTGAACTAAGCAACATTCTTACACCTTTTGCATCAGTTTGTTTAGAGGTAAGATGTGAGAATGTTGGGAGACAGTGGATTCAGAGTAGCTGATAACACAACTGACTCAGAAGCAGGCCAGTGCTTTCTTTACAACAGTTGCTTAGCTATGAATTATGTTGTTTATTTAGATTTAGGCTGCGTTCTTCATTTTTTATTTGGGTCACTGTTCAGAGATATTTTGCCAACTATTTAAACAGCACTTTATATGTACAGAAAGAAGAGTAAGTACCTGCAGCGCCAAATACGAGGATGGAGATGGATGTTACCTCAACAAAACCAAAAGAATAAGAAAAATGCCATTGCAACAGCTCTCTGCTATGAGCCACAACAAAATAGAGAGAGTGAGAAGCAACAGCTCTTCTGCCAACTTAATGGCCAAGAAACTTGTCATCCGTATGCTGATGGTGATAGTGGTTTTGTTCTTCATTTGCTGGACTCCCATCTTCAGTGTCAATGCCTGGCGAGCCTTCGACACGGCTTCCGCAGACCGGCGTCTCTCGGGGGCTCCCATCTCCTTCATCCACCTGCTGTCCTACACTTCTGCCTGCGTGAACCCCATCATTTACTGCTTCATGAACAAGCGTTTCCGCATGGCCTTCCTGGCCACGTTCACCTGCTGTGTCAAGCAAAAGCCCCCCGCGATACGGGGAGAGGCTGGTGATGAAGAGGAGGGGAAAACAACAAGGGCTTCCCTCTCCAAATGCTCTTACACACACATGTCTGCATCTGCACCCCCCTGAGCTGCACCAGGGGAGGCAATGAGGGGGGAATTGTCTGGTCTTGGAAAGTGACTGTGACATCAGCTGAACGCGATTTAGTTCTGAGTTAATGAAACACTTCAGCTGACAGTAAACACAGCGAGAATTTTATGGGAAATTGATGCTATCACTGTCTGAGTGCTACATCACTTTCCCTTCGAAAGTACAAAGGAGGAAGAGAACTCTGAAGATAAAGGACTTTATGAAAAGCCTTAGAAGTTGCTCTATTTGCATAAATTCCACTGCAAAAATTGGTGTCCTCTACAGCAACGGCTTTGCTCAGTTTTCAGATGCAGTTCTGAGTATCTCTTAAAATTTCCAAGATGCAAATAGATTCTCCTCAAACATGAATATATGGAATGCAGTCTTCACTTCACTAGCTATGCCTCATAAGCAAAAATCTTTCTGTTATATTTGTAGTATCTTTTCACATTATTTTAGCTGAGCTAATACATGTTGATATTATTTTGGTGTCACTCTCACAGGAATTCTGGGGTGGTGAGAATGGCCTTGTCCATGTGAAATTAATGCTTTTAAGTAAAATAATTTCTTTTTTTAAATAAAATTAAAATAAGTATCATTGGCTTTGTGGATGGAAGGCATTCTTCACTCAGGCAATAGCATAAATTAACATCATTTAATGTATTTTTCACTTAAATAAACCCCATAGAACAAGGACAAAGAAATTACTTTCTCCTGTGCAGCTGAAAGCATCCACATATGCAAGCGGTGGGGTCTAAGATGAGCCACAAAGGCTCGTGTGGAAATTTCCACACTGGGAAGCACAGGGATAAATGCATGGGATAAAGCAAAGAGATATTTTACAGAAGATGCAGGACTGAAGACACAGGTTGGTGCCCATGGCAGTCACATTTCACAAATACATTCACAGCCACTTCAGGCGCGGCACTGCCAACATGGAAATAAAGGCATTGGGTGCAGAAGGGCAGGAAGGGCAGATACAAGGAGCAAAGGCTGAAAGGCTTTGTCAGAAAACAGTTTCTCTGAACTTTGGAGCAGCTATTTTCTCCAACTACACGTGCTTGTAAACAGATTCAACACGGAGTAAAACAGCTTTGAGTGATGTCATTGTTGGTGCTTTGTTGGGCACAGAATCCAATCTCCTTCCTGTGCAGCACACAGGTGAGCGTGGGTGTTCAGGTTTTGTCCTTTGCTCTGTGGAAGTCAGATGGAGAAGTTACATCACTTATTTTGGTTTGTGAAAATATCCTGTTGGAGATGTTTCTATCTTCTAGCTGAATCAATATCATTATAAACCCTTATTATTAGACAGAGATTAAATTTGAGCACAGCGTGGAATGTAGATGTGGATATTAAATATAAACCCTCTCAAGGTTTTTAATCAGGAAAATCTGATCTCTTTACAGAATGATTTTAAATTAGACATATACTGTGAGTTCCAGCACCCAGATCCATGTTCTGCACTCAGTTATTGCCTGAAATGGTTTACCCTAACAACTTAGCACACAACTTTGGCTATTATTTTTTTTTCATCCAGCTTGTCCACAGACAGGAAATTAAAAAAAAAATTCTAAAGACTATTTATGCACAATCCATAGAAACAATGTTCTGCCTGCCTAGTTAATAAAGTAGCACTGCTCCTGGAACGGTGCTGAGACTGCTGACATTGATCTGACCTTTTGCAAATACCCAACAAATTAAATTATGGGATTTAATTCATAGCAATAAAATGAAAATTTTACCTCACTTACGGATACATGTGGAGACCCTCTACAAACCTGTCCTGTGCGTTGAAACCAAAGGAACAAACTTAGCTGCTTTGGAATTTATGTGGAACAGTTACAGCAGAAAACATATTTGTGAAATATTTTTTACCATTTGAAAGCCTGGGTCGATTATAGATAACAGTTTAAAAATTGTTGTTTAAGTAAGAAAACCCTCCACATTTTAATAATGTACTGGATGTGACTATTGCTGGCTATGTGCTGTGTTGCAGGACTGCCCAAGCCACAGCTCTGTGTGCTCTTTCAAAAGTAAATCCATTTTTGTAAATGCAGCTTCTCCAGTACCTGTAGAGTGGCATAAGAGGGCATGGACAGTTCACCTGCTCTCAGTGATTGAGTCTGAGGGCGGTGGTTTCAGATGAAAGCCAAAGCTATTTTCAACAACGCCTTAATCAGATCCCAGCCCCCGGAGGCCTCCCGGAGCTGCGGCTGAAAGGAGCAGAGTCTCTGATTGATTCCCTCTCCTAACTGTCAGGGAGCACAATTTGGAGGTGATGAAATGAGGAAAGCAGGAGAAGATCCTGATGGAGTGGTGGCTGGGAGACAATCAGGGAAGGGTTGAAATGTGCCATTTCTCCAAGGCCCATCTCTGTGTGCGTCACTCGGCCCCTCCATTGCCCCCTCTGCACCCATTTTCTTGTTATACCAACACAATATTGATCAAGCTCCCAAAGCCACAAGCCTTATGCCAAATTCCAGCAAGTAGGAATTAAGCTTTTAAAATGCAATATTGCAATCCAGTCATTTTGTATTCTTCTGCCCTGATCTCCTAGCACAGGAAATTTCAGTCTTTCTGCATCTTAATGCCATTTTTCCTAATCTGTGCATTGCAGAAGTCATTCCTGACTCCAAATGTTGCCTTTTCATTGTCAAAGAATCACGGTATCCTCCCAGTACCTTTAATTCAGATGCTGATGTCACTGAAAAGTTATCCTCAGCAATAAATATGGGTGGAATAAACATACCAAAATAAAACCAGTCTATGAAATCTCATTTTACCAGTAGTTTACAGGGGTTGTGGAGAAAAATCCTACTACAAGCAGTCCCTAAAAGCAAACTGTTTTCCAGATGTAGCAGACAAATAGCAAACCAATGAATTTCAGGTGCATAATGTCCATAAATCTCAGAAGTTTTTATCTTCTTTCCCTTTCTCCCAACTCCCAGGGTTCCCCCCCCCTTCTCTTATCTCTTTCAGCTGCATGACACCATCTGATTTTTGTCCTGCATGCCTCTCAGTCTCTAGTTTACTTTCCCACCACCACCAATTGCTAGATGATTTTTTTTCTCTTTGACAGGTTTATTTTCCTTCCCAGATTTACTTTCCCAGAAAGCACTCTCATCTTCATTTCCCCCTATCATCTCCAGCTGACAGACTCCTGGAGCACATTTCTCCAAGCGATTTCTCCTGCCCACAACACAACAGTTCTGCAATCCCTCCCTACACTCCATGGCTGAGCTCACACAGCGGCTCCTGAACACGAGCTCTCTAACAAGCAGGATGTACTAGTTCAGAAAACAAAACTGAAGCATTAAATAACAGCCAGATCCTCCTTTGATGCTTTTGTCACTATTACTTGCAACATCTATTGTTAGGGCATGCTTTAATACTGAGGCCTTACAATACTGCTAAACACAGGACTTGGTGAGGGGTCAAAGTAAAAGGTGTCTCACTATTGCCAAGACAAAATACCTTAATGCTCTTCATGGAAAGCTGCGTGTGGATTTGGAACTCCAGCCACTAAAGGTTTACACCCCCTTATACAAGTCATGGCCTCTTTTCCAACACCACCAAGCCCTTCTTGGCAAGGTGGGGAGCCTGTCTGTGATCCCACCTGCTCCTGTATCCCCTCCTGTTCCTCCTGCTTCCCAGCCCAGGGATGGTGCAACCCCAGCACACCTGCCGTGGTTCATCACAATGCTTTTCTGGCCTGGAATAGATGACTTCAGGATCAGTCAATATGGAAATGGATGTTGAGCTAAACTGAGGGTTTCTAGTGGCAAAAGATGCCTATTCTCAAAAGGAAAGTATAGAAAGATAAAACCTAATGGCTTTGAATTTGAGACAGCATTATGTGAGAGCAGAGGCTGCAGCCTTTTTATTACAGCATCAGAGTGGTATAGAGTATAAAATGAAAGGTTAGACTTCTGGTTGGGTTTCATTTGTTTGTAAAATGTTTTGCTCTTCAAATATAACATGGACCAACCAAATACCATTTCACTTAGATGTGCATGTAGGTCAGAAGTTTGCTCACCCTCTGGCTACAGTTTTCCAGTCAATTTTTCTATATGCATTATAAATTTCAGTTAAACAGCTTCAGCTCTTTTCTCAGGGGTTATATACAGCACAGTAATGCATGCCTTTAACATGCCAGATTTTCCCTCTCAGTGTGTATAAAACCCTGAACTTCTAGAATTACCTTTTTTTATTTTTTCCTTCTGCAATGCTTGTTAGGCTGCCTTGGGTACCTCCTAAAGAAAAAAATGCAAAGCAAACGTTCATGAATTGTAAAGCTCCTGTTTTGCTTGCCTAATGGCAATTCATCCCTGCTAGGAGCTATCTGCATCTCCACAGATAGCTATTTCATGAAGAGTTTTCTTGGCTTCCACTCCTGGTTGTGTCCAAAAAGCTAATTTTGAGCTAGCGAAATGTCAGTTGTTCCACTGTACGGTGAGACAAGAACAAAACATATTCATTAGCATCAGCTGGTAGTAAACATCAAGTAGGAATCATCCCCTATGGGGTAAACACCAGTTAATTGATGTCCTGCTATTTTGACAGTTATTAAATTTTTAAAAAATATTTCCTGGTAGAATGAAGAAATGCAACTTATATACAAAGTCTGATTTAGAACAGTAGACAAAAACCACTGCATATGTCCTGTGAAAGTCATACAAACACCAGAGTTACAAAACAGGCATGAAGAAAAGTCACACGTACAGAACCTAAATTCACAGCAAGGGGGCTGCTCATGCTCTTTGCTTGCTGTCAGAGACAATTCTTTTATTATTGTTATTGAATGGACATTGGCTCAGGGCCTTGTTCTGAGAATATTTAGCAACTGCTAAGAGGCCTCATTCCTGACCAAGTGAAGAATGACACACAGAGGTGAAACCACAGGGCCAACTGTGCTAAGCAGATAACAGTGCCCAAGAGAGAACTTTCCAACCAGCTGGAAACTTTGCATTGATTCCTACAAACCTGCTATGGTCCTTCTAACATCTGAGATCAACAGGATTTCATAGCTAAACTGAAGGTAGGTGTGGAGCAACCAGAGATGCTCCTTGCTCTGCAACTCAAGTCTCAGCCCATATCCCTGTGGGGACATCTGGCAGAGTTGCTGTGACTGGCTTGCTGTTATTGCAAAGGAATATGAGAACAGCAATGTCATCCAAGACACTCTGTCTTTGGAGTTGCTTTTCTGTTGCCATCCCAAAAGCTGGTCCTGCTACATGCAAGTAGGAAAAAGAACACTACAAATACGGCACAGAAATTAATTCATTGTATCAGCAAGGGCACAGGTATTTCTCCTTTGAAGAGCCAACATCATGTCCATTCTAGCTTCCCAGACTGCTACAACTGATTCAATGTATCTCTGACCATCCTGTGGGGACCGACAGAGGTATCACAGGCTTAGGAAGAGGCTGTGTCTTTAAGACAAAAAGCCTTTTATTTGCTGTCCAGATATGGTCAGTACTCGTGTTACAAGTTGCAAAAAAAATCAGGGCTGTCCACAGCAAATAAGACTAAAGTGAACAGACAGGTTCTCACAGTTCATTTTTAAGAAGAAAGTTCTGCTAATATCAAAGCCTTTACCTCACTGAGATTGCAGATCCAGGGGAAGCAAACAGAAGATATATCTCAGGGCCCTTGTGTTCATTCAATAGGAAACCTGTTTAAATACTGTCAGCTGACTGAGGCAAAACAATACAGTCCAGGAAAGCCTGTGAGGCACAATTCTGTATTCCCTGGTATTTTTCTAGCATTTTTTTTTCCTTTTGTATTTATTTCCTTCTCTTTTTTTAAGCAGGGAAAAGTAAAAGCTGATGGAAATTCAAAGAATTTTTACCGAAAGGCAGGGTTTTCCACAAAAATCAAATGTTTATTAACATCCAGCATGACTCCTCTACTGCACTGATTTGTCAAATATTTATTAAAACCAGGATAGACTGGTCACACACTGAGGTCAAGACTAAGAGGCCTCCAATGACAGAGGCTGTGTAGAGATGGGAGAGCAAGCAAGCTGCAGGTGCACAGCTTTGTCTGATACTGCTTTTGTGAGATCTGGAAGAGATTAATAAGACTGGTAGAAGAGTGTTTAGGAAGATAGTGATTGAAGTCAAAGCTGAATCTGATGCACTTGCAGCTGAAACTTGGCTGGGGCAGGAATGGAAAGGAAGCTGAATGGGAAACATTTTGGCCTTTTAGAGTGTTGGGGGAAAGAAAGTCCTAGTGAGGATGAAAGAACATGGTCTTGGTCTGTGGAGAGAGAACATCATTGCAAACACTTTCTAATTTGGGATTGTCCTTCTGAAAGTAAAAGAAAAGGCAAATGTGCCCTGTATGGGAAGGAGGTACATACAGTGGGGGAGGGGGCAGTGAAAGGTTTCTCCAGGCAGCAAGATGGAAGGAAAATCAAACTTCATTCTTAGTAGAGAAGCACTCATTTTAGGCAAGGTGGAAAGCAAAGATTTGAAGAGATAACAACTACACTGGAATTGCTTTCTTTTCTACAGGCCTTGTATAGGGTTTTGCAGCTGAAGGGACTCTGTCAGCAGGACAGACCAGGCAGGCAGAGCTGAGGGTCTCTCAGCCTTGTGCCCCAAGCACAGGAGCCAGAGGGAGAAGAGCTGCTGGGCCACGGAGAAGCTGCAGCACACTGGCCTGCTGGCAGCAGCACAAGCTGGGCATCCCTCACCTGAGGATTCAAACTGCACTGCCAAGGTGTCATTATGCTCTAGTCCAGCTGACCTGATGGGCTGAGAGAACACAACCTGAGTGCCTCTGGCCCAAAGCCCAATGCCCAGCACCCTGCATGTCCATGGGACCTGCTGAGAGCTGCTCCCCCACTGCCTGTCCACCAGCCAGCACAGAGCTCACCTCTGCTACTGCTGCCACGGTGGGAGGCAGCCTCCAGGGACATGACACTCCGTCACACAGAGTAGGCATGACAAAGGCTTCACAAACAATAAAAACCAATTGCAGTCAGGTAAGTAGAAAAACAACCATCTAATGAAGCAAGGGATTATTTTAAAAAGAAACCAAAAAACCCCACAACCACACCCCTCCCAAACTGCGGTGTTGGCATTAAAGTCACCAGTAACTGAAACAGGCTATTCTTCACTAGCATCCTGTAAACGAGGTTTAAAAGTACTCTCTGCTAGAAGGAAAACAGGTATTGCCTCTCCTGCCTCACCTCCAGCTCATTTTTCTAAAGCTCTTTCACCACAGAGCTCCCGTGTGATTTTGAGGGCTGACAGCAGCAGTCTGCGGTGCATCTCGGTGCTACCACCTGGCTTCGCTAGATAATAATTTTTAAACCTATGTGTCTGCTTAGGCTACAATGCCTTGAGGGTTCAATTATTCTCCTAACTCTACCAAAAGTAACATTTTTAAATTAATATAAACTTACCAAAATGCAATTTTATAACTGATTCATGTTGTGTCTGTGCTTCCTCCAAATGTAGTTTGAATAATGTTTTCTAATCTACTAACACATAAAACAA
Organism: Nicator chloris; assembly: GCA_013400495.1. Classification (NCBI taxonomy): domain Eukaryota; kingdom Metazoa; phylum Chordata; class Aves; order Passeriformes; family Pycnonotidae; genus Nicator; species Nicator chloris. Next base: position 44,869 of record WAAE01026671.1, read on the forward strand.
ACTGAAGAACTCTGATATTATTTCCATGCGCCTGTGGGCTCAAATGTAGCCATCTGTGCAACTTCAGGCTCTACTTGTGTGCCAAGAATTGTTATTTACTTGCATTTGTCCTTGGTTCTCTCTGGAGGAACATTATTTGTGCAAGTGCTCTGGAGCACTTTGCTGTGTCTGTGAGAGTCTCTCCACCTGTGTGATCAGTTATCGCAGGTATCGGGCGGGAGGGCTTTGAAGGAGGGACACTTGGGAACACCTGCTTTTTGGTCACACCTGCTTTTTGGTCACACCATCAAGTAACTTCACACACACTTTTTTTTTTTTCATTTTTTAATACTGCAAAACTCCACATCTGGCTTGAGGTCCCTCTACTTTGTTTCATAGCTTTAACATGAATCTTCCTCTTTCACCTCCTATGACTGATCTCTAATTCCAGCAACTCCTCTTTTCCTTGTGGGAGTATCTCACACACAGGTCACCAACAAAACTACTGTTTTTTCGTATCCAGGAAACTAAAGCAATTTTTGATTGCTTCTCCTGATGCATTGTGCTCAGCTTTATCAAATTTAAAAGGTTAATTTTATTAATATTTCAGGATTTCTACGTCTGCCCTGAAAAATTACCATTCACAATTGTTGGACCATCTTGCACATTTCAGTTTCTTGCATTTGGGCCCTTCAGCTCTTCTGTGGGGTGAAGTGATACGAGGATTAACTATCTGTTAGGAGCAGCCCATGAGAGACACTGAAAATAAGGGGAGACATTTATTTTCTGGATTTCACTCTCTGCAATACATTGCAAGGAAGGAGGGACAGCACGTACCTATGTATCATTACATAGGTGAAGGTTTGGGCAGCAAGGCAAGAGGAGATTAAAATTTTTAGCACTGTGTGAAGCAGGAGGCCACTAAGTACATAGATTGCATCTGTGTTGGAGAGGAAATTGGCCTAAAATGCAGACATTTAAAGCCTTTTGGCATGGATGAGTGGATGAGATAGTTTACACCTGCAGCAGAAATGTTCAGAAAGGAATAGCTCTATCTTGCAAGAAACGGTGTAAGTAAAGTTGCACAGTACCTGAGCTGCTGATGATGATCTGGGAACCTTGTACACATTTATTAGCTAGTTCTACTTCAAACTCAGTCTAGGTCAGTGCCATGAAACCCTGCTTGTTCCAAAACAGCAGCTCTGGAAACAATCTTGGGCTCACAGTTGCAGATTCTATCGCAAGTGTAAGCTACTACATCCATAAAGCACAACTGCCCTTTTCACTGAGTATCCAAGAAGAAATTGTATATTTGTTTTCAAGTGTTTGTCCACGCTGCTCACAGATACATCTGCCCAGAACCCTACTCTGGGTGTGTCCATCAGGACTTGATTCTGCCCCCAAACACCCATCTATGGTGAAGGTGGGCCTTGGAAGGCTAGAGAAGCTGAGTCTCCATTGGACCAGTCAAAGTTCAGGCTTCCTTTATTATTTTTTACGTCATCTACAGCAGGCAGAATAGGTTTAGTGCTGTAGTAAGGCAGTGGAGCACTTGTATCACTTAAAAGGAAACGGTTCTTTCACTTTTCTAATGAACTTCTAGCTCTGCCTCCAAGCTGACATTCCTGCATCTCTCCATTCAAAAGCTCAGCTGATTACCACAGTGACTTAGGTGCCTCACCAAGCAGAAACCCAGCACATCACTGGTGTATTCCTCATCCAACAATTGCCAGAGCAGGGATTTTCCCAGGCAGCAGCTACAGCTTGAAGTCCAGTAGTCCCCATTTTCCCTTATACACAAATACACTTATCCCTTGCATTTTTTGCTTACGGTCTGCCACATGCAGATCTTTATTGAGGACCTGAAAGTGCTAAAGGTAATGGTTCTTCAGCATCCTCAATTAACTCAGCTTTTCATTTGGGCACATGAAATAATTAAGATTTCTCCATCTCAGGAATATAATCTACTCCTTGAATAACTTTACAGTTCAACACCAGCTGGGAAATTAGGTGAAGTGAGAGTTCTTCAGGAGCCTTCCTATTAAACTACCCAATAGAAAATTTTTTGATGGAGATAAGCCAGTCTTTTTTTTTTTTTTTGGGGGGGGGGGGGGGAGGGAAAAAACCCTTTATACCCCCAAAACAAAAATCGTTTTTTAAGGAAGAGAACAACAACATTTTTTTTTTTTTTTGGGGGGGGGGCAGGAAATAAGCTCTTATGACCCAAGACAGAAATTCTGATTTAAGGTGAGAGACAACCAGATTTTAGTTCTTTCTGCCTCAGAAAAGGGAAGCAAGATGCCTTATGAAACCATAAAAAGAAAAGGTGTTAAATCTTGTATTGACCAAATAGACAACTAACACAACAAAGGAGGAGCTTGGTTTACTTTTGTTCCACATGAAAATGTCCTGTGGCTGTGGAGATCACTCACCAGCTACAAATTTCAGAAGAGAGAGCCAAGAAAATTAAACTATTCTTGAAGGATCTGATGTGGATTAATCTCTGGGCTTGTGTACCTGCCTTGACTGTCTTGCTGCTGCTCCATATTGCTTTCCACAGCATTCCAGGGCTTAAGGAGCCCCTCTGGCCTTTGGACTGTGCTTGATGTGGTAACCTCAGGCATGAGACTGATGTTATGTCATCTTCCAGTTTCACACATGCAGAAAGCTTTGGACTTCTAAATCAATTTACTGGTAAACAGTTTTACCTTGGAGATTTAATAGACATGCAAATCAAACTGTGGTCTGAAAAAATGCTTTATTCTTCATTTAATTTATAAATGATGTTGATAAGGAAAATTCCTTATTTTGGGAGGATAAATGCAATTGGCGAGTGTTCAGACTTTCAAATACAACTCCACTTTTGACCAAGTGGTTCATTTTTCAGGTTAATAATAATTTTGTGCTATTTATGCAAAGAAAAACCCCTAATCTGATTTTTATTGTTGTTCTATATTTCTGCCTTCAGATACCTTGGCTCTTGAGCTGTCATGAGCCAAGTGTGTTTCATCTGAGAACTTATGATCTGGGTGTCTTTATATCCTGGACATCTTCCAAATCTAGAGCTCGAAATAATAAATTTTTATAAAATTCTATTTTTGCACAACTTTTCCCTGTCAGCTTACAGGTAAACTTGTAGAAAACAGATACTGGCTACCAAGATAAATGTGTTAAATTAGAAAACAAAGAATTTCATCTTCTCTCACTGGATTTTAGGATGGTGAAACAATAAACTAGGCTTACTACCTACATGGGATTGTCTTCACATCAAGGAGAAAATTGAAATATGTCATGCAGCCATAGCCTTTAGAAATGATACGAAGATCTCTGTTTGCAGCATGTATTTTCAGCCACCTTGAGGGATACAGGTATGAAATAAGCTAGAGTTTGCCATTCATCTGCTGGACTCTGAAATACCTCTATTACTCAGTTGCACATTATACACATTCTGTTATAATCTAACTTCTTTCTCTGACCTATCCTTGCATTTACTTGTTTCAACTAATTCTTTGTGTGTTAGAAACTGCACTGACATCAAGATGCAACTCTGCAGTTGCTCTGCCTGTACACTGAAGTGCTTTTTTTCTGAATCTGGCAAACAAGGAATTGCACAGAACTAAACAGTGCGAGAAATTTAAATGTCTTCCTTTCAAAGGCAAAGCATAGAAACACTAAGATGAGGACACTAAAAATCAGATATGCTACTTCCTAACCTAATGATTTCTTTCATGTTAAAAATCTAAGTCTCTCACATTTTTGGAGAATTTCCAATTACATTTTTTTAATGCAGTAAATTAAATCACTGTGAATCCTCCACTGCCTTTCCCAATTTCCACAAAGAAAAACTGTTTCACTCATTAGTGAAAGAACTAAAATGGAATTTGAAGCACACCTAACAGAACAAGCAGCATGTTTATGCACACCATGTAGAGTTTAGTTCAGGGCTAACTATAAATACTTCTTTATCTGCATAAGCATGTCTTGTGCAGCAGATCATGTACAATCTTATTAGAACTATCAAAATCAAGAATAAACACTAGAACAAACTGTCTCATTTAAAAAGTCCCCTAAATTCACTTGGAGATTTTAAGAACTAAGTTTGTCACCAGCTGGCTATTAAAACAGACAATTTCAAGACAGAAAACATAGTATGTATAGATCTGTACTTCTATCTTTTATATAATTGTTGAAGTTATTCTCCAAACAGAATTATGAAGCTCTTGGAAGGATTATGATAGTATGGTCTGCAAGGCTGAGGCCTCTGTATCAAAATCCTTCCTTCTCTAAAGGATGGCCAATAGATGGCAATTTATTTAAATGTTGCAATGTACTGGTATAGAAATGAACAGATGAATGGAGTTGCTATTGTAAAAGCAAAAGGCTTCAAAGTCAAGTCACTCAGGAGAAGCTAAAGCAGAAAGATGAGATGGAGGCAGGGCACAGGAGTAGCACAAGGCCCCATCTTGCCTCTGAATACACAGACTGGGATTCACAGAGATGCAAATAGACAACTTTTCCCAGTGAACAAATCAGCAAACAGAACAGAGAAGACTGAAGATTTAAATGAACATAGATGAGGGGGCAACACGACACAAAATATAATTAAAGGATAAATTAAAAGCAAAGGGTTTCTAAATTCAAAGAATTTACAACTTTACATGGTTCTAAATTATGCCCCCCTCAACTAAGAATGTGTAGATCTCCTTAGGACCAGGTCTGTAGAACCTTCCACTCCATGTATCCACAAGCAGCTTAAAAAACAATAAACTAACATTTCTTTCTCCCCACCCCACAGTCCAGCAGTAGAAATGGCACAAAGAGATGGCAGCATGAAGTCTCAGACGTTGGAGTCCACCTTAAAACCAACTCCTCTCCTAAATTATGCAGCAAAATTCACACATTCTGAGAAAAACTGAAATGTAATTAAGGATCTGGAAAAGTACACATGCAAAATGAGGGAACTGAGACTAGAATACAAAGGCAATACCACACAGAATAGACAATATCCAACTTTTAACCACCCCTTTCCATACTTGAAGGAGATGCAGAAGTTGAAAGACGTCGAATTCAAAAGGTTTTATCAGATCTTTCTCAGTTAAGTTTGCAAGTTTGCTTCTACAAAGAATCAAGACTTTCTCAACTTCTCTCACTTTAGCATAGATCATTAAAGTCTATATTCAATACAGAAGTATTTTAAAGTAATATGGCCTGTAACTCCTCATGCTTTTGATCCAACACTAAGCTTGTGCTACTGGATATCAGAAATAAATATCCTTTACAGAGACACTAACTGAGCACTCAGTTTTTTCTACCCTGCTCAGGTGCATGCAACTCCAATCTAAACAGGGAACTGTGAAAGGCCAACTACTTGACCAAGTTCACTAGTTCTGAATGTTCTGAAATGGAACATATTACATGTAAACACAAAATGAATCCTTTCCTCTAGCCCAGTTATTTCACACCACTCTCCTTTTAATCTTCTTCTCTGGATCCTACTAGGATTTCTAATTGAGCCTACCTGTACAGCTAATTGCCAAGGCTTAGCCAAAGAGTTTTTTTTCTATCCATAGTTCTTCATCTAAGACCAGCACCATCCCATGCAGTTTCGTCCAATGACACCAACATTAAAGTTTAGGAAGTGACCATTCTCTTGGCAAAAACCTCAGATCTAATTTCTACTCTGTTCCAGAAGGATCGGTTTATCATTTCAGAAAATGACCAAATGGTCTTGGAAATAATTTTGAGACATGATGTCCATGCTGTACCTGTTTCAGAAAATAGCAGTTCTAAAACTGTTGAGTTTCGGACTATTTTCTGTGTGTCAATGGCAACACCTTTCAGATATTTCAATAAAAAAATCTGTAATCCTTCTTTAAAGCCAGTGATTTTTTTTGTTGTTGTTGTTTTTGTTGTTGTTGTCACCTCCCCTACTTAAGAACCACTTTTAGGCCCTTCACAGTCTAACAGGTAAACTTGTAGTTCTTCAATCAGTTTAATACAACACTAGTTAGTACTGGCAGGCTTCTGCTATTCTGTATTCCCTCTCTGTCATGTCCACTTCCAATCTCAAAAACTTTCTTGAAGTGACTGTGTCACTTTTGTTTGCAAATTAAGAGTGCATAATTTCTAGCCATTCCTTACAGCCCTACTATTCTGTCAAAACAAGAAATAAGCTAATTTGCTGAATTTCTGGCTCTAGTTACCAACCAACTGCATGAAATGTCAGACATTCTGCAAACAAGAATAAGATTAAAAGGAGTCAGGTGCACTAGTTGCAAAAATGAAGTTGCTAAAGTTAAACAAACACAGTTCATTTTTTCTTATTTAATAAATTATATAAAAAAGTGAAACTTTTTTTTTACACATTATTAAAAAACAGTTTCTTATCTAACTTCAGCAATAATACAAGCAAAAATGAAACCGATTTAGATTTTTGGGTGGACATTCCATATCCCATTTAAGTGGAGTCCAGTGCGCACAGCCTCACAAGTACTGATGACTTTTCACTCCCAGGGTTGGTCTTCTTTTGTGTTGTTCTGGTTCCATAGATGACCTCACTGTTCATTTGAGGGAAAAAAAACCAAAACAAACAAAACAAACCAAAAACAAACCCATATGCCTTGGTCAACATTGAAAAAACCCAATAAAATGTGGCAAGTTTCAACACTTGTTCAAACCGCAAGTACTTTTGTATCATCATAGAGATGTTCAATTACGTTTGTCACAGCAACAGTAACATGGCATTTTATCTTTAGCCTTGTAGAAAAAAATGAAACCCAATAGTTTATGCACATACACACACAGAGTACACTTCACAAGAACACTTTTATGTGGTTTACATTTCACTTTTATTTAATCCTCAAAACTGCCCATATTGCAGGGGTTTTCTTGATGAAATATGGAACTGAGCAATTAATTCTACAAAATTATGGTAAAAACTTGCTCATTTTTCTACCTTTATTGCTAAGAAACTTTACAGGTGCACAGTTTGTAAAAATAACCCTTTTAAGACTGAATGCATACACATGCTACAGGATTTAAAAAAAATGACATTAGCATAGCACCTCCAGATGGGGCAAATGCAGTGCTGAACACAGACAGAATGGTTACGAAGTTAGAACTGCTCATTTATTTTTACAGCTTCTAAAGGGAAGAAATTTTTCAGTCCTAAAAGGGTTAAGTAGAAACCCTAATATACTTCTTTTTCTAACAAAGCTGCCACTCAATCCCACAGTACAGTGCTTGAAAACAAAGTCAAAAGTCTGGCACAGGAAAGTACACACATTTGTTCAGTACTCATAAACACAGCTGCTTTTGAAAGAAAGTAAATAATATGGTTAATAATTGAAGAGCATCTTAGTTTCAAGACGGACATCTCTATGGAGTCATTTAATCCACAAGTGGGTAGCTTACTTCAAATAGATCATTTGATTCACTAGGCATTAATATTTTCTATATGGGGAATTCATCAATTTATGTCTTGAGTTAATGTCTTTTCAGGTAACCATTCTGATTTTGTAAGTCTGTGCAATGAAAACAAGTACAGAATACCATTATTAACACAGTTGTGGGATGCCCTCAGGGCAAATAATTAGGAAAAACATCAGCAGCAGATTATTAAAGACTACACTAGTGTTGAATTCTGAAACGCAGTTCCAAACAACAGAAAACAAGAAAAGGCATAGCTAAATCAGAGCACTCACTTTGCTTCTTCTTCCTATAGTTGGAACTATAACAACATTCTGAACACAGACTCAATTTCTATGTATACAGAATTAACAGCAGACTTAACAGCTAGACTTGAACAGTTATAAGAGTTTCATATTGAAACATTCTATAAGTAGTTTTATCAAAATCTTGAGATATTGTTAATATCATGAAAATTGATAACAGCTCACAAGGCCAATACATGTAACAATCTCACCCCACAGAAAAAAGTTCAGAAAGATAATATATCTGAACAACTGGACGTATTAACAACAGTAAGGACCTGGAAGACCATTTCTGTACTACAGAGTAACTACTGGCGACAAGAGAGCCACAAGCCAAATGAAAAAGTGTGGTTTAAAATGGTCTTGAAGCAGGAATAAGCTCTTTTTTCACCCACTTGGCTGTAGTGTGTAGAACAGCAGATATTAGGCTAAATCTTTACAAGTCAAGGGATATTATACCTATTGGGCAAAATTACCGCACGTAGAGAAACTGAATATAAAAAGTATTGCATTTATATGTAAAAAATTTAAAATAATGAGTATAAAAGCATGTGTCAAGTTCTGAAAAGCTATTTTAAATAGTCTTTACAGGTCAAAAGGCTTGTTATGGTTTGCCTGCTGTGTGTCTATCATGGTTTCTTGAATACCCTCTAAAATTGATATATGTATCTTGCTTATTTTAATTCTCTAATTAGTGATGAAAATCTGTGGCTCTTGAACTAAGCTGTACTGTAAGATAGTTATGTGCTTCTAACAAAAACACTGAAATGATTCCTGCCACAACACAATAAACCAAAATTTTACAGCACATACAAAGGTAAACAGATTTGCAAGTAAATGCCAGTAAACAGTTGAAAACAGAGATAAGGCCACAATGAATCCTGCCCTTGGTCACTGAAATGGAGATGAGGTGAGGCAGCATTCACTAGTGCTAGGAACCAGCAGCGTGACTACGTCATGGGAACACGTTTTGTAATAAAGAGTAACGAGTATGAAGGCCTGTGGTAGAATACAAGCACATTTCAGGAGGATAGTGGCACTGATTTTACTATTTGCTAAATATGCTTTGTAACCAATTTCTTCCTTTAAACACAGTGTTTTCACACACACAACAGAGCACTAAAGCAAACAAGCAGAATGGAGCGTCAAAGTACACAAATATGGTGCAGAGACGATGCCTTAAAATGGTGGCGGGTGTTTAAACTGGAATAAGTGGTCAGAAATAAAAACCCTATGAAAATGGTCAACAGGTAAGCTTGTAAGCAATGCACTGTAGGAAACCACAGGTTCACATTTACACAGCAGTTGTGACTTTTGCTTCAGGGTATAGAAAAGGCTGAACACACCATGAAATTTTGGCTTTTAAAGAGGAAGATCACACTGTCAGAACTTGTCCTACAAGTCTATGCCTAGCTCTGTGACTACAAATGAACTACTGGGGTATACTTTCAAATACAAACGAAGCAGGCAGGTCTACAAGGAGGGACAAAACATGGTAAAGTCAAAATGAAAAACAAATGCAACAACCAACAAAGTCAAAGTGCAAATGAGCCTTGAATTTATGCTGGAGAGAAGACTTGAATGTTGCACAAGCTGTTGGCAGGGAAAGGGAAACCCACAGGAAAGAAGGATGGGAGGAGTTGACATCTTCATAGTGCTTTTATGATTTTCTATTTGCCCATTCTAAGTAATAGAATTTACTTCTAGTTATTACCGTATGATCACTTCACAATGAAAGCACGTTCTCAATACAAGTGTTACACAAAAGTCTGGCCTAATTTACTGAACAGTATGAAGAAAAACATGCTTGTTGTGATTCTCAAGTGATGAAGGGCATCACCTACCAATCCCATTTGTAGCACATACTTCTCATGGTACTTTAGTTACATGCCAACAAGACAGAAGACATGCTGCCAAATCAAGATATTGGGAACATTCCACTTTTGAAATAAAACATTTAAGTTACACTTAATACAAATTATGTACAAGATTAGAAAAACCTGAACAGATCCTGAAACATTTTCAAATGTAATATGACTGAGCAAGGAAGAGGGGGAACCAGTAACAACCCTTCAAAAACACCAACATATGCCTGTGACACGAACAATCATTAATATGACTGCTTGAGATGCCACTTATAGGAAAAAAACTCATGTAATGTTAGAACCTCATGAATTATCACTATAAATACATATTTAAAAAAGAAAAACAGAAATAACTATTAACAATGACTGAAAATAGAGCACTAAAGTTAACATACATTGCATGTATTGCAGGCAAGGCAGAGGCATTTTTTAAAGCTTTTGCACAGACTTCATATAATCTTAAAAAAAATATGCTGGCCTTTACAAGGTTCTACTTGCTGAAATAAAAACAATTTCAGTTCATAAAAAGTCACAAGACTTCAGTTTAAAAAAAGGAACAGTTCCAGCCACAGACCAAAAATATATATTTTTTTTTAAAACTGGAAGAGTATGGTAATTAGATTATACAAGCATGGTCAGGCTTGGAACCTGAATATACTTCAGAGCAAAGCTCAGAGGAAAAAAAAAATATAAACTATTTGGTAACAAAAGTGTACTATATGTTGTGATACAAAAAAGGTATGGTGAAAATGTACCTTTTATACTAAAGCTTATACAAGTTCCTTGGTCCATAAAAACTATGTTGTGTTCATGTTTTCTAGTTTGCTCAACATGTATCCCAGCCACATTTTTGTTTCTTGCCCACTAAAAAAAACACAGCTGAAAAATAGATTTTCAATACAGTTCTTATGTTTCGGATGTTGGTTTTTTCTTTTTTTATTGTGGCTTCTGTTTCTAAGATCAGCACTTGCAGGTAACAAGGTTCAAATCATATCACCTAAAAGGAAAAGTGTTTTCCCATGAAACCACAAAAATTGTTCAGTTCTCTTGAGTGTAGCACAAAAAGTCAATTAAAGTCCAGACAAAGAACAGTAGTTAGGAAACTACAGTTGCTGTAGATGATGTGACATTGGTGGGGTTTGTGCTGACGCTTGTGTAACTTCCCTCACTGTTTGTGTTTGTTTCACTGGAAGCCATGAGGCTTGAGTTGGCTCTGAGGATTGCTCCAGCAGCACTGCAGTGTGGCCGTGGCCCTGGTTCCGGTGTGTATGTAAAGGTAAGGCTGGTGGAGTAAATTATGCCATCGTTACGGACCAAAGTTACTGGAACCTGGACTGGCTGTCGGACCCACCTCCAACCCTCTCGAAATGCAGAAATGTCTGGAACAACACAAAGCATGCTCTCTGCACATCTGAAAAACAGGAGAGTCAACTGAGTACAATGTACTTAAGTTGAAAGAATTCAGTAGAACAGAACAGTTCTATTGGAAGGGACCTACAATATTCAGCTAGCGCACATACTGACCTTCCCTTCAGGGCGGACCAACAGTTACAACCATATTATTAAGGCCCAATGCCCTTTATTTGGTTAAACACAGAGAGGCTTGGGGCATCAACCACATTTCTACAAAGCCTGTTCTAGTGTCTGACCATCTTCCCCATAAAGAAATGCTGTCCAGTTTAAATCTTCCCTGGTGCAGCTTTGAACCATTCCCACGTGTCCTGGCACATGATAGGAGGAAGCAGAGCTCAGCACCTCCCTCTCTAGTTCCCCTCCTCAGGAAGTTGCAGAGAGCAATGAGGTCACTTCTCAGCCTCCTTTTCTCTAAACCAGACAAGCCCAAACTCCTCAGCTGCAATTCCTAGGGCTTTCCAGCCCTTCACCATCTTTGCTGCCCTTCTCTGGACATGTTCTGGTACCTGAACATCCTTCTTAAACTGGGAAGCCCAGAACTGCACGCAGTGCTCATGGTGAGGCTGCCCCAGTGCTGACTGCAGTGCGATAGACACATCTTTTGACCAGCTGGATGCAGCTGGGTCTCCCTGCTGCCAGGGTGTGTTGCTAACTCATCCTGAGCCTCTGGTAACCAGCACTCACAGACCCCTTTCTACAGTGCAGAAAAGCGTACACTTGAGTGTGTACACAAATACACACTCTTCAAAGCCCCAGTAAAACATAAACACCACAAAAGTAATAGAAAATATTGTACCTGTACATCGTTTCAGCTTCCACATCCCCAAACCAGACACGTAAATTTGGAGTGAAGTTCTGTCCTGTAAGTTCCAACATTGCTACATCCCCACCACCATTCAACTGGAAACAGAGCAAATAGGAAAAGAAAAAGAAAATCCCCCCAAATATGTATTATTAAGAATAAACACTCTCCCCTCAGAAAAAAAAAAAAAAAAAAAAAAAAAAAAAAAACCCCTCAGTCAACCAAAAAAAGTCACAAACAAAACCTTCACATGCAGATAAGAACTTTAAACAGTGCTGTGTTTATCAGCTAGACAAAACCAAAACACAAACTCAATCTACACAACTGAAGTATAAACAAGTAACACATCTAAAAGATACTGCCAATTAATTTGATACTATGAAGGAATTTCCAAGTTTTGATAGTGGCCTCTTAGACTGGCTGTCAACAAGGCTTTGAAAACAGAGAACAAAATCTTTCAGAGAAGGTGTTAGGGGAGCTTTAAGTTTTTCCTCTGCCAAATGCTGGGGGGCTTTTTAGTAAGGCTCTCTTTGATCTATAATTGGCAAGAGTCAAAAACAATTTCTAAATAATCAAACAGAAGTCCTAAGGATATCATTACCATGGTACTTTCAGAAATAAAATTCTAATTGTATGCAACAATATTAGCTGATGGATAGGCTCATGTATTCTGAAATGTAAGTAAGAAAAATTATTACAACAAAGGAATTTTATTTTTTATAAAGTTATTAAGACTGTTTTCCTACAGTATTTTCAAGGGTACCATGAAGGTTAAATGAGTATGACAAAAAAAATCTCATATAAAACAGTTTATTAAAACAAACTACCAACTTACTTGAAGACTTTCTACAACAGGCACAGGTGTCACTGGAGCATGGACTGGACCCATCCCCTCATAAAATGTATATTCTGCTTTGTCTGTGCTAATGATTGTCCAAGAAGCTCCATCATTAATCATTTCTTTATTTGGTTCTTTTGGGCATGGAGTGGCCTTAGAGAGAAAGAAAAGTTTAAAAACTGATCTGTAGACATATTTGTCAAGTCACAGACCTAAAAACCAACTCAGCCAGTAATAATGCCTGTTATTTCAAAAACATGTTTCCTTAAGTTTTCCTCTAAAATATGACCTACAGAAACACTTCACAGTTCAGAAAAACTACTTAGAAAACCAGTATTTGTGAGAACACCATAACTCTCACCTAGAACAACACTGTCACCTCTCCAACTGTATATTTGAGTTTTATTTTAGTTCAACTTTCAAAGTTTTAATGTTATTCAATAGGCATTAACAAAAAAATTACAGCAACTACAAGTAGCCACTTTAAAACAGATCTTTTATTACGGCAAATTGTCTAGAACAGCTACAGACTGAAGTAGAATACTTTTCATTAGTTATGATTTTATCTGCTCAGGATTTTTTTTTCTATTTAGAGTTCTTCATCCTCCACAAAATGATGGAAAGCACAAGCTTATATTTCAGTGTTTGTGCAAGGACATAAGAGAGAAGCTGAAATTACAGCCTTACAAATTGGAATAAGGGAATCACAGAATGGCTTGCATTGGAAAGGACCTCAAAGGTCATCTAGTGTCTCCCTCGAAATACTACTAAATTAGTACACATACATAGATAGATACATACATAGAAAATACACAAATTTTTTTTTTATGGCAACAGAAGCCTCTCTGAACAAGTTCACTACCTAGCAACGCCTAAGAAAATTGTGCATAGGTTAAACACAGAAAAAAATGGGACAAAAAATTCCAATAACTAGATTCTCTTTCCCTCTGTTAAACTTCAAGGATATATGGTATGTAACCATAACCTTCACTCTTTAAGTGTGATAAACTTCAATTAGCATGAACTATCCATATCAGACGTTAAAAAACAAAGCTGCATTTTCACATGGACTCTTCATTCTGATATGATCATGTAAAAAGCACTGAAAACAGCTGGCAAGGGAAGTGTGACAGGATTGTAACTACACATCTTTCTAAACTCAAGATGCCCAAATGGAACTTCCATCAGAAACATATGCAGCTTCTGAATTACTAGGCCAGCTTCAACAGAGGAGCTGTTCTATAGGAACTGTTGTATACTATTTTGAAGTGTAACAGCTTTCCTATAGGCTGATTATAATTCTTGTTGGCATGGAATGATATACTTTGAGTCATGACAAATAAAACCATGGATAGGAAAAAATGAACTACCCTTAAAAGATCCTTGACTGACCTTTTCCACATTTCCTAAGTCCATGATGTGGAAGGTAAATACCACAGAATTTGTTCTCAAAATCCTGTTACATCAAGAATAATTTCACAACACATTACTCCATCTGTTACAGAAATCTTTAAAAGGTTTCAATTCCTTTTCTACAGAAGTATTCTTCCTCGTCACTTCCAAATAGGGCTCCAGGGACATTTCTCACCCTTCCCTTTAACTAAATTTTCTCAACAGGTGGCATTGCAAGATTAAAAGGCCTTAAGATCATGCTTAGTGCTGATGTACTGTCTGGCTTCAACCGGAGACAGAAGTTACAACTTTGGATCCTAGAGTTGCCACTGCCAGTTTTCTGAAACCACCACCTTGATGTGCAGTGGCAGCTCTGAGTCATGACACAATGCTGGACATCATCAGAAAAAAGTGCTAGGAACAAGCTATCTGGTATTATTTTGCCAGTGTAAATCCCTTGTTCACCTAATTCTGTAATACTGGGTGCAGTTGTGGTCTCCCTATCTAAAAAAGTCGTGGAAAAAAAACAAGAGAAGGGACAGAAAGGGCAACTAAAATCACCAAGGAGTGCTGAACTTACGAGAAGAAATGGAGAAGACTGTGCTTTTCGCATTAGGAGAGAAGAAATTAAGATGTTGATGGCTAAGTGAATGCAGAACTGTTGCTCATTAAATACTGGAAAACTGGAAGTAAGAATCACTCATAGAAATTGTTACATCATTCAAAACAAATACAGCAAACATTTACTACACAGGGAACAGGAAACCTCTTAAACTTTCTGCCACAGGTTACTGAAGAAAAGGAACATCTGCACATGCTAAGGTAAACAAACCAATGACCACATCTACAAAATGACACTAAAAGACAAGAGTCAGGAATGCAGCCTTTAACACTTGGTACAAGAAGTGTGGACGCTGGCAGAATATAACCACACTGCACTGCAAAACACAACCAGATCCACCTGCTTCCTGCAAGCACCAACTCCTGCTACTGCTGGTAGACTAGACACAGACATGGACTATGCTCTGATCCAGTAAGGCACTGGAGGATTTATATCCTCTCTCCATGCTCCAGAACACATGCATGTCTTCAAAGAGAGATCTGGCTGGTGCTTCAGCAACTGACTTGCAAAGTTCATGCTCACCTGCAGACTTTTTACAGTCTCTTTGCTTTAAGCCTCTATGGTCGCTATACAGGTCTATTTCCATTCATCCAAGAGAGACTTGTCATCCTAAAGTTTCAGGATTTTAGGGGGTTGTTGTTATTGTTGTTTTGGTTATTTTGGGTTCGTTTTTTTTTTCAGCAGTGACCATTTTGTCTAGATTCATACTATAGGAACAGTATACACATGCTGTTTCCCTGGTCTTTGTCTTCTGATCCAAAATAAAAAACCCAGATAAAACAGGATTTCTCTCCTGACACAGGCAGGAAGAGTTCATCTTCCATTGTGATTTCACCTACCAAAGCATGGTAACAGTCTGAAGTGCAAGTTACCAGATTTTATTCAACAAGTATAAGCAGCAGGTACCTACTCTACTAAGAGAATTCAGGATAGGGAGTGTCCTTTTATCTAACTCCTATCCATATAGAAAGTTCAGAGCTCTTATCAGACTGGGCTCCATGAGTGCTGCTGAAACTGAAGAGTGGTAGGACATCCTCAGAGTCCCAGAGGCAATTCCAGGATGCTGAACTAAGGCAGCTGCCAGAGCAGCAGTTGTTTCCTTCATTCAGCACTTCCCATAGAGTACTCCAAGAATGATTAAATCGCAGGCTGATCCTGAGTTATTGTAGTTCACATTTCACAGCTTCCTCTTCTTAATGAGAGTTCATTCTCGATTACAAGAATATACATTAACAGATACGTATTTCTAGTGTGTGCTGTGGGTAGAAACAGTAGATCTAGTCCCTTCTGAACCACAGGTCATGAACATGTTTACTGAAATAGGAATAAAACTTCTCATATTCTCTTTCCATTGTCCCAGTTCAGGACAGAATTGACCTGACTCTTAATCAAACCTTCCTGTCCCTTCCCTTACATTAAGGGACATCTTAAATGTTAGCTCTAATTTCCTACCTCTTCTTTTCTTACCCAAGAAGAAAGCTGTTCTAATGAAGTCCCGAATCTTTCCCAAGCATGGCCATCTTCCTAGAGCACAGCATTATCTCTCAACACCCTTTGTTATTTGAGTTGCCTCCAAAATATTTAAAGAAAATTGCAATACCTAGGTAGTCCTGAACTTGGTCAAAGTCTTCACGGAGTCACAGAATATTCTGAGTTGGAAGTGGCCCACAAGGGACATCAAGTCCAACTCAAGTAAAGACTGAGCATGTTCAGGGATTGAACCCACCACCTTGTTGTTTGCAGCACCGTGTTCTGACCAGCTGAGCCAATCTCAGGGTCCTTGTTGGTCTGGTAGGAATTACCATATGAAAGTGCTACAAGCATGCTAACATAAAAGAGACTAAAACTCAGTGTTTTTCTCCACCTGCTGGAGAAAAAAATATTTCTGAGACAGACTTTACAGACAAATAAAATTTCTGTGGCTTTTCAAGTTACTGCGGGCAACTGCCACAGTTGTCTATGTTTACACTCTTAGCCAACAGCAACACACAGCAGCTCTGCTGAGTTCATCATGAAACAAGACTATTATCAACTGTATAATTTCCTATTTGCTGTAACCTAGAAAGGGACACATGAATAAGTGGTGCAGCTCCACTGGTGTATGTCAATATGTTAAGCCACAGTATCATGATCACATGCACAAGTTTCTAGTGTGTTTCCTTCTTCTCCATTGGAGAAACCAGAATTCATTTTCCAGACAGACATGGAAGAAGATTATGAGGACAGAAAAACAGATTTGGAAAGGCACAGGTACCACTTTGTTGCTTTCCACCCTCTCTTTTCAAAACAAAGTATTAGACTCACATTCAAAATCTACTGCAAAAATGGCATTCATACATATTTTGGGGATATTTGGGAAAACTTTGTAACTACACTTCTCATCTACTGAAATAGTTTTAAACAACTTACTTGAAATTGGATTATTCTCTCCTGGGAAAGGCACAAATACATTCTCTCAGTGTCTTTAAGGTAAAATGCACATTTATGGAGCTGTGATACTGGATCATCTGCATCCAATAATGCCGTTTGTTTATCTACTTTTCGAATTATCTGCGAATGAAAATTGTACATATATATTTAGAAAAATTTCTACATTTTATTACACTTATACAGTCAGTAAAGGAAGTGAAAAGTATTTTTTTATATTTCCATGATTCTCATTTTGATATCAACGTTAGATTCATAATTCTTAACGAATTTTGAATTCTCGATGAATGTTTTGAAACAAGAACACAACAGTGAAGCGATACTCAGCACTACTTGAGTGTGCTGCATGCATATATATTTTATCTATTTCTGCTGAAGGAGTGGGGAAAAAAAAATTGAAGCTTCAGCAAAATCTACTTTTGTTTCATTTGCTGGTGTAAAAAGGCAGGTATTAATTATATTGTTATCTTCAATTATTATTGATTACTATTCTTAGTAATTAATATGCTTCTACAGAAGCTTTCACCACTGATAGGATCAACAACATTCTGTGGCAAACTGGTTGCTGAAGGAGAATAATTAAAATAAGGATTAACTAAAGGTACTGAGATTTCTTAAGTACAGTTTTGGAAATAACAAACACAACAGATCTTATCAGTAGTTGGTCATTAAACATTACTTAAAAGATAACTGCAAAGAACAAATGTTCCTAACATTTCATAGTGCAGTGAAAAAATATCTGCTGACTTAATTCAGATCTGTTTTACCAGTTTATTTCTAAAAATCAAAAGCTATTCCCTTACAGAGTGAAAATCTGTAGCTTGTAATTTTAACTCAACTCCTAGAAAGAAGTTTAATGCTTTAAGCAACACTACTAGATGCAACAGGCAAAGTGCTTGAATGTTTCTAAGCTGACAATCAGAAACCCAACTATGTCCTCTGCAATATCTAATTATAATAAAGAGTATTATTGGCAATATAAATTTCAAGGTTATTTTTTTCTTCTAAATTCTTTGCATTTGCTTATAAAATATCTGCAAGTTATCTTTTAATTGCATCACCTTCCATCAGTCCTGTAAGGCAGTATGACAAATGTTCCCCACAGCAAACAAAACAGGAACCTTTAGCCTGATTTGTTTTAATCTGTTCCTACTTACAAATAAGGTTTCTGGAATAGTAAATGATGCCATCTCCTTTTAGCAATAAAAAACTATTAACATGAAGCCTTTTTAATAAAAAAGTGACATGCTCTTACTGAATTTCCTGTGCTTGAACCATATCTGTAGTGTAACCAATGTAACTGATTTTACTGTCAAACAAAATTTTCATTTTGTACCATTTACGCTGAGCAGGCCATTATCTTTTTCTTTTATCCAAGTTTGGTATTGGGAGAGAATTTCTCATTACAGACCTAGCAAAATTAGTCTGGAAAGGCGAACAAAAGTCTGACTGTAGGAAGTCTGTTTTTATATTGGTGCGTTCTAAAGATTGCTTTTACCTAAATTGGAATTAGCAGAGACTTGTATGAAACTCGTAACGGGCTGACAAACCACAATTTCACAGAAGATCCCATAGGAAGCACTACTGATCATTAATCACATACTATTCCACTTAGGCTGGCATTCAGTGCATAAAACAGGAAAAAAAAAATCTATAATTATACTTACTTAACTTTATTTACAAAACCCAGTACTGTGTAACCAGAAGTAAATTTTTGGTTTTTGTTCACAAACCTTAACTGGTTATTCCAAAGGCAATTCCCATGTTTCAGGTTTTAAACAGACAGTATTAATAAATATGGAAAAATGTTTTTTGCAAGTTGCTACTGGTATATATCCTCAGGAGTACACAGAAGTGCTTTTAGATTCAAATCAGTCGAGCATTTTTAAAGGTGTGCTGGAACTCAATACATGGAAGAGTCCTACTGGCTGCAAATATTTTACTCTATTCAATATCAGTATTTGATGCATTTTGGAACAGAGAAATCTACAATACTGTGTTTAAAATAGACAGATTAACATTTTGGCAGGCTTAAATTCTGAAAAATTCTCTACCTTATTTTACAAGTGGTTTGTTGTTTACAGAAATAATCTGCAGATACAAAAATATGCTCTAATTAAAATAAATGCCATTTTCCATATAAAACATGCATTACCCGAAGGCAACACACAAGGTCAAAAACTGTAAACACTGCAAACCCAACTATGGAATTACATTAAGTTGCCATCTATAAATTAATTACAGCATTGGAGAAATGAAACTGTACCAGTCTTGGGAGTGCCATGCCAGTAACTGAGCATACAAGTTTGACAGTCTGCCCATAATGAATGTAGCCATCTCTCACTGTGAATTCTTCTCCTTCTGATTCATCATCATCCACTGCATGAAACAGGAATTTTCAGAATTATTTGTTTTAATCACCATTTTTCTTGATAGGAGAAACATTTAACATCACACTAGTACATCAAATATACACTCAATAACAAAACAAGTCTGCATATGGGCAATTAATATGGAGGAAAAAATGCAGGATGTTTTTTTGTGAAGATGAAGGAAAGAAAGTGAAAAAAACCACAGATTTGCTTTTACTTACAGAGGTGAATGTAAAACGCTCCCCACTGTTGTGAACTGGCATGGAAATTACCACCTTCTACGTGCAAATATCTGGTGCTAACTGTTTGGGATCGAAGTCTATTAAATAGTGCCACTTTTGTCCCTGATGCAATACATACTGCAAGGAACACATACAGACTTGAGATTATAAAATTACTTCATTATTACATAGAAAAGTATCAAAAAGTCACAAATTACATCAAATAACCTGAAGACTACTTGAAATCAAGACATAATTATCAAATATTGGTTAATTTAGAAAATATTTATATTTGTGACAGACCAAAACCAGTCATAAAATTATGAGTGGAATAACATACATAGTGGCTGTTCTCCAAAGGCATGCTAGCTCACAGAATTTTGCCACTTAGCCAAATGGGCCAGTGCTTGCCAGCTGAAAACTTCTTCTGTTCATAGTTCTCCAGCAACTGATCATTTAAGCAGAAGCTTTAGCTTGCCCTTGTGAAGTACTTCAGACAACTTTCAGCAATTTGAAGAATATTTGAAATATAACGACAAAGTATTCTTAAAAATCAAAAGCAATTGAAAGGAAGACAGACGTTAACTACGTCAAATTATAACCATGCAACTTGTAATGTTTTCAGATCTGAACTTACTTATCATTCAAAAGAGAGAAATGTAAAGTTTGCTCCCCTAAAAAAAAAACAGCAACTACAATTTTGCCATCAAAACCGGCATGTTGTTCTACTTGGTTCATATTTACTATTGAAGAATGCTTGGTTCATATTCACTGTCCATCAAAACTATCTGTCTGAATACAAATTCAACAGTGCATACTCTGAGCCCACGGGTGTGAACTGCACAGCAACAGATTGCCTTTAGTCATGTGCCAAGCTAGCGGCCCCGAGATCCACATTCCATAGGTGAATGGGTTCCAGCCCAACACAGATGGAAGAGCCTTTTAAAGCACTAGTGAAGAGAGAGAGAAAAACAAACAAAAAAAAAGGGTATCTCTTGAGGTGCTCCAGTGGTATGCAGGCAAAAAACGTTGGAGGAAAAGCAAAAACGTTCCCAATTATACATTCGCACCAGAGATATCGTTAGTTGAAAAACACGGTAAGTAAATAAATCTGGGTGAAATATCACCATACAGATTTCTTAAAACAACTACTTAAAAGGAACCATGCAAAACAAAAATAAGAACAACATGAAAATGGCATGAGACAGTAAGAAGGTGGCTGTGATGTGACCAAGTGCATTTTGGATAACATGATGCTACTTATTTATCACAACCTGAAAGCAATCTCTTTAATACTGATCAAAACATTCTAAGCACCAGATCATGGCAGTTAGAGATCCAAAGCTTAGAAAGCTGAGATAGAACATTCCCTATACACTCATCTACATGAATTCATTCCTCAGAATACATGAGGGTCTGGGTGGGCCTTTTGTATTTACTAAATAATAAACCATGACTGCATTAAACTCAACACAGTAACCTATCCATACTGGAATATTTTAAAATACACTGAGGTGTACAGTTCTGAAATACAGCAAAAAAACAGAAGTTGAAAATTTCATCGTATTTCCCTTGTAGTCAGACCTTGGAATACGTAACAAAAAATTAGTATGAAACAAAATTAACTGCTAAATAAAGAAAAAACTGTGAAATACTTACAGTCTGCATTTTTCAGTGACTGTTTCTTTTTAGAAGGTTTGGAGATGACTTTGATCCTTTTACTGAGGAACACACCGATGTCATCACTATTGCCATAGAACATTTTTACCGACAACATGAAGTGCTTTCTCTTGTCTGAGTCTGATATGTATAATGTTTTGGCAGTGCAATAATTCTGTAGGTGAAAATATACAGTGGTTTATTCTTTGAAGTCAACCCAGTTCAAGAAACTATGCATATTAAATTATGAATAAAATAGGAAAACTGATGCAATAGTTGCTGAAACAGATGAGAATCTGTTTTTCCCATCTCTTCCGCATGCATTTCTTTTATGACTACTGTTTAGCTTTGCAAAGTGTTGCACCCAACCTCATTGCTCTATTATCATTCTAAAGACCCTACCAAGACTAGAAGACATGACTGGAGACCATAACTGTGCCAAAGCCACCTGTGAGGGGTCAAGAGCACTCCTAAAAATGACATTTGATTAAGGCTGTACAGACCCTACACTGGGCATGCACAAGGGACTGCCTGTGCAGAAAATGTGTTGAGCTAAACTTTTCTTGAAAGGATGGGAAATGATTGGATTTTGAACCACAAGGAAGTTACTTTTGGCTATGTGTTTATGCTATGACAACAGAATTTTAAAAAAAATCTCATAAAGGACTTATTAATAATAATTAATATTATTATTTAATTAGTATTAATTATTCTTTTCCTATTTAGCATATATGAAGCATTTCTGGTAGACGGTGCTGGAAGTACCAGCTAGCTATAAAATACTGTTTAATAAAACAACCAGGTGAAATGAACATTTTTGCTGCCAGTTCTATTCCAACTGTTTAAGTCATCACAAATACCTTCAAAAACTTCTGTAAGCAAATTACACCAATGTAAAAATAACCTACTAAATTTTTAAGATGCTACTTAACCGTATTTTTAGGCAAAGGGACTTAAAGACTACTTCTAGCAGCAGATGTTTTGATACTTCCTTGGTAACATTATTCACTCATGCAAGCCAAAGAGCAGGACAGAGAGTTTGGGCCAGAAATCATATTTTAGCCACTGATGCCTACCAAATAACCGAACAGTTCACTGAGTCTGCATCAACAACCTACAAATTAAAGATCGGTACCTTGCTATGACCCTATGAGCTAAAACCAGCTACTCAATTGTCCTAAATATTTGGAAGGATTTTTTTTTTTCAACCATAATGTAATACCTAGAGCGTAAGAAAGTGATTCAAAAATAAGCAAGGCCATTCCTTGAAAAATGCACCATGTAGCTATAATATCCTTTGCAGTTAGTTATCTCAGTGGTTTATTACTAGTTTTTCTACCTTTCCTTCCAAGTTCAGCTGCTGCATTTCTTGGTCACTGTTTCCTATCCCGATAAAGGCGCAAGGTTGTGACTCCTGCTCAGTGCAACCATCCCGCTCCATTTGCTCTTTTTTTTTCTTCCATCCACTGCCCATGAGATACACACATGGAGGAGGACAAAAGAACCTGAAAATGAAGAACACATTATGGAATTACACACAGTTTTCCAGGTAAACAAACCAATGTGTACCTAATGCTTTCACATTCACACTGTGCACTTGAGTTTATACAGGCATGCCGTTCATTTGTCTTGAAGATTTTCTAAAACGCAAATTAAAAAAAAAAAGAGAAAGAAGCAAGGAAAATCAGCAGTAGATGCACTGCCACTGAGAATCTTTCCAGTTCAATATATGTCAGCTAACAGTCTGCATCTCTATAAAACACCTTACAAAGAGATTCTGAAAGAAAGGAAAGAAGGCCTCAAAAGTTATTATAGTCTTTTGTAGGTGCTTAACACGACAGAGCAATTAATACACACAGAAGAGTTCCACAACTAATGTAATGGACAACTGCTGACTATGATTCCTAAACATTTCGAGTTTTGTCATAAGCAAGGAGGGAGTTGATTTCATCCATCCATCAATCTCTCCCCTGTTTTTAAATTGAATAGATAATTTTATATCTTCATCAGTATGTGTAAAAACTAAGGCCTAGTTTTCAGCAGCACTGACTGAAATAGTGCTACTTATTAGTAGCACTATTAGTCTACTAGTCTAGTCTGCTGCTACTTACAGCAATATGTTCAAAATTAAACTCAGTATTATACTACAATGCATTGGTCTCGAAGCTTCTGCAAATTGTTAAAACCCAAATCCTGAAAAGGTTTTGTTTTAGTTAGCAAACAAGCTGCTGTGTTTTTATCATCATTTCACTATGATCAAAGATAAAACAGAATGAGTATATTCAGCTGTGAGCTAGCTAAGGAGGCAGGTAGAGAAGAACATGAAAAAGTTTCTAATTATTTTATTTACTTCAATTTGGAGAGTAGTGTTAGAACTTGGCACTTCTGCAACCCAACACCTCACCTTACAGGTGAGGATTTTCTGGCTTTGCTTTTTTTCCTTTTTTTTTTTTTTTTTTTTTTAATTGAGCTTGGGACAGCTGAACTCCTGCAGGGGGAGCAGGCTCCAATCAGGGGCAGCAGCCAGTTGTGCTGCCCACAGGCTGCTGCAGTGGTGGGCAGGAGCTGTCAGGGCAGGGGGGTGAACTGAACTCTTCTGAGTGACTCTGAGTCATGGAAAATGATCAGAGGACAAACTTATTCAGTTTCTGAATTGTCTGTGGGAGTCCTGGGCAGGACAGGTCAGTGCCAGGTAACTGGTTGGACTTGATCATCAGAAAGGTCTTTTTCATCCTAAATTACTCTTATTTCTATTAAACACCATTAATGGTAGCTTTAGTATGAAAATCCAGTATAAAACTCTTATTTATCTCACCTATTCAGCATTATTATTTTTCAGCATGATCATTTAACAGATATAAGTTATTTTTCTAAGTTACAGAATTCTTAATAGAGGAAACCAAAGTGCTGATAACGCCATAATTAAATACACATATATTAAGAATGCATATAAATAAATGCAAGTATTTGTGGTTAACAGACACAAATAATGTATATTCTCTGTCAGAGAAACAAATTACCAAATTTTAAGTCTTACTGCTATTTAAAATGTCTTAGTGATTATGAAAATGAACAAAAATATACTGCCCGCAGGCAAAAAACTCCTCAAACCTTTTTTCTTGATTATGAAGCTGCAGTCAAAGTTTTTCACTTACATTTGTTCTATTTACAATGCAGCAAAGCAGGTGTTATACCAATATGTATACAGCTGAAATACCTATGAACTTCTTTCAAAAGTATTGTGGTCATCAGCTATAAGCTATTCCTGATGAAGTTGTTATACACAGATTAAAAATTAGGGTCAACCTTTATTAACAGAGCAATACTTTGCTAAAAAAACCCCCGACCAAACAAAACCAAGACAAAAACCCAACAAATCCCTTCTGTTCCAAATAATATTACACCATAAAGCACAAGACACACTTACCTTCTTTTGTCATGTACTCTTTTGTATTTATCTTACTGGTTAGAACACAAGAAAAAAAAAGTCCCTACTTTTTTCATATCCTTTCTCATTTCAGCTTTATTCTATATCAAGTCTTTTGAATAACTATGGCCACTAGATGGCAATGAAGACCTGTAAGAAACAAGGTGTAATGCACTGAGGAAGAGAACATAAACTACCACAATTAAAGCAGTCTTCAAATTATAATGCAGAGAAAAACTTCTGAAAACTTACTGAACAAAGAAAGAAACTTTTAAAGTTGATAAAATTTCAGGTTTGGTTAAAACTACAAACATGAAGACAGAGTCTAGACACTCACAATTTTAATGGGTTTTCTTTCTTATGTATCTACCTCTTTCTCAGCCTTCAGGCATATACAGCTACAGCCCTGGGTCTTTTTAACTTCACAATTACAGTTCCACGAACTCATGTACAGAAGAAATTAGCTATGAATATTCTATCCAAAACACAAAAAGTGAACCAGGCTTGAACTTTGGAAACACTGTATTAAATCAGATAATCATCAAAGGAGAGAGCACTATTCCTTCAGTCAACTCAAGCCAATCGATACAGAGAAAACAGGGTACTTCAAGTAGAGAAGCTACTCAAACTGAACTTGCCAGGAAGCAAGGGCTTAAAGGGAAATAAGATCCGCTCGTGTCATTTCTACCTTGTTCTGATGCACTCGGTGCTCTCCTCAAGCCACAGGCTTCTATCACAAAGATTTGCTTTTTCAAATCATGCAAGTCATCCTCATATTCAACTTACAGAAGTCTTTGCCTTCAGAAGAATTCAGATGCTTCTACTAGCTAGTTATTTTATATCCAGAGTCACTTTAGAAGGGAAGTTTCTCCTCTGTGTATGTTGGCCAATTCCAAGTATTTGTCAACTACCCACATTGTTCTGAGAATGAAACTGCTCAGTAATCTTTCTTCACAGGAGATCAAAGAACTAACAACATCCACTAAAGAATTCAACGTGACAATAAACAAATGAACAATCATTAGGTGCTACAGTGCTAAGGACAAAGCAGTGGAGTCACAGGGTAAGCCCCGGAAAAAGCTATGCTCTCAATAACGAATTTTATCCAGAGGACAGGCACATTCAGTTTAGCGAAAGGAACTATTTGATCAGAAATTATAGGAGCTCCTTCACTAACAGCTGTAAAACAAGATCCAGCTACAGCATCCTCATGCTTATCAGCAGTGATCACATTCAACTCTGAACAGCACAATCGAAATACCAATCTAGCTCGCAGTCTGTAGGTGAACTATGCCTTGGAATCCACTTCAGTCCTTTAAACTGCTGAATGTTCACACTGTTCAGACTTTGAAGAGAGAAGTCTCAGTGAATGGCAAATATGGAAAACAACACAGGAAGTGTAAGCCAAATACCCACACTTATCAGGACTAAACAGCACCTGAGTCTCTAACAGCTGAATGCCTTTGAAAGCTGACAGTCATCCAACAGGAACCATCAGGCACGAAGTCTTCAATTCAACTAAAGCCCAACCTGAGCTTCTTACCTCCTGACTTCTTTGTTAAGAAAAAAATCATTAACTCTGTGGAGTGCAAGGCTCATATGAAGGGTCGACTCAAAAAAGTCAACTCCTTTCATTCCTGTTACTTAAAAGTATGGAAAACTCTCAAATTAACCTAGAAAGTCTACATCCATGCACCTGGAATAGTGTTACTGTGATGCCTATTTAAACCAGGCCACACTACAGGAGATCTGCACCATCTACAGCAAGTTTTTAACAGCATATTTCACCATCAAAACACTGAAAGGTAGTTATTGTGCTAACCTTTTAACTATGATGTGCAAAGTTTGCTAATGGCAAGTATTTTCCATGACCTCACAACAAGTAAGACTTAAATACAGACTGGAACAAGAGGTGGAAGTTTGTCTATGTTTAAGTTCTATATTTACTTGAAAGAGATATCAAATTTAAGAAATAATTCCTTTTGTAAGTTGAATTCCTCATTACAAAAGTAATGCAAATTAAGTTATTCTTTAAGGTCCAAAAATTAACCGGATGGCATCTATGCCATATTGAAATATCATGGAAAACAGGAAATTTGTCTATGAAAATGGGTATGACATATGTTTCTTTCTATGAAAATGTATGTAAACCAAGTCACTTCAGAAATGGTAGTGAATGTAAAGATGATGAAAACTTGAGTGTTCAGTTGCATAAAGCAGCATTAAAACTTTACTAATTTTGCTTTCTCCAGAAATATTAAAAAATGAAGGCCACAGTCTGCTATAAATAAAGCAGAAACAATTTAAAAACTTCAGAGCTTTGTACAAGATGATCAGGAGTGAAAATAGTTGTTTGTTGGTTATCCGTTTGGTGCTGAAATGATTGCTGTTGTGGTATGGGTATGAAATGAAAGCATGGAATCAGTCACCAAATCAATCCAGGTTGGAAGGGACCACAGGGGGGACATCTGGTCCAACCTAGAGAACATGGCACAGATTGCATCCAGATTGTTCTTGAATGTCTCCAGTGAGGAAGACTTCACAATCTCTCTAGTCAACCTGCTCCATGTGTGGTCATTTGCACAGCAAAAAAGTTCTTCCTCATGTTGAAGTGGAACTTCTGTGCATCAGTTTCTGCTTGTTCCCTCTTGTCCTATACATACTAAGGTTTCATTTTTTCAGTTTAAATGCTTTAGTTTTGCTTAAGCTTTAACATACCATGTAGACTGTTTCTAATACTGTTCTGCTAGTTCCCACACTGTCAGCATCAGTAATGATGTCCTGTTATCAGCACAGAGTGCCTGTTATTAAATCCTTGGATCCGTGTGTGCCCTAAGTCACTTAGTAAAACTGCATGATGAATTATTATATACCTTTTTCTTTTTTTCTTTTTTGTCGAGTTTGCCGCAAAGAGTTACAGCTATCCCTTACTGCTAGAACAGCCTGGCATTGCAACCCTTTTGCTTTTAAACATGCCAAAGAGCAAGAGGGCTGCAGAGTTATACAGCAAATACACTTATCTGCTTTTCTACCCTTCCTCCTTCACTAACTTCCCACTTGATTCACATCAAGCATTTCAAAACATCTAAAAAGCACTTTGATTAAACAATTCCATGGACGTGGAGAATCTGGACACTGCCCAAAAGAAAGGACTTGAGAAAGACATGTATTCAGGCACAGAATACTGAAAACCAGTTCAAAATATACTCTGATTAACATACATCAGAAAGTGTGACTGAGACAGGTAACAACAAACTGAGAAGTCTGCAGGTTTAATTGCAATATTTGTGTTTTCTAACAGTCTTATACATAAATCGCTAATCTCAAAGCTATAAAAATATAATGATGCAACAGGATTTATATAACAGTGGTAGAAGGTTAAAATTTCAAAGCCATTAATGTGCTGAATATGTGGTCTTTTTGTAGTGAACAAATACTAATAACATAAAAAATAATCAAATACTGCACTATTTTAGCGAAATGTCAGGTAGAAGAGCACTGCTTACAACTGAAGAATGCTGAGTTACATCATAAGAGTTCTAGAAACCCGCTTATGCAGGAGCATCCTATTCGCTTCTACCAGTCACGAAAAAAGAAACATCACACGGAGAAGACGACAAGAGAAGACTGCAGGAAAAGCACCTTTGCCTAAAAAGCATTTATTCCCATATATTCCTGCAGATTCTGTCCCTTAGAAAAGTACCTATAATTGTAACATGCACTGTATTGGTTTTTGCAAAGGAATGTTTATCACAACAGTCATGACAGACCTATCATTTTTTTTAAACTTATTACAGATGTGATTCAGAAACTTACTGAGGCTAGCAATTTCCCTTTCATATTAATGTGAAAATACTCAGGAAAAAACTCCTCTACAAGTATTCAGTGTTGATCACTTTATTTACTCCAACATTAAAATGGAAGGTATAAAATGAGAACAATTTTGGGCAATGGAAGAAAAGCTTTGCCCATAGAAAGGGAACCTCTTTGTAGAAACAGGCATCACTCCATTGAATGCTATGGATTTGCAGCACTTGTTACATAATTAAATGATTTAGGAGGAAGCATTTTATGTTTCCTCAGACCACAGTGCAATCTGAGGAATTCTGCAAAGCGCTGTGCACCCAACTACACACGATAGCTTCCTTAGCTCCCAGCTGTAGAGAGACCTCAGTATAGCATCGAAAGTTACCTTTTTTCATTTCCGTATGATTTCTGCGCAACCTTCGCATGGAGTATTAGCACTGTTTGGTCACCTCGCTCCTTCAGGTAATTTCGCATTGCTTCCCTAAAAATCAAAACACAATATAAGCTTTGAAAGTTCTTTTGGTTTTGTTTACAACAAAATGAAGACAGCTTTAGGGAAAAAAAACCAGGACCTGAAATTCCAAAAAGGCCATCATTAACAGGGTCAAGATTAACTGTTTAAGACAATTACACAGGAAAAAGAAGTAACTATCCTGCACAAAACTAGCAATATGGGGTCATTTACAATTATTACGTTTTCTAGAAAAAAAAAATTCTTGTGATGTAAAATCATATCAATGCCAATAATTACACCATGTTTAAAGTCCTATTCCATTAAGCACCGTGCCACAAATTAGAGCACATTTTAATTAGCTATATATTTTCTTCATGACCGATTTAGCATTTTATGATGACATGACAATGACAAATTGTCTAAGCTTTTCACCAAATCAGAGCAGTATTTATATGCAAGTTTTCTTTCAGTTTTGAAGATACTAATGAAAAATCACATTCTCTAGCATATTGTTTCACCTAGTTTTCTACAGAAAAGATTACTTCCTGCATATAATCGGGTAAAAAAATTAATTTTTTAAAATATGTTTTATTGTTCATCATCACTGTAATTACAGATGTTATATAAATGCTGTAATTACCTCAAACACACCACCAACAACAATTCCTTGACAGAAGCGAGAGAACAATAACAGCCAGTCACTCTTCTGTATAATAATCTAACTGTTCATTAAGCAGCATGCCAAATTCAACACCCTAGGGATCAGCTGTGCTGGAGTGCTGGCAGGAACACCAGTTACTGAAGGAGCTTTTGTGGGTTGAATGCCCACCAATGCACTCATCTTCAAAGTCATCTACCAGAGAAATAAATTATGAATTTATCAGGAATTTATATGAAAAGATAAGACCCTACATAAGAAGGATTTTTTGTTTGGTTGTTTGGATTTTTGTTTTTCTTCTGTGAACTGCACCAACTACTGAATTCCCTTAGGACAGATCTAGAAAACCAAACATTTCTAGTGGAAAAAATGATGGAAGATACAAAGCAATATTTTATTGACTAGGCCTTTTCCAAAAGAAATCCCCATACAGTTTCTTACAGAAAAGCAAGTAGATTGAGCCAGGGTTGGGTTGGACAACCACAACTCAGCTTTGCTAATGATGTTTTGCACTTTCTTGTGTTTGTCATGCCTGCATAAGACATGATTAATGTCTAGTGATTAGTGAGCTGATTTTCTGTGTAAACAGCAGAATATCAGAACAGAGAATAGACTTGAATTGCTGTTTTAATTTGGACTAACTTGATCTATTTACACTTGACATTGGTAAAACTGATGTTTATGATAGTACAGCTGGAAGAACTGTTTCAAAGCCCACAGACTCAGTAATTTACAGCCATTTTTAAAGAATATATTTTAAACCCCAAAACATAATTCACTGTGAAATTATTATTATACACTTCATTATGATATATATCAGCTAAATTTAAGTTGTTTAAAAACTTTTAATCTGACAATTGGAAATATTCTATTAAGAGTACTATCATATTAAATTAAGAACACCTGTCATATTAACAACTTTTGACTTGACTACTATCAAAAAACTACTCAAACCCAGCAACCCACACAGAAAACTGCTCGGTGCTATCTAATCTTTATTTAGCATTGTTTGAGGAAGAAAATTTGTCTTTTCTACAGGTCTGTTTCTACAGTGGATTTGGACAATCCAAACTCCTGCAAGAACAAGTGATGTTCCCCCTCCAATCTTTCCCACTGACATCTTACGTGACCTTTTCCATTATTCAACCCTAGAACTCCTCATGAAGGTAGTATTATTATAGTTTACATCTAAAACCAACTAGCAGAATATGAACAAAGTAGTGTTCTGCTGGAGCTTACATGATCATGAACAGATTATTAGTCAAACGAGGCAACCTGTAAACAAAAAACCCACAGCAATTTTCCAATAATTGAACGAAATACTTCTAAGGGCTTACAGATAGATTTTCAGCATTACATAAACAAATCAGTCTTAAAAGTCTGGGTGACAATTGTTCTGTTTCAGCAGTTTACTCTTCAGAGGAAAGTTAAATTGTTTGTTTCCAACCTCTATCATCACAGGAAAGGTTTTCAAACTGCTGCTTTGAAGGATGGCTGGCACTTCTCAGATACCTGCCCTGTATTCAGGAAAGAGCAACAAGCATATCTAGCAGCTAAAATCGTGCACATGAAATTTAGAGTAACTACAGTAAATAGGAAACTTAATTAAAAGCTCCCACTGCATAGTCATTTATTTTTTGTTGCTCTTTTTAAAACATAGAAGATACATTCTACTTCTGTTAATTTTTTTTTTAAATTAAGGAAGACAAATTCTATAAGTACTCTAAGGTTATAGTATAGGTGCTATTACTCAATATGGAAAGTAGCTCATTACTTATAACGTGGTGTCTTCAGATATCCCTGAAGACTGGCAGGCCAACAAGAAACCGCCATGTTTGTTCAAATACTTGAAAGTCAGTACGGATCAATTTTGCCTTGAAACGAAGTTTAATGATGACAAGCTAACCTAAAATTTATCCAGAAATGCAGTGAGACATATATTGACAACACAAAATGTTCCCCCCATCATGTGCTAACATAAGGTATCATTTTATTCACAACAGAGGCTGTCAGGGTGACAAGGGGCTTCCTCTATCACCACACAAAAGCATAAAACAAATGGCACATCCTTTTTTGCTTTCAAGCAAACAGTGGATTTTAAAGCCACGATCTAATTCTAATCAGCACAGTTTGTGGCACAGAATAATAAATATTTGCACAGACTGTGTTAAAGCAGTTAACAGTTCAAAAAAAATAACGTGACTACTTAACAGTTTCTGGTATAAATACATCCCAGGCAGGCCAGGAGCAAATCAAGCACTGTACTCCAGTCACTCTCAACTTTCCAGAACAGATTGACTTCATAGTTTTATTTGATATTCTCTCTGATTGTTTGGGGTTCACCAAAATTGGTTAAGATCACTCCTTGACAGCACCATGTTCACTTCTGGCAGAAAAAGTGTTACATGACCTCACTTTATTCAAGAAAAAAGTCAGGATTTAAAAATAAGCAGATCCACATCCTACTGAATGATCTACAATAACTGATACATGAAGTCAACGCCATTTCTAAAAATGCATTTTGAGTTTCATATTAAAAAAAGGCCACTCTGTTAAAAACTGTACTTCTGGCTGCTGATTGCATATGTAATTGAAAAGTTTTGCTATTTAGAATTCTAGGGTTAGCAACCTACACATTTTTAACTTAATTTTTTAGAGAATGAAAATGGTAACTTCAGACAA
>WAAE01026673.1:0-29128 GCA_013400495.1 Nicator chloris
TCTAACAGAATAAGTACTATATTAATAGCAAATTTAAAGTCCTTATGTGTCGCCAAAAAATGCAGAATTCTTAAATACAAAACTGAAGCTCTTTGCCTGTCTGAGGAGAGTTTATTTCATAAAAATTTCCCTGTTTATCTGATCAAGATTGTGTGCATTGCTGTTCAAAACTATAACTAGAAGTATGAGATCAGGCAGTGCGAGTTGCTGACTACATCTCCTCTTTTGCCACAGTAACCTCATCCCTAATCTAGAATAGTAAATCAAAAAGGGCTTAATCCAAATATTGGTTCTAAAGTGAGAACCACTTTAGGACCATCGTACTATATCCATCCCTCTACATAATATTGGGTCAGGAACCAATATTTTGCTCCAAGGCCAAGTGCCAAGGACCATTTAATATTCATCCCTTCACAAGAAATTGTCTTAGAGAGAGGTAGTTGACATGGTCTAATTTAGAGAGGGGGACAACAGTATGTTAATCACAGTAACATCCACAGTTTTCAAGACTGATGCTCATTTATCATTCTCTTACATAAAATTCACATTTGCTTCCCCTGCAATACTAAATAAATCACAGCAGCTTAAAATCGCTGATAAAAATTAAAAACACTTTTGCCATTTCCAGGAAAAAAATGGAACTGCACACAGTGTTTTTCCACCTTACACCAGCTGTACTGCAGTGAATCTGGATTTCCATTGTTCATAAAGTATTCCATTATATTTTTCCTAGTTATTCCTTTAGATTAAGACTAGCTTACACGAAGAAGTGTCATAAATTGTGAGGGATTTGGTGAAAAGAAAACTGAAAATGTTAATTGTGAATCCCTAAGTTACAAACTGAGATCTCAGTTTAGGCAAAGATGTACCTTTGGCCCTCAGAAGCAGGGGTGCCCAGACGACTTTAGTAGCATGTACACATAAACTTTCAAGCACTAGATAGTAGTCTTGTGCCTCCTTCTCTAGGATTTAAACACCTGCTTTCCACTAGAGCCCTTCAAAAGGCAATAGATTTTTTTTTAATCTTGCACCTTGCTCTGCGTGTTCCTCACAGGGAAAAAAACAGGTATCTGCTTACAATCAAGAAATTAATTTCTGAGGCAGAAAATTACTAAGCAATAAGGACAATCCAGAAATTAGTGCTTACTGCAATCATAGATCCTATTTTATGGTTCCATAAATTATTTTCCTCTGTTCTTTTATCTTCACAAGAATGCAGATTTACAGCTTAATAGTAATATTTATATGAATGAGTAGGCAACTGCACGTTAAACCCCTTGTTGATGTAAGTTTGAACCTCAAACTACTCGCACTAATAAAAAAGCCAAGGCTTTCACTTTGGTTTGTCCAGAGCATCCAGATATTCCCTCTGCTTAACACATAAGCAACAATTTACATGTTTGGGCCATACATACAAATGAGTGTTGCACAGGGAAAAGACCAAAACATCCATTCCATTATAACATCTGTTGGCTGTACCCCAACACAAGAGCTATTATGTATGATACACAAAATTTACATTATTTGCACTATTAAGAACAGTTGAGCCACATTGAGGCATTTGTTTTGGAACTAGGATCCTTCAGCCCTGAAAAGGGTGGTTAATAATGGAAAGAGTTTATTCCTTAGCAGCAATACTTCATTGCTAGCTCTGAACACTCCTTTTTCAAAGTTAGCATATGGCATATAAATGATATATGACTTTGGGGTGTATTTCCACGAAAAAATCTATTCCAGCCTTTGTTCTACCTTGAAACATCATCCCATTATAAATTTAGAGAAACTGAAATATAAATGTATGATTAAATGTCTCTGTACATTGTTCTCTTACTAGTGTTACCCTTTCAAGTCCTTCGTATAAGGTATGGACACATTTCTAATTGTTTTTACTGAGCTCCTCCAAACAGCCAGCCTGAAACAGATCCGATGTGGTTGCTGTGTAAGGTGCCCGAGCTCAATGCAGAATGTTCTTTACCCACTCGAGCAGAAAAAGAGCTCCTGAACTGAAAGAAAACCCCTAGGAGGGACATTTAAATCCTAAGTAAGTGGTCAGGTAAGTGCCTGCAGAAGCGAGAGGACAGATAGCATATTTGGTATGCTAATAGAAACCTATTTACTGGAGGAAGTGACAAAAACATCAATCAAATCAGAAAGGGCTATTAAGAACCGTTAACTCCCTTTCATATGAGCAATGATTTCCATTGGGAAGTAAATAAATATTCATGACAGCGAGCAGTGACAGAAATTTCACCAAAATTACACTCTGGCAAGGTTTCCACACTAGACAAATCTTCAGGAGAGGCAGTTGGCCTACGTGTTGGAAGGGGATTGAGTATATAAAGAACCCCACACAAGTCCCAGGATATCTATTTCTGTATTCTCCTTTCCTTCCTTGGAAGTCTGCTGTAGATATTGTATTTCAATATTGCCCAGTAAGTCATCCAAATCTGAGATTTTTAAGGATTTAAAGATCACTTTTAAATTATTAGAAGCCCCCACCTATTCATATTTGTTTTGGTACCTTCTCAAAAATGTCTTTTTATTTTTCCAAATACAAAATAAACTTGCAGAAACTGATAGCACAACTTATCTCACACCATTTGAAAACAACGTTTAAACCAAAATCCACTTGGAAACAAGGTTTTCATCAGTTCAGGAGCTTTTTATGCAGATAGTTCTGTATACAGTGCTCTAAATTTATCAACAATACAAAGTAATAAAAGGTTATGCATTTACAATACTCCATAACCAGACCCGAAAATAAGCACCTGCTGGTTTTTCCTATATTTCTGTAAGAAATAAGTAAGTTTTCTACTCTTATTTCCTCCTTTTTAGGCTGGCACATGGGAAGGCAAATTCTAGCTTGCTATATCCCTTTTCCACCTGTACAGAAAAGGAATACTTTTGTCCTTTTCTAAAAAAAAAAAATCAATGCAAGTTAATAAATATAACAGCTCACGTTGCATTAGTGCATTAGTAATGTAGCCTGAAATGAAATAACCTACTTACAAATATGGCAGCCTTCCATGCCAAGTTTCAGCCTGGAGCAAATTTTTATGGTTAAGTTATGAACCTCTAAAATGATGACATGTCCTTAATACACAATCTTAAATGTCTCCATCTTTACAATTTACTTTTTTTTGTTGTTGTTGTTATCAATTAAGGGATATTTTTCAGATGTCTTTGCAGATTGGTTTCTTGCAGGGAGTTAGATGGTAAGAATAAATGCTTATGCCTTGTCTCAGTGAATGGAAGAGATTTTTGCATAGAAAAGTGGAATATTTTGCCTGAGATACTAAGTGGAAAGAGGAAAAGGATACCCTGGCTCATTTCCTTAAAAGCCACCTCCTTCTTTATCAAGATTGCATGTCAAAATCACAGGAGGAAAAGATTTCTTCACTTCTTTCTGCTGAGAGAGCTAGCAATTTGAGGAATAAAGATTTTTTTTCTGTGAAGATTCTCTGATTTTGTAAAAGGGTCTGGGGGATGTTTAATTTTGTATTTTTTTCGTTTCAAGATGCATTGTAGGGGTTCAGTTGTAAATGTCTAAGACTAGTGCCTAAAAGGTGAAAATATTTGTAAAACTTAGGCTGAGGGTTTCATTTCAGCTTGTTGCTGGTGTGTAAAAAAGATCAGGGACTCAAAGAGGGCAAAAGTAAGATTAAGAAAAAAGGTGATGATTTTTATAGACTAAAGGAAAAAAGGTTTAACACCAAGGGTCCAACATCATTTAGTCATTCAAGGTAGGCACCAAGAGTCACCTGAGATGCCACTTAGAAAGTTTACAGATGTGACAGATATGACAAAAAAAATTATGGAAAGCCCAAGCTGCATTTACAGTTGGAGACAAAGCAAAAAACCCAGGCTACCTCATGTGCCAGCAGTCTCATGCTCAAGCAGCTAAATTTTGCTTGCAGTAGGATTCAGCTGGAGATCAGATCTTCCATATGTCAGTGGCTATGTTTAGGTTCTCCTCCTAAGTGAGGAGCTTGATTCAGCTCAGTCTAAATGATAATATCCAGTACCATTTGAACTGTCTCTGTGCTGGAAGAACCAGATGCTGTTCCAGAGGTGCTCATGTCTCCCTTGGGTCCCATGTCACATCTGCCAGCTCTGTGTGCATACCAAGGATGTATTAAGTGGCACGAGATGAACTTTCTGTAGAGTCAGTAAAGGTGCACCCCATAGAAACTGAAAAGCTATTTGCTTTACTCTAAAACAGACACACTAGGTGAAATTCAGTTACTTAATTAAAGGCACTTATGGCCATTTCAGAGGTTCTCATGGATCAGAGATATCCTCACAGGGCTGCTAGACATGACACACAACTTTTGGAGATCTTTAGCCTCCTCGGGCAGTAACTAGAATTTTATTAAATACCTCACAGTATCTGATACAACAGTATAAACCTACTTTAGGCATGAATCTCATCATAAGCCTTTGAGTCAGTGGCAGCCTAGACACCATACCCTATGGACACCACAGGCATGGCTTAGCTGCTCACTCACGGGCACCCTTTTGAGGGTCCCTGGCACGCTGAACATCAACAAAGGGTTATAGAGATTGCACAGAACCTATAGGAAACCCATATCCTTCTGCCACAGCTGCTTGAGTCCACGTTCTCAGGCAGATGCTGGGATATCTCATGTAAATGCACACCCGTGTGTGGGCATCTGATCCTGGTCCTAAATCTCTGCAGGCTCTTAAGGGCTTCTGGAGGAAAGGTCTGAGGATTTTGTGTGTTTGTTTCTTTGTTGGTATTAGGTTTGGTTTTTTGGTTTTGTTTTTTTTACTATCTACAAGAATAAAATCAAGGCAAGAGTAGAGGAACTGAATCTTAGTAACAAGTATCACCCTGAATACTGATTATATGCTAGGGAGTAGGCAGGTTATGTAAAGGGAGTTCAAGAAAACCTCTGCCTCTCAGATGTGGAGGTTGAAGAGACGTTAACTGCTGCACATTCAGAGAATTTGAAAATTACTATAAGTGCATCTATCCATTTTAAAACTTCATCCTCAAACATCTGCTTTATTTTTTGTGTTCATCCTAGGCAGCAATTGGTATTCACTTGGGGTATATAGTCCAGTTCAACTGTGGCAGCTGCACAAAACACTGCAAATCTGATTTGGATGACAGTCTAACACCAGTTGTGCCGTGGTTCCAACACAGCATCATCACACCTCAGTGAAACATTGCACCATGCATGCAAATACTTAAAGGTATGAACCAAAGCACGTGAATTTGCATATAGTGGTATCATCAGCTCTACCCCTAAAACTGGCATTATTTCCAACCTGATTCTCAATTTGCTGATCATTAGCAGCATTACAGTCACAGTATGGTTACCAAATATATAATGTAGCTGTGTGTAATTATGTTGCTGCAGTCTATCTTACCCTAATGGACAAATGGTCAGATTCAAGTGTAGATTCCACCTGATCTCCTTTGCATCTCCTTCTGTTTTGTAAAAGGATGTTGTCTCAAACACTGTGTAACTGATAAATCATTACTTGGAGGAAGGCACCCAGTCTCATGTCTGTTTATTGTCCTCATCAATATGCACTTTCAGGCAAGGGATAGAGTTACTTGATGTCAGCTAAACATCAATACCATGTCACAAAACAGCACTTCTAATTGTGGTGCTGCATTAAACTAGTATTGAAAGTTCCATGCATTTCTTTGAATAATATGTTGTGAAAGCTCTCAAAAATAAGGTAGCATTTTATGAGATCACCAGTCATCTAAAATTTCTTCATTCTAAACACAGTAATATGTGGGCTTCAGTGAATGACAGCCAATGCTGATGTGTGACTCTGAAGTTTGTGCCTAATGATTGTGGTTGCCAAGTATCCCTGTTCTATCCACAGTGACAGTCTATATCAAGACAAGAGCTGACTCACTAGTCAAAGTCAGCCACGTTTGCCTTTTGACCACTCTACAGTTCAGCCTTTTTTGTTATGGAAGTTGTGAGATGAGATTAGATTGTTGCTTCTCATAACATAAATAAATAATATACAGCTATCAGATGTATCAGCTTCATTCAAAGGTCTGAAAAATATTATAGCTACTGTAAGGTTTTAATAATGTAGATTTTTGAACCCTTTCTTTATAAATACCTACCTTTGAAAATATAAATAAATGTAGACTAGCATATCAGGGTTGAAGTTTATCTCAGTTTATACAGACATGACAATAGACATATGAATTGTAGGTACTTTTAAAGATTAGTATTCTCAGGACCTTTGAAAATGAAAGAACAGGGAGTGCCTGGAGTGAAACTGTAAAGGCAGCTGCCAGAACTAAAGATTCATAATTAAATCTATGATTTTGTAACAAGATAAAAGCGACCAACCTGGTCAGAAAATAAAACAAAAATTCAGTAATACTTACCTATCTGATCTTATTCAAATACAGTTAAAAAAATAGTGTAGGAGATTCAGTTGCATAGATAAGTCAATCAATAACTACTTCTTGCACCCCTGAGTGCTGCCTCAGAATGTTATCCATGTAAAAACCACTTAGGTACACACCAGAATTTGTAACCACATTACATGGCTGGAATCTATTTGGTTTTACAACCAAAGACATTATTCCCTGGCTGGATTTAGCCCAACCCAGGACAAGTCCAATCTTTTTAATGGTTTGGTTATCAGAAATTATGTTTCAAATATAACTTCAAACACCATTTCATGATCTTATTGCTGACGTAGGGAAACATTTTCTACGCAAGTGTTTATCCACCTATTTTAATAACGGAAAAATTAACCATGTTTTAATCAAAACACAGGGTGAAGATAAGTTCTGCAAACTTAGAGTACCTAGCTGTCCAAACTGTAGTGACTACAGCCCCTTTGTGAGCTTCTTTAGGAACCTAGTAGAACACTGTTATTTAGATCACTGGGGGTAGCTGTAGTCATTCTTATCCCCTCTGAATTGTAGATCCAAGACTCAGTCTCATGTTTCTGAGCAGGAACGCCTGGGCACCACTAGAGCTCGGCTTTCCCACACGGCTCAATATCTCTGCTCTTGCCATAAGATAAAATCAGGCTGATTTTTATTAGACTGGAATATCCTACAGGAGGGACTGGGTGACCTTCACTGCTGGAATACAAGAAATGGGCTGAAATGGATTACTGTAAAAAATGGAAGGTCACAAAACTAAGAACTAGTAACAAGAACTTGGATTCTGAGATGGGAGCTTACAAATTAGAAATGACAGAGGAGAAAGAACAGGCTGTGTCAGTCAGTCACAGAATACTTATGTGGGCCTGTGTGTTTTACCTGCAAAAAAGTCAGCTCCTAGAGCACATCACAGAATCAGAGAATTTATGGTGTTGAAGAGCACAGGGCTGAGGGTGGAGCCCTGTGGAACCCCACCAGTGACAAGTCTCCAGTCTGAAGTCACCCCATTCACTGTAACCCTTTGTGCCCGACCTGTGAGCCAGTTGCTCACCTATCACATGACGTGTTTATCCAGCTGTGGGCTGGACATCTTGTCCAGGAGGATCCTGTGAGGGACAGTATAGAAAGTCTCACTGAAATCCAACAAGATTACCTCAGCTGGCTTCCCTTGACCAAGGTGGATTACCCTGTAATGAAAGGGAATCAGGTTTGATAAGCAGGACTTTCCCCTCATGCAGCTATGCTTGCTGTGACCAAGGACTGCATTATCTTTCAGGTGTTTTTCAATACTTCTCAGAATAACCTCTACCAGGCACTGAAGTGAGACTGAAAGGTCTGTAGTTTCTGGGGTCCTCCTTCTTGCTCTTCTTGAAAACTGAGATGTTCTCCGGATATCAGTTGGGACCTCTCCAGATTCTCAAGACTGCTCAAAAATCATTGAGAGAAGTTTTGCCATGACATCAGCCAGCCTTTGAGGATTCTTGGATGAAACCCAAAAGGCCCCATAGATGTGTAGGAATCCAGATGGAGCAGCAGATCCAGCACAATTTCAGGGTCAACTCTGAATTGATCACTATCCCAGTCTCAGCCCTCCAGCTCAGGGCACTGGGCCCCCTTGGTCTGTCATCTGTGTTGAAGACAGAGGCAAGGAATGTGTTGAACACCTCTGCCTTGTGTCTCTCCCTGGTTGTGAGGTGACCATCCTCATCCTATAATGGGTTGATGTTATTTTTACACTGCATTTTGCCATCAATATAACCTGACAGCTCCTCAAACTCCAGTTGAGCTTTGGCCACACAAATTTTCAGCATACAGTGGCAAGCAGCATCTCCATATTTTTCTCCTAACCTCACTTCTACTCGGCATACACCTTCCTATTTTTGCCTTAATTCCAAGAGTAGAGTCCTGTTCAACCAAGCCTGCCTTCTGCCACATCTGATTCACTTTCAAAATTTGGGAACTGGATAAATACCAGGGAAGTTATATCCATCAAATATAGGAAAATCTTAATGTCATAACACACCATTCACATTTCACCTGGAATGCTCTGCTTATTCAAGAAAGATTAATTCAGATGCGGGAAAAAAAGTCTAGAAAATGGCTAATAGAATAGTCAGGGGAATGAGAAGGAGAGAGCAGAAAGGAGACTAAAGCTAGGGTCACATGTCACTTCTGCCAGCAGCAATCCAGCCACGTGCTGTTCCTGACTGCGTATCTCTGCCCACTCCTGCCAGGGAACCTGGACCCCCAGACCTGCCAGCTTAATTCCTTGGAATTCAACCAGAGAAAGGAACAGTGTTAGGAATTCTAACATTAAATCTGTACATGATTTAATTTGGGGGGAAGTTGAAAGATCTCTCATGTCCTTCTGAGTACTGAACTTTTGGAGTTGCCTTCCTAGAGAAGTGGGGGCAAAATTTTAGCTAGTTTTCAAGGCAGCTATGGTAGCATAACAATTAATATTACATGGCACAGTGCCCTTAAAAGCAGGAGATGGACAGAGGACTGTTGCTGTGCTTTTCAGTCCCATGTTCTTTCACCAGTACCATACTTGTTTCTATGTATATGAAAGACTTCAGAGATGTATGTCATTTGTTATTTTTACTGCATTAAAAAAAAAAAGTAATAGCACAGATCTAGAAGAGAAATATTCCTCCAAAGGAAGAAGAATGGATTCATAAAGCTTGGCAAATTACAGTC
This sequence comes from Nicator chloris, assembly GCA_013400495.1. Taxonomy (NCBI): domain Eukaryota; kingdom Metazoa; phylum Chordata; class Aves; order Passeriformes; family Pycnonotidae; genus Nicator; species Nicator chloris. The sequence continues at coordinate 9,104 of WAAE01026673.1, forward strand.
ATTGACAAATTAACTCTCTCACTGAGAGATCAATATCAAGATTGTGCTGTGACTTAGGCTTCATTCCATGTGTCCCACAAAAGGGTAAAACCCCTGCTAAACCATTCCTTTTTATTGTCACTTTAAATAAATGAATGACAATTTTATCATTCAGAGGACCTAGGAGCAGCTAATTGATATTTAGGTCTCCCCTTTTGTATCTCACACTGAACACATAAACGTGTGCACACACGGGTGTTTGTGTGTGTGAATAAACATATGAAATTGAACTAGTATTTATTGTTTCATGGGAATAATTCCCCATGGCGCACAATTGCTATTCTACCAAAAAACTGACTGCTGTGTACTAGTCTATTGAAGAAAATTCTGTGACCATATTTATGAAAGCAATGTGGAAAACCCCCAACATTTAAAGGAAAAAGTAGAAAGAGATTGAGTAATGGTGCATTGAATGTACCAGGGTTTGGCCCAGTACGTTCCCACTGTTTTTTCAGGCCACCCTCAATTTGCCAGAAGATGTCACATTCTTGTCCACATCAGAGTTTCCTAGCATGTACACCAACGTATTTTTGCACCAATATCGTTCCTATCTTTCACTTTGCCAAAATATTCATCCACTATTGGAATAATGCCCATCATTTAACATGTAAAATTCTGCACAGATCCCACCCTCTGAAGAGTAAAATCATCAGTCATCCTTTCAGCAAATGGATAGAAAAAGAGCAGCCATATTTGATAGCAGCCTTCAGATGCTTTCAAAGGCTGGTATTTTAAGTCAGTCATAAACTCAGCCTCACTGGCTTGTTAAAGAGGAATATGGCTGCTTTGCAACACCAAAGCAGTGCAAAATGGATAGAGCACATCAGTGGAAATGGTCCCAGATGTCTTAAATAATAAAAAAATATACTAAATGCTTTGCCATGCTAATGTGCCTTGTGCACACCGATCTCAAGGCACCTTACAGACATTAATGAATTAAGCCCTGTAAAGTGGGTAAGTATTATCCATATTATGCCCAAGGGGAAACTGAGAAACAGAGATGTAAGATGATGGTCCAGAAACCCTGTGACAGATGTGGGAATAGAACCCAGGTCTCCTGGTCCCCACTCCAGGGCTGGAGCAACAAAACGCTCTCTAAATTCATCTGTCAGTTATTTTTTAAAGTAAATTTAGTCCTTATGAAATTGACAGCCTGAAAGACCAAAGTGCTCAGTTAAACCACAGCACAGGTACATCACCAGCACTGCCTGAGCACATCTTTCCCACACTGTCTCAATAATAAGCATTGACTGCACTTCTTTGGGGGCTGTGGGCTGCTCCTTTTGCATCCTGCCCGTTCCGCTCTCAGGTTTCTCAGTAGAGTTTATTGAACTACATACAAGGTGGATCTTGTTCCATGAGAGCTGGTAAAAATAGCTGGTGACAAATATTATTTCTTATTCAAACTAAGGACTGAGTGTGATTCACCACCACTTTTGTATGCTGCCCAGTCCATGTTTAGCAGGCTAGATTTTTGCTCAGAACTACAAAAATCATATGTCAAATGCATCAAAACTCAGTAATATCATTAAGAAAATGGACTGTGGGTTTACCTCTGTCGTCAAAGCTTTGAACTCTCTCACAACCAACAGCTAAATTAATGCCAGCTTTACCAGCACTATCACAAGATCATTCAGGCATGAAGACTACAGGATGCCTCTAGTCCAAGCAACTGCTCAGAGCAGAGGTAGCTCTGACCAGGTTTCTCAGGACTTTATGCAGTCAAGTCTCAAAAATTTCCAAGGTTAGAGACTGGATGGCCTCTCAGAGCAACCTGATCAAATGCTTGACTCTCCTCAGAGTGCAATTCCTTTCCTCACACCCAGATGGAATTTCCTCTGCTTCAGTTTATGCCCTTTTCCCACCATATTCCTCTATGAGGGGTCTGGCTCCATCCCTTCCATAGGCACTGCTGTGCTGTTAGGTGCCCCTGCAACTGCCTCATTCTGAGGCTGAATAAATCCTGGTCCATCAGGTTCACCTTTGCAAGGCCAAATAACCTTGGTGGCCCTCCATGGAATTCATCTCAGCTTCTCAGTGTCTTTCCTGTAGTGGGCAGCCAAATCTGGCTGCATCCTTATGGATACAGGTTAATGATTGCTGAGAAGTCAGAGATTAATAATTTCCCTTTATCAGCTGTCTCCACTCCTGCTGCTACTGCTCAGGATGCTGTTAGCCTCCATCACTGCCAGGGTACAACACTGGCTCAGCAGAAACCTCAGCAATGGGTTAGGAGGTGATAGAAGCTCTACTAGATGCCCTTTGCCAGTTTCAAATCCATAGTGTTTCTGCACAATGTTTCTGTGTTCTTATTTGCACCCTGTCTTCACAAACCTTGCCTTTATACTGCCTTTTGCACTGGCATTCAGTTGTGAGTTCTAAGTTCAGCCAAGCTGGTCTCCTGACATCATCTCCATGCATCCACCACCCTACCTGAGCATCAGAGCGGACCATTCTTAAGCTTGAAGATGGTTTGTGTGAAAGACCTGCCAGCTTTCCTAATCTCCTTGCATGCTGCTTCCCACAAGATCTCAGCCATCACTTTCCTGAGGAAACCAGAGTCTGACCATTCTGAGCCTCTGGGCTGTGCTCAGCTACTTGCCTTCCTCGCTCTCTTTAGGATGTTGTAGAGCACTGTTTAACAGTCACTACACCCAAGACTATCACTGACTGGCACATCCCCAGCCAGTTTGTCCAGAAGGGCAGCACCTCACTTAGCATTTGTGCTGTCTCCAGAAATGTTCTGGATTGCTTCTTTCCTACTTTCTTTCCTATTTGTAAATTCCTACAAGTGAGGTGACTAGGGTTTCTGGTACAGGATTTTCCAGTAGGCATTTTATAGACACATTGGAGTGTCCCAGACGAACAGTACAGACCAAAGGAGGTGAGTTTGTGATTTGGGACTTGCACTTATAACCCTCCTTCTCAAAACCAATTCTAATTAGAAATATGATGTTTTTCAAAATGAGATTAATTAATAGCACCATTTCTTCAGAGATATTCCTGACACACTATCATTTGAAAGTATTACATTTAAATTAGATACTTTCTGACAAAATCATTAGCTATGAAAAACTTATGTTTGATGTAAAAGCCACTTGGAAAAATATTTAAAACATCTATTGTGTCAGAAAAACATGCTTCAAATTAGAAGTTTATACTTATAAGTATGCCTCACTGTCTGGAAAACCCACTCAATTTACACAAAAAACAATGCCACTTCTAAGAAAAATTAGTCTTTGCTGAGCTGGTTTGGATTAAAATCAGTGACCTATAGGTAGAAAGCTTTGTACATCATTAGTGATTCCCCAGGGCAGCCTGGTAAACACTAATGTTATGCCTTCTAGAATGCAGCTTGTTTTCTGGAAAGATAAGCTTATTAATTCATTTTTTGACCTTTACTGAGCACTCAGGCAAGGTTGTCCACCCACTGGACACAAAGGCAGTATCTGTTGCATACATTGCTCTCAAGGCCATACACGTCCTACAATTAAATATTTCAACCTCTTCCTAAGGAATCCACTTCCATTAAGTGGTAAACAAGCATTGCAAAACAGTATTACCTAGATTGCTTCCTGAATGTATATTGCAAGTTAAAAATTCAATCACTTTTGCAAGGAATTTGTATTTATTTCTGGGGAGGTTGTACACAGGCAAACCAAAACATTCTGTTAGTCATAGAAGATTTTACTTTTTCAAACTTTAGAGGCACTGTAGACCTAGGAAGGAAAGCAGCAGAGCATATTGCTCTGCTTTCTCAAGAACCATTGCTTCCTAGAAATATTCCCAGACTGGATCTTGGTTCTTCGTATTGCTGAATCATCAGAACACATTTTTCTGTGGTTTTGGCCCAGGCCAATCAACCCTCTTCCAGACATTCCCAGACATTATTTAGGAGCCAGCAAAGACCAAGGACCATGATTAAGTGGTAGCAATTTACATGTGGCTACCCCGGAGGGTAAGGATTTTAACAACATAGATGTCAGCCATTCCATGCCAATTAGTCTTGGTGCCAGAGAGAAGTCTCAAAAATATCTAAAGTTTACCATTTTAGATCTGGTCTTGTGAAGACGTAGCAGAGACCTCTCTTCTAAGCTTGCTAGAGTATTAAAAAGCAGCAGAAATAATTTAAAAGGCAAAGACATTTCTGTTTTATTTTGGAAGCAAATTGAGGACTAGGGATTGCAGACTTAACAGGCAAGCTTGATCATCTGTTAAAAAAAAAAAAAAAAAGCAAAAGATTTGGATTTAAAACCATAAATGCTCATAGTGCTTTTTTGCTATGCACAATGGTTTACTTCATTAACAAAAATCTATGCAAACAACCTAGTTTCTCAGCTTGTCTAAATCAACACGTTGTTTCAAGGTAAAGGATGGAACAGGGTGAAGATCTGAAGACCTGTGAGCTGCAAAAGAACATTATTTGGTTTATTACATTTTATATTAATTGCAGTACAGTCAATGGCATTGGGGTCTTCTATACTACAAGGCATATTCTGTTTAAAGATTTAATTCAGTGACATTGTCAAACCCTTATTTTTCTTATTTTTCAAATGTGTGAGCAATAGTTACCTAGAAAGATATCTAATAATAAAGATTATGGAGGACATAGAATTGAATAAAATGCTCTTGGCCTGGAGCTCAGTGCAAGTCAGCCTTGTGTGCAAATTAAGGGATGAGAAAGAGGCATTTTCATCCAGAATCAATTATCACAAATGATACCACAGTCATGGCCAAAATCACATTACTTATAATAAATTAAAAATACCTGGTGATTTGTTTTAAGTGCCTATAGTTTTAGATATAGGAAAAAAAAAAAAGGAGTTCAATACAAGTAAGGAAGATTCCATCTTATTATGGCCTCTACTGTGCCCTACTTTTTTCCAGTCAGAGCAGAACCTCTGCTCTGCTGTGTCCATGTCTCACCCTCCATGCCCATTTTGGTGGCTCTTCTCCTTATATATTTCTTTCCTTCACTCTTCAGCACTCATGTTTTCCCTTGCCATTTCTCTACATGCTCTTTTCTGTCAACCCTCTTCATACTTAAGTTGAAGATTCAACAGGTCTTCCTCTTATTCCTTCTTTTACCTGAAAACAATGTGCATTGATTTATACAAACTAAGAAACTAGGCTAAAGAACTTTAAAATTGTTCCTGTAATTTTTTTCTCTCAAATTATGTATAACACACAGCATGTGAAATTCCAGAGAGACTGGCAGGTACTGGCCAACATGAAGTGCAGGCAGTGAAACTGGTCTCAGACAGGAGGATGATTTCCAACAGGGTTACTCATATTGACCACAGTTTCATAATACATAGCTGGGTCCAGAAGAAAAGGTTAGAAAAATAATTCTCTGACCATTTGCAGAGTTACATATAGCTTAAATAGACTTAGTAGGCACCAATACTCCTTATATGTTCATGGAAAGTAAACGTGAGTTAAGAAGACTAATGCCAGTTTTCTTGTGTTAATGCTTGAGGAAGAAGAGGTTTAAGCCTATATTAAGGATGCAACACATCTAAAGCCCAAAGATTATTTTCTACAGTTACTGTGTCAGGTGCCACAGGCTGGAAAATGCAGAATTAGTAAACTGGTAAATGGCATACATTGATTGCTTTTACATAATATGATACAAGTTAAAATAAATGGTCAGTGTCTTCATAAATCTTTGCTAGTGCTTTTCCACAAAGACAATTAAATAATATACCAGCACCCTTCACTGCTACAAGCATGCAGTCACGAGCAATGCCTTTGTGATGAAAGAACATCACATTTTAATTCTTCACACAGACACTAATTTTTAGTGGTCTACTTTCCTGTAAGAATGACACTTTGAACAAGATAGCAGCAAGACCAAAAATGGAAAGTTTCTGAAGTTTTTAGTCGTGCATACTTGATGAGAGATTCAAAATCCTAGTGTTATTTTCAAGCCATCCTTTTGTATCTAGGGCACAGGAACCAACAGAGGGAAATATTGCCACATGAGCTACCTGAGCAGTCTGTGCCATAAAACACAATTTCATTTTAGACATGAACTTGCCAAAACCCTTTCCTAGTTAATTCAATATGACCTTTCAAGTCACCAAGAATATTAAACAAGTTGAAAAATGTATCTTTGAAGAAACTGCAATGTAAATATTCCAGAAGAAAATGAAGAAATATCCACAAATAGAATGTGTTGCTGAAAAATCATTTGCTTAATTCTAATTAACAGTGTTTCTGCTAGCTCATATACAGCTGAGTAAGGAGAGAATAATATTGATGCAGACAGGAATCCTGCTTTCAGTAAGAAAGTACTCCCATACTCTCTTGCTTAGCTAAAAATAAAAAGAGACCTTCTTTTGTTTAGTTATGGTTATTTCTCCATGAGAAATACACTGGAGAAAGGGAAGTTGTTTTTAGAACAGCACTGAGGCAGAAAGAATGGGAAAATGTAAGGCAACTGTTCTCTGATCTTCATGTACATCAATTGCGTGCAATAAATTCCCTGCTGTTTGAGCACAGACAGAATCTCAAATGCATACATACTTCTGCTATTAGAAAGTATAAACCAAATAGTGATAAACAGTGACTATTTGTTGTCTAGATTTATTTTCTGAGTAATTTAACTGGGTGAAAAAAAAAAAGAAAAAACAACCTAGTATTGAAGGATGTATCATTTTTAATCTCAGTGCTTTGGCTACTGCCAACATCAGATAGAGTGTCGTATTGCAATAATTCAAGGATCTCTCTATTAGTTTCTCTAAGCCTTTAAAGTAAGGGAAGCTGTTACAGCTGGAAATGTTAGGCAAGAGCGACACAAGGTAAGCTGTATTTTACTTAAATGCATTAATCTTTTTAACTGTTATTGTTTGATAGAATATCCAGTTGCAGTGGTTTTTTCTTTTCAAAGCCTGCAATAAAAATTGCTGTTGCTCCCTTGTGCAGGTCAGCTGTATTAGCAGCAGCCTATTACGGCTCTGAGCCACTGCCTAACATCACCAACTTTGGGAAGTGATATTCTCTAATTGCTCACATCCAGCACTTACACGTACGTGGCTCTCAAAAAGGGTTAAGCATCTGAATCCTCTGGAACACTGTCTCCTAAGGAACAATAGAAAAATCATTAGTGTGTTAACTGAAACAATACTATACTTTTCTCTCTGTTGTTTAACCTTTCCTCCACATTACAAATATCTCAGTGTAGTTCTTATCTTTGACCTTGAGGGACTGTAGCTTTATCAGTGCTTCCGTTTAGATCACAGATGACCTTCAGCTGATATCATTGAGCCCTGACCTGCCTCAGTGATCTGCTCGCTCAGAATACATATGCTGAACAGTGCTGGTGTGTGCAGTAGGGGTAAGTGAATTATTTACAAAAATTTGAGTTGACACCTTTTATCAAATGTGGAAAGATGAAGACAAAACAGCTGCTATTGCTGTCGTAAGCAATCTGCTGGTGATTGAATAAAAGTGTCAAGAAAATGGCTGCTTGATGGCCTTTTGTTCTCTCTCATCCAGCTTGATGTTAGTTTGAGCTGTCAGTTAGGAATCACGGCACAGTGATTTATCAATAGGCTGAGTGACCTTCCCGTGCAGCCGGCGCTACCGCGGGCAGACAGCACCCTCTGCTGCGGGCCGGCTCCGCTTCCAGCGGGAACGGCCGTCCCAAACACCAGTCGCCTTTTCTTTTCTTTTCCTTTTTTTTTTTCCTTTCCTTTTTTTTTTCTTTGTCATTAATTTTCTGCCTTTGTTTTCTTTGTTTTTTTTTCTAATCAAATCTCGAAAGCTTAGCTGCGAATGTTAAAATAATAATAATAATAAAAAAAGGAGTGCTATAAACTGCACCACGCATTTCCAGGCTTTCTTTAACAAAAGGGAAAGCACCAAGTGAATCCGTCACTGCTGTTCGGGCGAAACAAACTTGCTGCAATTAGACAATGGGACGGGGAAAGGCCGCGGCTGTCAGACGAGGCCCCTTTGTGACGCGGGGTCGAACCGTGGTGTTTTTCTGGCACCACAGGATTCCCGCCTTACTCGCGTTTGTTCCAGAGCTCCCAGTTCCACAAATGCTGTCACGCCATGAAGTCCTGACTCCGGCGCAGCAGCGCTGCTCTGTCGAACTTGTGGGGCTGAAGGAGCGCTGGGGGTGTCCCGCTCCGCACACTCCTCTGCAAGAGCCCGGTTCTCTTCCCTCACAGCGCACCAGCTCGGCAGCATCTCGCTCCTCTCACCGACTTCCCAGTGGCAGCTGATCCCAGCGGGGCTCCTGAACTCCCGGCACGTCAGCCTGTGCCGGGGTCCCCCCTGGCTGTCCCCCGCAGCCCCAGGGGCCGCCCCGCAGGCCGGGAGCGGTGCGGGCCGGGCAGGGGCAGCCCCCGGCCAGCGCCGGCCCCGCCGCCGCTGACAGACCGCACGGTACCTGCAGCCAGACCATGCACTGCACCTCCGACTGCTGGTACCTAATCATGGTTATCACAGGCTTTCAAAGACATTCGCATAACAGATTGCTTCCTAGACCAATTTTCCCTCTTCGAGATTCTTTTCGTGTGTTTTTGTTAAGATTAAATTTTGTTCAGTTTTCTTTCACAGATTCACAGATTTCCAGAATATTCTGACTTGGAAGGGACAGTGTACACGACCTTTTTTCCCAGAGTTTGTGGGACCGATGTTCCCATACTGAGTAGTATAGTCTAAGGTCCATCTTTTGTTTGTGCAGATGTGATTTTTTTGCTGCAATCATCAGGTGAAACAGCAATTGTTGATACTTCTAATTTTTTTATTAAGGCTAAAGTAATGAGTGATTTTCTTTTTGGAGGACTCTTTTCATATACACGTGCATGAATACACAACATCCAGGTTGTCTTTGCTTTTTCCTAGAAGTGAATTAAAAAGGGAACTAGTGGCTTGGAAGGACTAGTTTATTTTCTCTATACATGCTGAGTTGAAAAGTAATTCTGTGAAAAAAGTTTTCCTTAAAAACTGCTATAATAAAACAGCAATTAAATATCCCAGCAGCCGTCACTGCTCATAAAGAAGTTTTTATTTTTTCTCTCATTTGTTAGTTTTTCACAGAAGTTTCTCCTATTATGTATGTATGTATGTATGTATGTATGTATGTATTTATTTATTTTAGTTAGTTGCTTCCTTTTACGACCCATCAGTTAAGCCTGCTCATAGCCAAGGTATCTGTTTCAGCTGAAGTTTAGTGAAGTTTAGTGAGTTTTGTGCATATTTTTCCAGGCCAGATCTTGTGGTTAAGTCCACGGCATCAAGAAACTTCCACTGACACTGGGACCCAGATTCCAGGGCAGGCATCAAAGAAATTTAACTTGATCAAAGACAGAGATCCTACTGGTGGCCACAGGTGACCAGCAGGCTGGTGAGGAGATTACAGTTCAAAGGCTATCCTGGGAAATCCATTTAGTATCCTAAAGTGGTGGAGTGCTAAGAAGACAAGAAATATTTTACTTACAAAAGGACATGAATTTCCACGTCTGTCCAAGGTAAGTGTAGTCAGTGGCTGAATGAGGTGTTCACACTCATGTAATTCAATCCTCTTCTGAAAAAAAACAACCCTTTTTTCCATTTATTTTTCATTGTAGTTTCACTCATTTTCCCTGCCTTGGTTTCATGGGCATGATTTCCTTTCTGTCACTATTGAGTTAGAGCCAATGCTCTGGAATAGTACAGTTATGCCAGTGCTAATCTGACAGAAGTGAAATCAGAATAATGGCCAACATTTTCTAGGAATGGAGCTGAAGCAGTCTTTGTGCTCACAACGTGGCTCCCATGCTGAGAAACGCCTTGCTGGCTTGGATGGAGGTTACCGAACTGCAAGTTGTGCATGGGTCTTAAAAGCAAAGTTCTTTGGATCATGAGAGCCTGTAATAGGACATAAATGGACATTTCATCTATAAAATGCCTGCTCATACACTGTCTTCACACCATAGCTAATGCATCAAAATCTGAAATGGGTTCTATGTGACAATTTATTCCCCTGGTTACAGAAAATAATGTCTCGTAATATCAGTAGATTTTCTGTAGTACTTATGTGTTCTATTAAGATGTCTTGCTGGCTTGTAGTGTGAGCTTTATTATCAGTTTATATTATTTCAATAAAACCTGTTATTTTAGTTTGTATTTTCCTGTGTTCAAATGTTTATTCATTTAATTTTGTTGTTGCTTAGGTGCTCACTTTATTTCTCTCAAACTTAAAAGCTGGGGAAAAAAAGGTGTGTTGAATGCTCCAGTTGCAAAGATCAGCAAAAGTATAAAGGGCATGTCTTTGGTGTTTGGGGTAATTTTTATAGGGATAGTGTTTATATTTTTAATGAAGATATTGGTTATTTGCATAAAGCATAAACAATTTTGAAACCACTGAATGAGCACAGCTTTCTGAGTAGATGAGGACTTTGTAGACAGCATGGCAGTACAATCTGTTAAGAAGGCCACCCAGAATTTCTCCAACTGTTTTGCTTGTAAGAATTTTTAGGGTGAAAATTTTGGTGCCAAGCATCATCTTCTTACTCTTGCTGTATTTTATCCCTTGCCTTTCAGCTCACATCTTCCACATGTAGTAGCACAGCTCTGGAGACTGTAAGGAAACTCTGCCATATCTTTAGGACATGACACAGATGCTCTTAAAAAATGTCAGAAATTATTTTCTGCACAGGATAGGGGAACTATGTGAAATTTATCTCTTGCAGACAGAGGTGGTTGTTTGAGACTGTAAGACACAGCCTGCAGGGACATGGTACAGCAGTCTTGAGGTGGGGTGAGAGGAGGACTCTTTCAAGCACACTCCCAACCAGGCATTTCTGGGAGCATTCACAGAACAATTAAAGTCCAGTTTACCACTGCAGTGGGGATTTTCACCCTCAGTAAGCCTACCTCAAATCTGAGTGTATTTCAAATCTCTGAAAGTATGTAAAATGTGCTTATAAGTGACTAAGATTTACCAGATTAATTCCTGAGAGATTCTATCCATGCCAGGCTTGCCCCACCACAACTGCAAATGGCTTTTCTTGCAACTGGAACTGAAATTCAGGTTATCTAAATGTAGGTATCTACACTGCAGCTATTCCTGTGTAAGTAAGCATGTTGGGAAAGGAAGCATGGAGACAAATGGGATATGGACTGTGTGAAAAAGTATTTGGAGGGGGACTGAGTAGATCTCAGGATAAGGATGCTGGGCAGGCTCTTTGGGAGAAGAGTTTGGACAAGAAGCTGTATGGCAGAAAAATGGGGTTTATGCATCTGTTGTTGAAAACCCTGAGGGAATGAGACTGAGCATGATTTGTGGAAAAAATGGAGAGCTGGTGTTAAAATTTTATAGAAAAGTGCAACTTGGAGGAAGAAGGTGACGAAAGTCCAAAGTGTGAAGCCATGCATAGTTTGTGTCCAGCAGTGCTGTTCTCCCAGAGAATGGCAGAAAACCCAAAACTCCTCAGTCTGATGAGAGCCAGTGTCTATGAAAACACCACATTATCCACACAAGGCCTCTGCACTGTGAAATTCTCTTTATTTGTATGCCCCGCATAACTCAGGATGTATTCAGTGAAGAGGATGAACCTGCTGTGCTAACAAGACAAACACAGTAATCTGGTATTCCTACCCATTAACTCAAGTGGCTAATGTTTTTGTGATTGATGTCCACCATCCAGAAAGCGCTACTGATGGCTGTTCATATGACATAAAGTGACAGTTCTGGCTGGGATTTTTTTCAGTTTATTGTCTTAGAAATAAACCAAAAAGTGGTAAAAGAACTTCACGATATTCTGTCAGTCAAAAAACTGTGAAACATCAAAATTAAGGTTACCTCTGAGAACTTTAATTTGCTCCTGCACCTGCATTTTAAGAACTCTTAAATTGGCATCATCACATTGTATCTTTTCCCCTTCCTTCATTGAATTCATGTTAAGGCTAATGCTTAGTTAACAAACAGGTTTTCAATATTCTTGCCTCCTCACTGTTCAGCGTATGAACCAGAGTCTTGCTGCACACAATTCAATTCCTGCTCTGAACACAGAATTATTTGTTTCCCCAAGGGCTTCTTTGTAAAACTTTCCCAACACCTCTGGGAGATGAGTGTCATTATTCCCATTTTACAGTTGGGAATAATGGTACGAAGAATTTGGGCCCCAAAGTATTCACCAGTTTGCAATGTTCAGTTTAAGAACAACAAAACCAAGTATTTATGAGCATGTAGCATTCTACAGTAAAATTACAATTTACTTCAATTTCAGTTGTGAATGCTTATTGCTCCTGTAAATCAGGCTCTAGACACCCATAACACAAGAAATACACAATTATTGACCACCTGTTCAGTGACTTGCCAAGCATCCCGCAGGAATTCCCTGACAGATGCACAGATAGAGTAAAATTCCCTATGGTTGCATTCAGCTCCCTTAACCATGACACCTTCTCTCCTTTTTTTGCAATCTCTTATGTCGGCCACTACGCATGGGATCATTTCATCAAATCTGAGCCACCTAGAAGTTAGCCCCAAGCCGGTCATCATGCCTCTCTCTTGACAAAAGGGAGAGTGGCTGAACCACTCTCTCTCTCAAACCTGTGTAGGCATAAATTGGACGGGAGAGTAGGTGTCTGTCCTTACCCACTGGCTACAGAAAGATTCCAGACTAGCTTAATAATTAGCACCCAACATCTAGAAGGCTAACTTATGGTAAAACAAGTCCTTCCCAGTATTACTTTATTATCTGTAAGAAAATAAGTAGACAGCATCATTCTTCACAAAAAATCTGATAAACGCCCAGCACTCAGGCTAACTTTTTAAAATAAATACAGCAGAATTCATGCAGGTGGAGCATATAAAAATAGTCTCATAATGCATATGTCTAGTCTGGGTAAATTAAACCATAATTATTACCAGCCTTAATTACCCAACCTTACATCAGCCGATACAGCTTCTGAAGGTAGTTTAGTCACATTCTTGCAAAATTGGCTTTGCATGTAAAACCCTGCTTAACTCAGGCAGGGCATGTCCTTGTCTCAGTCCTCTTTTTCATCTCTTATGCACATTACTGCCTGTATTATCACATTTTGTGATAACAATAAAGAGCCCATGCTCCGTATCCTAACAGAGGGTGGAATTTTCAATCCATAATCAGTTTAAATTCAAAACCCAGGTCCAAGTCTTTGCTGAAGGCTATGTGATCAGCAACCCTTAGATAAAACAGGGTAACTGAGCTTGAAGCCAAATTTTGGGAGGTCTAGCATAGTCTATCATAAGTGACTATGTTCTCTGTCTAACTAACTGAGAGAAATAGATGGTTTTAAAGACCCTCAGAAAGTAACTTTGGCTACCTAAATCTGGATCTTACCGCTGGAGTCTGACTCCTAGAACAACAAAAAACAAAGTGATCCAGTCTTGATCCACACTTCTCCAAGTGAAAATGATGTTAAGCCTATGATCTTGACACAACACTGAAATCTGTCAATAAATTCTGATGTTTTGGAAAAGGCTGCCTCAAGATGCCATAGAAGGCCAACAAAGTCACGCTGATCATTCAAGAAGCCAGCACAGCCGTTGTAAGAGGTTTCAGCTAATGTGTGGAATGAAAGAGCTATCCAGATTCCAGCAAAAGTCAATGTGTACTGCTTATTTGTCACTCCTCTACACAGATTTTGAAGCTTGGACATTTTACAGTTGCTGTGTCAAGTGTCTTAGCCAACCCCATGTATTGCCTTTGTACTTTTACTGGTATGAAATGATAGGGCGCTCTCCAACAGCAAGGTCTTGGAGCAATGGCACAAATGCAGCAAAACAGCTGCTGGAGTGAACACCTGGTGCATCTCCAGATATCCCCAACTGACTGCACAACAACCAGATGCACAATACCAGCTGCACACCTGACGTGTATCAGTTGTAGAAAGTGGTAGACTGCAGCTGCTGCTATCTGCTGTGGCAAAGAATGCATGTTTATACTCCCCAAACAAGAATAATTAAGCAGAGAAAAAAAAAGGTAGGACTGCTAGTACAGTGTTCAGAGTGGGTTCCAGCTGAGTATGTGCAAACACAATGCACAGAAATACTCATCAATTTCTCACTGATGAAATGCCCCAACCTGAGTCTTCATACATCATATCAGTGCAAAACTTCATCAAATGCAGGAACAGAGACCGGTAGGTCTTGTCAGGATTTACAAAAGACACAGGAATACAGCTAATATCCAATACAGCATTGTCTCTGTGTGCTCCATTTATTTTTTGCTAAGACGTTGTTCAAAAAGGTGCAGCCAGAGTCATCCATTTCTTGGATTAAAAAAGTGAATCTTTTCCAAACGGCAATATTTTTTATTTCACATTGTCTTCAATCTCTAGTGTTCAATGTGCAGGGATAGTTGTCTGCCCTAAATCTCATGTACGTATGCATCATGACTTCTTCATAAAAGGACAGTAGAATGTTGAATAATATGTAAATTTTATGTTGTAATGAATTGGGTCCTAACATCTTTAAAGGTCAGACACCTGATATAATACATCATGTTCTTTAATATCAACTACAAAATAACTGTAATAAATTTTGCCAGTACCATATCCTCACACGCTGTTACCCACAAAGAAGCACCAAAGGAAATGTGTCATTTGTCAAAACATGTAGGGAAGGTGATGTGTGTACAAGTAATTTTAAAAGTATTGCTAAGGTTAGGCATAGTTATACAAGTTACAAGGTTGACTTTTCAGGGAAGTAGCACATTGTCAACAAGCCTGTTGCTTAAATTCCCTGGAAGATTCATAAAGCCACAAGGGTATTTCTTTTACAGTGAATTCACATTTAATTAAATACCCGTGAATTAAAATTAGCCAACAAAAGCCGGACACATGGCAAATCGAAATTATTGCTGTTGATATAGAGTTAACAAAACACCAGTTTTGTTTTTAACTTAAAAACCCGTTTATTTTGCCACAAATTCAGTAAAGCCTATAAGAGCATTCTTTAGGCCCAAAAGTTAAACATGTTTAAATACCTCGTTGAAAAGGAAAATCATAGGCATATGTTTCAATTTAAGCAGATCCTTAAATGCTTAATATAAGAGGTACTGAGCAGTTAAGTTCAATAGGCATTTCCTTAGCGGAATATCTCCTGGCAGTACTGATGCTAACAGGAGGAGACATAGACAAAAATGTGAAATATACACAGTTTTTGCATACTGTGATGACTGTACCCAAGATTCCTTGGGCACACCAGAGTGTAAAAAGGATAGGGCAAACACACAAAAAAGCATGTAGCTCTCTGATAGACTTTGACAAAGATAATATGTGAGCCAATTTACTGCTTTTTCACAGTCTACACAAGTAGGCAGCAAAGACATGCAGTGCACATACTCACTGCTTTCTTCTCTGGCTCAGTTTGTGCCTACTGTTCCTGTCTTTGAAATGTGAAGACAGCAAACCGGTTACAACCTATGTGAGTGGCCAAATCACCAAACTGTACTTTACAAAAATAATAAAATATATGAAGTGTCCCTGACCTTCTAAAAGATAGCAAAAGGAAACTCAGGATCGTGTCAGCAGAAGAAAAGATGTGTCCGACCATAGGTAATGCCACTGATAAAATTTTGACACTTAAGGGAATTTCTGTCTAGGTCAATACATGGTTTGTTGTTGTCCTGTGTTCCCCTTCATTCAGTTCTAACAATATGGCACTCGATCCCGGTCTTCCAGTGTGCTCCTCCTCACATGGCTGCTCCTTCTCCCACAGACACAGGGCAGGATTGAGATTCTGCTTCACATTCACTCAGATTTAGCCACATTCCATACAGTAGCCACTTGAGAGTTAGGTGTCCAAGTTCCAGTCATAGCCAAGAGAAAGATCTGGGCCTTGATTCCTTTGCACGTGTGGCAGCTTCTGGTACTGCCTGAGGCACTCCGAAGTATCCCAGTGAACCCCATGCTGCTGCTTCCAAAGGTCTCACCTGACACAGAACTGAGCATGTATGCACAGAGCAGGAACGGTGCAGCTGGCTGTCCTGAGAGCTTCAACACCCAGCTCGTGAACAGATGTCTGCAGTGTAGGCCTAGACATTCAGATAAGAGTGCTTTGAGGTGCTCCCACACTTGCTGTTTTTCTTTGATAAGACCTACTTAGGCAAGATCAAACTGTCCACCATTTATAAACAATGGCCTCCAGAGAGATTGTCTGTTGCTGGGAACATCTAGATCTCTGAATGCCAGGCAGGAGTGGTGAATGAATAGGCTTCATTTCAGCCCTAATGAACAACTGCGTTCTCATCAACCATAACATGAAGCCCCAACAAGAAGCTCTTTAACAACTAAACCTCAGAGGAATGAATGTGGTGCTATATTTATGCATTTCTTTGTTGCCACTCATAATGTAGGTACAGTTCATATTATTTCTCTGGTTCTATGGAGTTATAGGCATGGTCAATGGCAGAAAAATAGTCCCAGAAGAGAAAGCCCCTCCAAGCAGGAAGTGTAAAAGGGAGGTTCCCTTTGGCCCTCTTGCAGCAGGAACAGAGAGACCTGAACAGAAACGGCATGAGAAACGGAATAATCAATGAGATTTCAGTCTGTATATTTGGCAGATTATACTTACCTACCTTGCAAAAGTATTTGGAAAATTACTGCTTAAGCCTGTGCAGTATTTTACAGGGGATGAAATGTGCAAACTGTTACTTTTATACATATTTCCTAAGATACATTCTTCTTTTGATACCAGCACATAACCATCATGTATTAAAGAAATAAGATATTTCCCCATTAGTGTAAAACAGATGTATATTATAGGATTAGCACCTGAAGAATATAATTTTAATTTTGCCATTTCATAAAGAAGCCTTAATTCATAAATGTTAATGACACTGGGGAGTAACAGTCTTTTCCCTGGAGAAAGATTAGACCTTATATCATATTGTATATTATGGGACAGAGTTTCAACTTGGATTTTATTGTCATTTTATGATTTTTTTTACAGTTTATTCCATTATGTAAAATATTTTCACTTACATGAAAATTTTAGATTTGAATATACATGACAGAAACATATTTTTTTAACCACTTAAACCATTTCTGTTAAGGCATTGCAGTTCACTCTCAAAGAGTGTGTCTGTAGAACGCATTTTGTACTTACTAGTGCTGTTTACCACAATGTGTGATGCACAATCTTCTAAAAATGTTTCCTACATTTTAAATTAATTCTAATATAGGTTTATCAGTTCCTTGTTATGGTGCAGAACTTATATTAAATTCTGTGATCCATAAAACCTTTTTTTGAATGACACATAGTTTAGTTTTTCATTTAGAGGCTATAAAAGTGTTCACAAAAGTTATGTTGGAAAAAAAATGATTGAAAGTGCTAAAACACTGTACAGAATATAAAATCCTTTCATAGACTTTTTATGACACATGAAACATGAGTCTTAAAGGTTTAATGTTACTGACTTTTATACAAGGCTTTTTAATTCTTGATTCCAGTTATGGTTCTGCAAATGAACTGTGACATTAAAAAGAATCAGGCTGGAACTGCCTTAGCTTTCTCTCTAGATGAGTTTCTCCTGGCCATGAAGGGTTCACATAATCTGCCCCACCCTGCCCACGTCTGGTTAGCACTAACTCGCTATAGCAGCAGCCAAGTGTAAATCCTGCACTGCATTAAATCTGCCTAACACAACACATCCTACTCAAATTTGTCATTTAGGTTAGGTGGGCTTATAAATTGTTAAGAAGGCTGAAGTGTTACTTAATTTCCCTTTCTCTTAATATTTAATAGTGTGCTACAACAATTGAGCATGTGATTTAATTGACTGAATACAGAACCAGCACTGATATATACTCAAATAAAGAGAGACAAAGCCAGTTACTGCATTATTTGCATAGGGGTGAAGAAGCTCATGCTATTGGAACCAGTGGAGGAACAGGTTCTTACAACTTCTAACAGCTAAAGGAAGGCAAATATTCACACACAGACCACTCTCCCAGCTCAGCAGATTTCTAGGACTCTCCAAAGGAGTAGAGTCACACATTCTCTGGGCCCTTCTGTGGGGGGAGGTACAATTGTCTGGAAGACAACTGTACGTGATATGTTCTCAGCCAAATGTAGCCGTGTGCAGCTGGAGGGCTTCCCCAGCACACCAAGTGACCTGCAGTACATACAACACGTCAGGGACTACTCATGGGGGAAGGAACAGCAGTCTTCTTGTTCTCCTAGAACCCAGCTCTTCACCTTGGATAATCCCATTTTGCCTGAAAAGCAGATCAGCTCCAATGCCCCAAGGATTTGGGGAGGCCTGAGAACAACTGAACCCAGGTTTTCTCTAACCTGGACATTTGCAGCTGCCTGCTTCAACAGTTTTATCTGAGCAAGTTACCTGAGCAAGTTTTCTATACAAACAGAAAGAAAAAGGATGTGACTAACCCCATCTTGAAATAAGATGCTTACTTCTCTCCACAAAAGCAGCTAGGATAAGTCAGGTGCAGATTTATATATTGGATCTCAGCCTTTGAGTCACTGACAGCAGCCAGTCAAGAGAACACTGCAGTAGCCAACTGCGCCATGCAAGGGCTGTGTCTTGCAATTATTCCCTACTGTTTGCATCTATACAACTAAAATTCCTTTATCTCGAAACACAATAGCCCTGTCTCTACTTCTTACTGAGAAGAGCCCTCAGCTCATGCAGAATTCTGCCCAGCTATCATTAGAGATACACATAAGAGCCCAAGTTGTTGTGGCTCCTTATTTGCCACAACTTATTTGGACAAGATGGGTGATTCTGGACTGTGCTTAAGGCCAGGCCCCAGAACTGTTTACTTGTTTACTTGTACAGGTATAGTCAAAAGCGCAGGTGAAGAGAGCCTTTAGCTTGCTAGCTGGTGCAAATGTAATATTATCAGTAGATGAAATGATTGGCTGGGACTAAGTACCAATTGACTTTGGGGCTTGATGGAATCAAAATATTTGCTGTAGATTTTTTTCATGCTTGCTTTATATTTCATTACAAAATTATTATAGCTGCAGTATGCACACTTAACAAATTTCAGAGTATGCCACATTATAAATTATTGAAAGGGAATCTCACTATTATCTACAGGGTTCAAAAACCTCAATAAAAGTTTTCTGGCTTTCTTTTTTCTTTTTAAATCCAATTACCAAGTGGCAAAAACACATTTACAGCAAAAGTTAATAGTGCATGATTGTGAAGCAACAGTCTAGTTCATAAGCACTCTGTCCAGCAAATGTTATGAGCAGTGTGATTCAGCTGCTGATGAAGAAAAATTCAATGCTGTTACCACAGTACATTGATCTATTTTGAACTAGTTTCATAATTCCAGGATTTGCACTGGTTGCTCTTGAAGATTTGACAAGCATATTAAGGGCAGACAGAAAAAAAATTGTATATTGTACATCAGCATTAGCATCCAAACTTTGTTTTCATTTTACTTTTTTAACATTTTTTATTTAGATTTCATCTGGAGAATGTTTGAGTTGCGTTTGTTGGAAGACATATTATCTTTACAGTGTGAAGGAGAAGAAAAGAAAAATAAAGCCATAAAGTGCCATGAAGAGCTGTCTGCTACAAGAGCAGTATTTCTCTCCTGACAGAAAAGCTCCATGTTCTTTTTCCAAAACCCCTCACTAAACTCAGAAACATTGATCCAGACATTTCTATTGCTTCCTTGCTCCACAGGTTGATTACATACCTCACAAAAACTCAGAGCTGTTGTAAATTTTCAAAGAGAAAGCATACCACTTACCCACACCCCAGTAGGATGGCATTTTCACTTTCCTTATATCTTCCCCACCCACCATTTCCATTCAGTCTCAGGACAGATTAAAGTATTATGTTATGTTAGGTATTAATGTAACATAAATACAAATTAGAAGTAAGGCCTTGCTCTCAAATACCTGTAAAAGCAATCCAGTAATTAGAAGAATCTTTTTTCATGATATATCACAAAAAGTGAAAACGTTGCGCTGAAAGAACCATGGTCAAAATCTGGATTTTTTTTAGGGGTTTTTGTTTT
>WAAE01026674.1:0-109637 GCA_013400495.1 Nicator chloris
TTTTGTCAGGTTCCAGGAATGAGATGTGATAGTTCAGAGCCTCAGCAGCTCCCCCAGCTTAAACAGCCGTCTCCTTGAAGAAGTGCATTAGTGCCTTGCAGTGACATTCATCATAAGGTACTGTGGAACTCTGAGAATACTTTACCCAAAGCGCTCCCATGCAGTCATCCCAAGCCCAGAAATAAAATCAATTTGCTTCAATCCTCTTTCAACAGACATCATTGTCTGCCAGTTTTTCTTAAGGAATGCTTCCTTCAGAAGATAAAATTTCCTTACAAGGAAACACGGTCTTTTATTCTCTGCACTAATTGCTCTTTTCAAACCATATCCTAAAGAAGTGACTTGTGAAATTTCTGTAGTTACGGTCTTTTGCAACAATGACACGATTCAAGTATGTCCAACCTAACAATATAATAGCCTGCAGTAAGCTGCACATAATATTCAACTCCACACAGCTACCAAATTAGTGAAATAAAAAGACTCATCTGTGTTGGATGCTGTGAGGCTTCGGTATCAGCATCATTGGTAGACAAATTAAGTATTTTTCTGCCTGCAATATCTGAATACTCATTGTTTTGCGCACAGGTAGATTCATGGAAGCAGCAAGCGAAATCAAACATGAGCACACATATCTCCAGAACACCGTAACTCTGCTTATGGAAATGTCTAGATACTCACAGAGACATGTACCCTGATTCCAACACATACTTCTGCTTTCACCCACCCATGTGCGGGAATCTGGGGTCTTGCCTTCTAATAATCTCCTCAATAAAGATGGCTTTGTAAAGATGCAGTGAAGTAAAATGCTAGACCCTTCTAATCATATATGCATAACACCAATGATCAAGCACCACATGGAAAGTCAACCTCTCTGTGCCCCAGTCCTACCAGAACTGTAGAGCACCTGGCTGAATCAGTCCAGAAGATGACCCCAACAACACTCTCCAGATCCACCAGGAAAATGGTCTCACACCATCACCACCTTTTGCTGGGTATCTGCACCTGCATCTTGTGTTGCAGAGACTCAGGCGTTCAGACCTAAAGCCAACACTGTGTATTATTGAACTTTGCTACTTCTTCAGCCAAATGGAAACGGAAAATAAAGCAAGCCTTTGAGTACACCAAAGAAACCCAGGCTTATTTAGTATTAGATTATTAAAATCCAGGCTTTTTACTCTCCCTGGCAAGAGACAATTTTATTGCAGCTTAAAAAAGGCAGTCACACCATCTGTAAGAAGCTGTAGGTGTGAAAACCATGAGGGAGATCATCAGCTCTGCAGCGAACTAATGCACTCAAATAAATAGTTTGATTAGAAATGAGGATGTTGAATTCTGGACCTAATTTTGCTTCCTTAGTGGCTATGGATGCTGAATTACACTGTGCAAATGGCCCACAATTTATTCTCTTACATGTGACTGAAGCGAGGTTTAGAAATTACTTTTTATGGAAGATATTTAACAGTTCTCATTTTTTGTGCTTTTTATCAGTAGTTAAAAATGAATGAAGATTAACTACATGATGTTAGACAAAGAATAAATAAAACTGAGGACTGCTGAAAGATTATTTTGATACATTTTAACCGTTTAAATAATCTAGATATGCTGGTAATGTACATTTTACAATAATTTTCTTAACTCCTTGGATGGGAATACGTAAGTATAAAAATTCTCTTCAGAGATAAACGCATTTAAAGTTATTACAGCTTTTAAAAAAATTGCAGTTATTTTACATGCACTAAGCTGAAAATAGTACCCAAAACACTGTCAGACTCCTGTTGCTGTGGCAACACATTGTTCATGGTTTGCCTGTCTGAGGTAACAAGAAGTCTTAAATATTGAATTAAATACACTTAAGTCCAGCACCATGATTTGGCCACCATGCCCCAGCTGAAAGCTAGTTTATTTAAATTCTACTTAGAGGTTTCTTCTCACTGAGAGCCAAACAATTCCTTAACATACTGAGAGTAAAATTCTTTCCAGGTGTTAAGAAGAAGGATTGTTTAACACTCTGTGGAGCAGCACTACAGACAATAACAACGAGGGTTTTACTTTCACTTGCCACTGCTGGATGGGGTAGAAGTCAGCAAAAGGTATCACTCCTTAGAGCTGAAGCCACTCTGCTTGTGGAAGATAAATCAAAAATTTCATTCCCCTTTCATCTGCACCAAACCATTCCACTGACCTCTGTTTAGTTCCCAGCAAGTGATATTTGGACACTGCTTCTGCTTTGCAGCAGAAGACCCCACACCTCCATGGCAGCTGTGCTGCTCCAGGGAATGCTTTCCTTCCTCCCAGGGCAGAGCTGCTGGGCCACAGGGTACAAAAGCAGCAAGAGGTGTCTCCTTTAAAGCAGGGCAGCTTGGTGTGCCTGGTACCAGCACTGCATAAGCAATGCCAGAGATGGGGAAGGAGCACTTTGAACACTGCTCAAAGCTCCATCATGTGCCACCTTAAAATCAATCCTGAAAAACAATCTATTAAGCATAGAATGTACACAGCATTTCTGAGCAACAAAGGAATGCAGCCGGACAATCACCACTGCCTTCGCTTTCCTTAGTAAATTTGGTACTTGGCTGTTTGTAACCCATCTGTCAACAATTCCACACAAGAAAAACACTAGGTAAATTTACAATTAATTAATTCACACATTTTAAGGAAATCCTCCACAGTCCTGGGGAACACGTGCTTTCCATACCTATACTCTTCTGCATAATTCTCTTCTGGATGGCTGGAAAACAAAATTGTATGCAGCAAGTTACCTGTATCCAGGAGACACAGAAAAGCTGAGTTTTGTTTTGCTGTGACACTGTCCTGAAGGGAAGCATGCTTATGACCTCTGATTATTGTGTTCCGTGCTCCAAGTGAGAATATTAAGTTTAATGTGCTTGCATTTTAATTTCAGCTACAACAAAAAGCATCTACCCTACTTTGGACCTGAACTTCCTAAAATACAAAAATGTAGACCTGCAAGCTAATCAGACACTTCCCTGTATCTAAACAGAAGGGAAATATTCCCTCTATGGATCACCTGCAGTGACTTTGATTTATTTTTCATTAGCTGCAAAATGACTACCTAATACCTAGCTACCAGCATAGATGGCAAATGAGGCTCCCAGGAAAGCATTTATTTAGTTCACACATGACTTCACAAGGCAGAAAGTTACTATGGTTGGAAGAATGTCAAAGAAACACATCATTAAAGCCAAATTTCCAATATAATTCATTCACCAGAGGGAAGAAAAACGCCCCTCTGAATTTCACATCCTCTTACTCCTTCAAAACCATCTGCATATACCAATGATAGGGAATAAAAGGAAAGTCCACTGACAATAGGAAGGTGATGATATTCCTGCACGTCTGGTGGGGGCATTTAACAATTGCAACAAAACAAATTCTGATGATCACAACCTGATCCCAAGCCGTGCTAACTGACCCACTGCATTCAGTGGGCCTGGCCTGAGATCCCATTAGCTGTCCCTCAAATGGGCTGCCAGTCCCTTCGTTGTACATTGCTGCCTTTGGCTAATTAGGCAGTAGGATGCAGAGAAATCCCAGCATCAAAAAACCCCCAAAGAATGACCAATGTACCATAAAGCCTCACTCAAACAAAACCTTCCTGAAACATGCAAACCACAGTTCTTTCAAGAAAGCAACAAGAACTCATGGGGGGAAAGTACACGTCCAAAATGTTTTCAATATAATGTGTGCTACGTAATTTCCTGTACCTTGCTGATAGTGGCAATGATTTCCTGTGACTGGTTAAAACTGAAGAACATGAAGCTTTTCTTGAGTGTGAGATTACTGCTCAATCTCTGTTACAGAAAGCTCAAAACTATGAAGGGAAATGCTTTTATAAGCTGGATCAAAATCTTCCAGAAAATGATCCATTTGGGTGGGCATGTCCATGTGATAAAGGAGAGCAGGAATAAATCGAAAGAAGCACAGAAACACTACAAATAAAATCAATCAAACAAGAAAGCCTCAAGTGAATACTAGTGTGAACTTTTATTTAGGTTGACTATGTGTGTGGAAAAGAATAGAGAAGCCTTGGACCTTTGACATTCCCACCAGTTGATTCCTTGCCCTGCTTTTGATTCTGCCTATATTCGGGTATAGGCTTTTCATTTTCTGGCAAGAAACAAGACTGAATAACATCAGTAATGGCTTTCACCTTTAGTTCTCTTCCCTCCTTCCTATAACAGTCTGTAAACCATTGAAATTTAGTCAAGAAAATAAGTACCTTTAGCAACTTCTCTAAAGTTTACCTTAAGCATGAAGAGTTCTAGCTAGGAGGTAGTTCCTTTTTATTATTTTTAAATAGATTAGAGCCAATTATTTGTGGAGGTCCTATTGCAGCAGTCTAAATTAGTCCCACGTCCGTCCTTGAAATATTGGAACTTTTCTCCATGTTTAGAAACCTCTTTTTTATGCTGCCTTCAAGCTCTCTGCAAACATTACAGCATGGCCTTCTCCTTCTGGACTTCAGCTGGCTCCTCTCCAGCTAGCAGCTCAACACAAGTAGTATCTCCCCCACCCATTTCTTCTCCCTCAAACAATTTTTGAGATACATTTTTCAGTGTGGGAGGAAGGGCCCACGCACTGCCTCAGGCCACTTGGTGAATCAGAGGTTTGAACAACTGATTCCTTGCATTGTGTGGGCAGATGTTCGAAAGAAGAAAGGTTCAAACCACCAAACCCTTTGGGGAGGGAGGGAAAGGGGCCTTGTGAAAGAGGAAGCTTTACATCTCGAGGAACCCGACATCACATCTCTAGCTCATTTTACAAAAGGATTTTCAAGACAGTCTGATTTAATGGATAGTGGGGAACTTCAAAGGCAAAAAACCTCACCAAGCTGTTACAGTGGTGGTACTTAGCATTGATGATTGCAGTAATCCCACCCTGTGCTATGGGACAGGGATTTCTCCAACCCTGGGAACTGCAGCTATTTTTGCAGTTTTCAAGCGTGCAGATAACATGTCATACCACACAGCTGAAGGATCAAATTCTCTTGGGCCAAAAAGAGCTAACTCACTTCTTTTCCTCGCTTTGCCTCTCAGCAAGCCAATGCCATGTTAACCCTCTCAGGGCAGTATCACTGATGTTCTCCATTCAGCTGCACTTCCCACTCTGCCCTCTTGCTGGAGAGCCAGCCTTGCCACTGCTGTGTTTGCTGACATCCATTTACTCCCCTATTCTAACAGCACTTCTGACTTTACTTCAGCTCTAGGAAAATGCAAAAGAATTTTGTGTTCAAATGCTATCCAAATATTTATATTTTGCTTATATGGCTTAGTTAATGTGAAATCACTCCTAGCTCTTCTTTTCTGTTCAAATAATGAAGTCATCCAGAATAGATTTTCCATAAAGCTTAGCTCTCATTTCTATGCCTCTGAAAATCTGCCTTTTTAAAATGGTGTTGTTTACAGCAATCACTGGAAGCTGCACAATTTTCAGAATCCAATCTTCAGTTCCACTGAATGTCTCAATATTACTATATCTCATGTGCCTGTGGAGTAATACCCCTTTTCTCCAGTGAACATGCTATCAGCTATTTAGCCCTAGCAGTATTATCTAGCAGTCCAACTTTTAAGAGCCTGAAAAGATCAAAACAAGGATTATATATCACTCCTTCAGTACTGGAATAACATAATTAAGACAACACATTTATAGGAATATAGTTTGGGGTCAGATTTGCGGATATTCTTTTTCCATCCATTCCTTGAGAAATTATCAGGTATCATGTCGGAACAATATTACTGAAAAGGCATAACAAACTTCGCTTTCCACAGTGAGATTTAAATAAGGTCAAGTGATTAACTGATTTATAAATATTTACTGATGTATTCCCTCAAATTCCAGTTTTGATGGCTGGGTATCTGACAGCCCTGGGATTAGTACCTACAAAGACTATTTCGAGGAGTCTGTATTTTTGTCATTCTTTTCACAGATTAAAGACTCCTTTTTAAGTTGCCTTTCAAGACAGATATAGACACACTGGAGCATGTCCAGTAAAGAGCCAATAGAGATGACTGAAATATGCTGAGAACATTGGCATTACCTAGGGCAAAGATGAGAAAGTTTAGAGGAGATATTATGTGTGTATGTACCTGACTGAAGCAGGAGAAGGATGGTAAATGAGATAGAGCCAGACTCTTCCCAGTGGAACTCAGTGACAGAACAAGATGCGATGGACACAAATGGAAACATAGGAATTCCCTTTTAAACATAAGAAAATACTATTTTATTGTCAGGGCGATAAAACGCTAGAACAGCCTGCCCAGAGGTTTTTAGAGTCTCCAGTTCAGGAGATATCCAAAACCCAACTGGGCCAAGCTCATAAGTCCTTTCCAGGTTTAGGCATTTTGTAGTTGTGACTCATGAGCAATCAAAAACTACCTGCTTCAATATTTTTTCATTATTTTTTGCCAAGGAAAACAATAAACAACAGCACACAAATCACTATTCCTTATGAAATCAAAGACACTCCCACAGCAAGAGAAACAACATTTTATCCGCAAAAAGAAGTATCCAAAAGTAATTTCTCACAGTCAAAACCTGAAATGTGTCTATTCTTAGAATACAAAGAGAGAAAAGACAGACTATTCCATGAAAAGCTGCAAAAGAAGAGAGAAAACAAAAAGATTTTATAGCATCCCTGGCAACAAAACTGACTTTCCAGACTATTTGCATGTCTGCAGAGCTATAGCTATTTGCCATTCAATTCATTCTTACCCATTATTTCCCCAACTTACGTTTTACATTTTTCTCCTCATATCAAATGTAAGAATTCCTTCAGAAAATCCTCTTTACAGAAACCCATAGCACTCAGACCCAAGGAGCCCTGTTGCCTATGGAATATTGAATGCCAGCAGGCTGTCAGACCTCACCCAGAACTTCCTTGTTCTCCACAGTACCTTCAGAGCAGTTTGCAGTGTAAGCCTCAGCAACAGTAGCTTTTCCCATTTCTGCCTATCTTGCTGCTGAGAGATTCAAAATATATATATTAAAAAAGCAATATGCCATGCTTGTGAAAAGAAAATTATGAGTCTATTTCAAGTAAATTAAAAAAATACTTGAAACATCATACTTCTTGTTCCAAGCTTTGGAATAGTAACAACGGAAAATAGACATTTCAGACATAGTGGATGGCTCCTGCTAATATGCACCTCCCTTAACTCTCACTGCAATTTCAGTTCATTTTGAAGCTGCATAGTGATCCTTATTTTCTTAAAAAGAGTGTGATCCCATGGAGAACCAACTTTTCCCCAGAAATTTGTCTCATTCAGCATTTGCACTGGGTCAGTATTTTGACTACTCTCTCTTACTATATGCAATGCAAAATTACTGAGAGGTTAGATGGTCCTCCAGGTTCTATTATTTTCAGATCCTATTATTTTTACTTGATGCTTCTGGAATTTTTATATTCTTAGATGGTACTGAGACAGAAATAATATTTCTGTGAAAGTGAAGACCAGTTTCTTTGCTCTCCACTCACAGCTAATATTTCTTTTGCTTCAGTATTTGTGACCAAGATCAGATTCCAGGATCAGATTCTTAAAACCAAGTGTTGTTAATTGCTTGATTCCCAGAACACTGGAGATGACCATAATGGC
The DNA here is from genome assembly GCA_013400495.1 of Nicator chloris. NCBI lineage: Eukaryota > Metazoa > Chordata > Aves > Passeriformes > Pycnonotidae > Nicator > Nicator chloris. The sequence continues at coordinate 7,614 of WAAE01026674.1, forward strand.
ATCAACTCTTCTGTAAAGCTTATCACAATAATTCCTGTGTTAATTGGTGGAAAACTAGTTGGTCTTTATAAATGGACCTCCATTTATCTTTTGATTCACATTGGAGTAAGGTGACAAAGACTTCTATCTGCAATCTAAATCTTGTTCTCTCTTGCAAACACCAGACACAGTTCACACATTGACTAATGTAATTCCACACTGGCAGGTCTCCCAGACAGCATGGTGAGAAAATGTCAGCTGGTCCACTGTAATTCTGCTGAGTTAATCATCAGTTCAAAATGTCACCATCCTATTTCCTTCCTCCTTGTCTTGTTTTTCTTCTCATAAAGTTTCAAATGAACTTTAAAAACTCTGAGACTGACGCTCCATTGCAAGAGGGTGTAAGAAATAGTTTGGAAATGAGTAATCCAGAATGAGGTGAGGTGCATTGAAGTTTCAGGCCAATATAAAGCAACCAGCAAAAGTCCTCAGTGCTGTTTAGGTTCTCATGCCACTCCCAATGCTTTACTCCCTCCCATCTGAGCTCTCAGCCCTGTAAACAGGTTACCCACACAGGTAAGGAGCTCTGCATGTGCTGAGGGGAGCAGGGTAGCACTTCACCCAGTGCATAGTTTCATTTAGGTCAGGCAGTGCTGCATAATTATAGGGGATATTTTATTTCATTTTGTTTTCTCTTCACATAACTCCAGCAGTTTGACATCAAATCTTCTGGGTCACTTCTAGAGTGGAAAATATTGAATATAAACATGCATATGCAAAAGATTTAAAAAAACCAAACCCCCAGGAAAGGAAAAAAAAAAGGCAAACTGCACCATCATAGCAGGCTCCTTGCCTTGGTGCGTGTGTTCTTTTTTTAAAAAGCCTATTTGCTTTTTTTTCAGATTACAGATGCAGAGTGATACTTGCTAACACTTAAGCTTCCTTAAAAATACAGAGTGAGAGAGGCCAGAAGTCTGCTTTTCAGATCAGACAATATATTGACAGGATAGCTTCCTGCTAAGAGCTCAAGTCATTGCTGCATTGCACACTTATTGAAATCATTGGCCTACTACTCATCTTTTAGTCCATCTATAGTTGATCTTCATATAGAGATGAAGTGTAAACATGCTTGAGCCTTACAAGTTAAGATATCCACATAGAATAAATCTGACAGCAGTGGGAGCCTTCCCACGTGTTTTGGTAAGAGCAGCTACACCAAATAAGGGGAAAGATCCGTTCTCTCTCTAGAACAGACAGTATTTTCCTGAGTTTTGCAGACAACCAAGTTGCTGAATTGCATCAGAGATGCTGCTCCTACTTTTTTTCTTTTTATTACTATTATTTATTTTATAGTCCTTTAAGTGGCATCTTTTTCATTAAATTGCTCCTGGAAGTCATGTAAAGGTTTATTATCTACAGAATGTGAAAAGCTGCTGCTCTGGTTTCAATCTGACACTTTGTAGCTTCAGTGGTTGCCTCCAAGCTGTATTTTCTCTTCCAACATGAAAATAAGCAAAGGATCCTTATTCACCTCCTATATCCCCCTGAAGGTTTCACAGACCCCCTGTGTCACCCTCACACTGCCTGCTGTCCCGACTATCACGCACCAACACGGAGGCCTGCCCATACCTTCCTGCAATATCCCTTTTGAGATAAGGGGACCAGACTGCACACTCTAAATCTGTGCTGCAGTTAGGTTTTAAGAGCACATGATAAATATAGCACCATAGAATGGTTTGGGTTGGAAATAGCCTTGGAGATCACTTAGTTCCAACCTGGCCTTGAACACTGACAGGGATAGGGCGTTCACAACTTCCTTTGGCAACCTGTTCCAGTGTCACCACCCTTACAGCGTTTCTTCCTAATGTGTAATCTAAACCTACCCTCATTCAGAATAAAACCATTGCCACTTGTCCCATCACTACATGCCCTTGTGAAAAGTACCTCTCCAGCTTTTTTGCAGGCCTCCTTTAGGTACTGGAAGGGACTCTAAGTTCTTCCAAAAACCTCTTCTTTTCTAGGCTGAAAAATTCAAACTCTTTCAGCCTGTCTGCAGAGGAAATGTGCTGCAGCTCCCTATCTTTGTGACCTTCCTCTGGACCAGCTCCGACAGGTCCAGTTTATTTCCCATTCTCTCATCTGATAATTAATTACTAACAGCTGAGATCCTTTTTTTGGTACTACTACAAATTAATGTTACAATTACAAACCTACTTGCTGTGGAGTAGCAGCCAGCCCAGAATCTATCATTATTTATGTAAATTCAAGTTATTCCCCTCTCTCAACACCCAAATACCTATTTATCAAAATTATGCTAGTAACAATTTGCAGTAATTTGTAATAACAGAAAGCCTAACTTTGAATAAAGCTATTTTAAAAATGCTGTAGTGGTTTTGGAAAGAAAAATTATGTTACTTTCTTTTAAAGACTAATCCTGCCTTTCAAGGTACAATCACTTTCACTCCTCTAGTCCCTTAAGTGTTAGAATTACCTATATCCTCAAGATATACATCCCCAGAGAAGCAGTACTAATACAATTTTTCCTTGCTACACATTTTAAACACTTTTTTCTTACTTACAGAAAATGTGGTTGAAAAGTTTGGGTGGAGAGGATACATACGTGGAGAAAAGAAGTCTTGCCAAATTATTGTTTACATTTTCAACCTGGAATTAAAAAATTGATTTAATTGTATTTTTGTAAAAACCCTACATTGGGGGTTTTCTATGCCCTGTCCCATTTCCTGCCCTCCCTCCCTTAATGCAATGACTTGGATGTAAAATGTATGAGCAGTGCAGGAGGTACACAGGTACACAGCTCTCTCTCCCTCGACAGGAAGGCTGGCTAATGCATTCCAGGAGAGCTCACAGATCTGTGCTTGGGTTTGGCATCTGGCAGACACGTGTTTGGAGCCCCCAGTCTGAAAGGACAGTTTTCACAGCAGCAGTGCTTAAGGGCTTACTGTACAAAACCTTCTTGTCTGGGCCAACAGACAGATGGAATTTGCTTAGGAAGCAACCCTGACTCTATTCAGGGGGGCAGAGCAAAGTGGAAGCAAACAATCAACATCCATTCTCAGTTAAATGGTTGTAATCCCAACTATTCCCTGGAGAAATCCCCATCTCAGTGCCAATTCCATAAGCCTTTGTGCCTTTCCAACCCCTCTCCCACCCCTAACTTATTGCTGTACTCACTCAGAGCATTTATTGACCACAACAAGTTCCCAGAAAGGTGAACCCTCTGGGTAGCATTTATTTAACAGAGAGATGGGAAAGCCTGTAAGGGTAGGTTCTCCCAATTTTTGTTCCAGCTTAGTGGTGGAGCTGAGGCAGAGGAGATCCCGAGACAGAGCTGGAGCTGCAGCCTGATTCATGACAGCCAGCCGAGAAGATCACATAGAATTATAGAGTCTACCACCTGCTTCAAGATAAATACCTGGAAAAATGCCAAGGTGCACAGCTTGATGTGACCACCCACACCAGAACCCTTGCTGACATGCTTATCTGCTACTAATCCACGCCTGCTGCCTTGGCCAGCCCAGCTGTGAGGATGGATCTCTCCAGCCATACTTTCCAAAAGGCTAACTAGTCCTGACCTGCTGCAGAACAAACCAGCACATGTGCCAGGAGACAATCCTCTCGCCTGGCACTAGGGCTTCAGAGTGTAGCCACATCCCAAAATGTGTGTGCTGTTTCATGTCAGTGAGTGCTGTACTGTCCTAGAACAGGAGAGGGGGCAGAACATGCCAACAGGTCTTGCACATTCCCTAAAGAGTCCAAGAAACAGATGTATGCACAAAAAGGAGTGAGTCTGAGCTGTTCAGGATAGAAAAAAAGCCAAAACCTAACTCCAGAGAGTTGCTGAAAGATTTGATTATACTGAGTAAATGGCAGATAAAGTTAAGTTTGAAGAAATGTGAAGTGATGAACATAACAAAAAGCAATCCTAACTTCATATTCACAACAGGATCTGAACAAACTGTTAACTCTCAGAAAAGTGAATTCAGAATTAAAAGAGAGAGTTCTCTTAAAACACTCAATGAGTGGCTGTTGAAGTGTCAGACAAAATAGAGATAACAAAATAGAGAAAAAAACCCAAAAATATCTGTATAAATCCAAAGTGACCCTGACTTTGAATACTGCTTGAACATTTGGCCTCTTCCCAAACCTTAAAAAATATGCTATAGAACTGAAAAGGAAAAGGAAAAACAGAGGTATGATATATCTTCAAAACAAGGAACAACTTAATTGTTGTTCAGTTTTTACTACAGCTTTTCAGCCTAAAATACAACAGGGATGATATGATACAGATTTAAAATAAAAAAATGCTATTAAAAATGAATTTGAAATGCATATTGACTTTGTTATAAGAGAAAGCCTAAAAAGCATCAAGCTACATCAGCAGGTTGTAGGTTAAAAACAAAGAAAAAGCTACAATGAATGTAAGATGTCAAGGTTATTACTACAGGATTATGTGAATATCAAAATTTTACTCAGGTTCAAAGAGCAGTTGAACATTTTTATAGAAGGCCTATGAATTAAAAGCCATTAGATGAGAATTTCACCTTGTCTCCAAGCAGTGTCTTAGTTCCAAGCTGACAGAAACCAAATCCCAGGGAAGCACCACCACTCACCCTCCCCTTACTGCCACCCCATGCACATGTTCCTGCCAGACCTCTTGTTTAATTTGGTTAGGTCATTTTCATGCTCTCAGGGAAACTGCATTACTCAATGAAGTCAGCCAAGTTCTGCAGCTTCCTTAACAAAAAGCACAGAGTGAAGAGAACTCTCTCACTCAAGAAAAGCCTCAGCTCTTTGTGCCACTGAGGCCAATAGGATGAAGAGCAGCTTGTTTTTCAGTGATTTCTGGATGGGCCACAAAGATGTTCTTAGTCACAAACTCATACTTCAGCTCCAGTTACAAATAACTTATATCAGGTAACAACTAGTTAATTGATAATCCATTAATATTCATCATTCAATAAACATAGCTATTGAATTGAGTTCACAAGTTATTTCTCCTCATTTCTTTCAATAGTCTGTCTTCTAGAGTTCTATAATTACAAATGACTTAGTCCTAATTATAACAGCTATTATTTGTTATTAACTGGCAATCATGTTACAAATCGGGTATTAAAGCAGCTGTAAAATAACTTGTGCATATTTTATTATTCAATTTAAGATAATAACCTGTGACATTCTGTGCCTTTGCAAATGCCATCTGGAAGAGCAAGTAAATTCTCGGTACATCTGACACCAAAAAATTTATAATTTTTCCAACATTTTACCTTCACTTTTAACCATCTGCAGCAAAGCAAAATCTTTTATTATCTCCTCGCAGACTTCAATGTGGCTAAGGGTTTTGAACTGGGAGCTTGAAATGCTGCACATAAGGGCACATAACGTCTATACTGTGAGGTTGCCTGAAGCAAACCAAGTACGTCAAGCACTCAGCGCTAGTGAGCTTTGTCTGATTTGACATGTCCACACTGTGCAATGGAAACAATTGCAGAGACCTCAGCTACTGTCTCATCCACTTCAGCTCACACCAGAGACAGGTATTTGACTGCCACTGCCAATTCACCCCCTCTTTTCTTTCCTGTTGTCAAGAGGCTTGGACTACACAAGAATAAAAGGCAAGACCCATTTATTCCAACTCTCTCCTGATCTGTCTTTCAGTATTAAGAGAATACAACAACAGCTCCACAATTTAACAGCAGAGAAGAGAGGGAACTATGACACACACATCAGCTGGCTGTGCTTACATGAAGGGCACATGTGGCCTTGGGTACCTTGTCTGCAGGGCACACCTTTATCAGTGTCCCATGCTCCCAAATGCCTGGGCTTCTTTTGGAAGGAAAACCCACACAGGAGTTCTTTCACACTTCATCTTTGTCTTCAGAATAGTGGCTGAAATTTGTTTAAGCTTAGACAAAGGATGCACTGGGGAAGAGAACAGTTATTGCACCTGCAGCCAGTGCCTTGTGAAAAATCTGCTCCACCCACAGTTTGGAGCCAGCTGGGTATAAACAGACCTGTCCTCTGGGACCTCACTGCTAACAGTGATTTGCTGCTTGTACATGCTCAAATGCCAAGAGTTATTTAGGCTTTGCACAGGAATGAAAAGAAAACAGGAAAAGGAACAGCAGAAAGTGATTTCAGGCATGTCTCCCTCTTAACATTGGGGTTGCTGTTCCTGTGGGACAGAGCCAGGCTCCTCGCCTCTCTCAGCACACTCCTCCGATACAGCTGCCTGCTTAGGAAAAGGAACTTTGTCCCCGGTGCTTAGGTGCCAGCTCCCTCAGGTGCCTCCAGGCAGGGCCCATACATGCTCTCCTCACCCCCCACAAAGCCTCTGTCACCTCATGTAACTGTGCCTCCCTGCAGGGCAATGGCTCCACACTCATGGATCAGTGGAAAAGCCAAATACTCAACAACACGTCCAAGGTATTAGTGTTAAATCCAGCAGGACAGGAGAAATTGCAGAGAGAAATCTTCAAAGATCTCACTGAAGAAACATCTAGGTTAGGATAATTTTGAGAAAAGTGGGGAAACCCAAAGGTGAACACAGCACCTATATTTCCAGTTACCCATGTCTTTCTGAATAGTACTGCTACTTATAAGCACAAATCTCCTTGGCTTTCTTGGGGCATAAGCAATCATGAAGGAAGAAGGTGTGGGGATTGGAGGTCTTTCGCTTTTTATCCTCAGAGATTTTAGAATTCTATACTGAAGTTATAAACTCAGGAAAAAAAAGTGGACTTTGTGGTTTTTGTGGTTCTTGTCTACTGGGTTTTGGGTTTTTTGGGGTTGTGGTTTTTTTGTTGTTGCTGTGGTTGTTTTGTTGTTGTTGTTTTGTTGTTTTGGGGTTTTTTTTGTTGTTGTTTTTTTGGTTTTGTTTTTTTTTTAACAGTCTGATGGAAATGACCAAAGTTGACCGTGTGCAAAGTGTCAAATCATCTTTCTGGGAAAAGAGTAAGAGACAGCAAACCTTGCTAAAGGACCTGCATGGTTACATGTCCCTCTGGAAGCCCCAAAAAGTACAAACAAACCCCAGACTGCATAACTCTGTATCAACTGCTGGACAATATAGAACTCACATCAAGTCTGCAAATACTTTGTCCCTCCAAAACTTCAGCTGTACCTAAAGCTGTAATTCCAGCAACCCTAGCAGCTAAATTCCTCTTGTTCCAAGCAGCCCATTCTCCAGTTCTAATTCTCAAGGGACCTGACCTGCAAAGCCTTCTTCAAGCCAGACTAGGTTTACTACACAACCAAAGAGGCCAAATCCCTCTCTCAGAGAGCAGCAGATTCCTATCATCACAAAGGCTGCAGGAAATGGATCTTCCTTCCAGGCAAGGAGAGAAAGAATCAAACCAGCAGGACAGCTCCCAGAAGTCCAATATACAAGACTGACCTAAAGAACACCTGCACGGCTGCAATGTCTGAGGCATTTGTGTGGGTAGCTCCTTTTCATCCAAACTACAATTACAACTTATTCTAAATTAAAGGTTACACAGTACATCCCTGAGTTATAAAATTATAGATTTTTATTACTAGTGTGCACACTATTTCATTACCAAGCTTCATCTCAGACATTAAGAAGTCATTTTCAAGTCAAACCCACAAATTCTAAATAAATTTGGTTTTCACAGAAGTGAAAAAAAGAAGTGCTGCATTCCCTTTTATGTTAGGACTTCTGTTAAAATGCATTCAGAAGGGCTCACTAAGTGCTCAGTAAACATTATAAGCATGTTGCTTGAGAAGTGGATATATACATTAATATAAAGCATGATTTCAGGCAACCAATTTCAAACCAGTTTATCTAAAATTGCATTAACCATTTAGTCACCCCTCATGAATTACTCATATAAGAGAAGCAAAGTATAAACTATTGTTGAATTATGGTCAAAATAGAGGTCTGATTTAACACAATTTTCTGCAAGTTTGCTTTGCAGTGAACTCCCCTTGACCTATCAATAACCAGCACGGCTTTTTACTGGTGATACAAAGACCTCATTCCCAGGTCTCTCACTGCCATCACTACTCCAAGATGAAAGCAGTATTGTACCTGCTTGTCCCAAGATGAAAGCAGTATTGTACCTGCAGGTCGGGGCTGGTCAGGAATCAGCAGACACCTCCTCTGGGACCTCATTGCCAGAAACAAGCCACCATCCACACAATCTCAAAAGCCAAATATTACTTGAGCGTCAGCAACATCTTGAGCACCAGGAGCAAGCACAGCTGCCCAATGGATGCAGTGCATGGCCATGGTAGAGCTGCTGCTTTTTGCCTGAGCCAGAGCAGAGTGCCAAGAAGCTGTGCTGGACCCTGCTGCTGCCCCTGGGAAGGGACTAATGTCAGGCTGTCTCAGCAACAGCAGGAGCACAGAGTCTTCACAGATGAAAGTCTGAAAAGACTTTCAGAATTTGTTAATTTTTGAACACTGGAAAAACTCAAAGACTGAATGGAAAATGGAGGCAAATGCAGCTACAGCTCAGCCAGCTGGCCCACAGTTCTGGGTGCTGCATGGAAAGTCTGTGATGCTCAAAACTTCCATCAACAAATAATGTGTTTTGATCACCTACAGCACCCATTTGAAGGTTGCTATAGCAATAATGCCTTATTCCCTTTTCTCCTTCAAAGCTTCAGCAGCAGAGAACAAATACTGTGCTGCCAGAGTCAGAGCTAATTCTGCAAAACTGTGCAGGAATCAAAAAGCCATTTACCTGAGCTCTTTTTTTTTTTTTATCACTGTTGAATTGCAAGTCAAACATTCACTAACTGTCCTTTCTTAGTCTCGGAAAACAAAAAAGCTATTGATTCTCAGCACTTTTTTTGTGTACTGAATTCTTGCTCCCATTAAAACATCTCCAGAAAAACAAAAGGTTTCCTATTGTGTTTGCATCCAGTGTGAGCTTGCATGGAAGCATTAATGAAGAGTAAGAAAAGACCAATAAATGTTGTGTGACAGGACTTGCAAAGTGTCAGCTCAAATGGTTTCTGTTTCTCCTGCCTTATCCCAGAAGATGGAGCCAAATGACAAAGTGTCTGTGGCCCTGAAAAGCTGCTAGTAGCCACTGCTGAACAAAACCTTTTCCAGTGAAGGTAAGGTTAGTCTTACTCAAGGGCTCCCATTGCCAAGGTTGGCTGGGAAGGCAGTCAGGTTTCTTGCAAATATATTTTTGCATGACACAACCATTCTATAGATCTTTGAAATGAAGGGAGGTCAATTAGATCAATGTCAGAAGCCTACATTTTCAGAAAGGTAAATGGAAGGCAAAAAACCCTCACCAAACTTCTCCACAGACAAAAAGAAAGCTTTATTTGTGACTGGCAGCACCACAAACCTATTCGATAGCCCCAAAAAATATGTTTGAGAGTCTAACATGTTACTCACCCTTGGCTTGTATGTTATTTACAATAAATAAAAAAGCTTATGAGGAGAGCTGAAGGAAGAGCTTTCTGTAAACATGTTGGAAATGAGAAGCACGCCCTGTCCTCACATTTTGTGATTCCCTGCTTGGAGCAATTAAGAAAGCCATACTGCAAGAGCAGCCTGGCTGCAATGGCATCTAGGGTTAACATAAATCATTCAGAACTTATTCAAAATGCATCTTGCACTTTGTACAACATGAGGCAACCTTGTTCCTGAGGATAAGCAGAAAGAGGTGAGCTGAGGCTGGGCTGGGAAGCCAAGGGATGGTGTTTCATCACAAACCATTTTCTGAGTACCTCCCACAGATCACTGAAAAGCAGGAGTGTCCTGTTTGGCTAGGAAGCCATATGAGGTTCAGCCAGAAGCCCAGCTTTCCTAGAGGATGGCTTACCACCAAATCCCAGCCAGGGCCCTGATGGCCAGTTCAACCCTGAATGGATTCTGGCTTTCATGGTATAACGTTGGTCTGATTATAATGACACTGGGCCAGGTTCTCTTTCATGTAGAAACAACTCCTCTCACCTCCAATGATAAGACCACCAAGTTATTGAGAACAGTAGAAGAGGTGAGGATCTCCTGGGGAACCACAGAGAAAGAACATCTAACACTCTGTGACTGGCCAATGACAGACAAAATAGGATTGTAGACTGTGAGTGACAATGGTGGGAAAAAGACAACCCTAATTTAACATCCAAACATTGATTTTCCAGCAGACTCCATTTTTCTGCAGCTATGAAGCATGAAAAGAAGGCTCCATCTACATGGCAGGACCAGGCATAGTCAGATAAACAATACCTAGAAATTTGATCGTTAACAAATATGGTAATTATCACATGTCGGTTTTGGATTTGTAAATCAGTTCTGATTCAGCTGCATCAGTTCTGATTTCTCATTTGATTTGGATCCTATGACAGAATTTGAAGAACAAGACAACCTTAAAAAAATCATATCTGTTGGTTAGACAAGGGAATGCCTTGATTCAACTGCATATTAATGCTCTTATTTTGGGTTTATGCTACACAGAAAGTAGAAAGACTTTAAATAAAGAAAAACTTTATTTAAAGGTGAGCACAGCATCAGCTACAGTTTGGGAACAAATGCAAAATACCAAAGGGGCCAAGCCTTGCATAGGCATAAGGATGTTGATAAACCCAGAAGAAAGGCAGAGGGAATCCCTTAAGTCCAAAGAGTTACTTAAAAACCCCAAATGCATGGGAAGGGACACTGAAAACAGAGGAAACTGAACCAAGGCCAAGAAGGCCTGTCAGTCCTTTTCATCTGCTGTATATTAGAAGAGATGCAGAAGTAAAATATCGCGTAGGAAGCAACTGCAACTGAACCCATGGAATACACAAAGAAACACATCCACTGCTTATGGAGTTTGCAGAGGTGCTCTGCAACCAGGTTCAGCTTTCACACTGCATTTGGCTTGGGCAGATGGGGTTTTAGACAGCCTAAATCTCAGGTATAATGCAAATAAAACTGTGGAAACTTCAGGCATGACGAAACACAGGGGAGGAAATGACAGAGGAATTCAAAAGGTAGGGTCTGGTTTGCTCTAGACCCTCTATCATGCTGATGGATGGATTTGTTCTTCAGCTTCATGGCCTCAATACTTCAGATTCTCAAATTCCACAGCTGGGACCAGGTTTTCAAAACTGTAGTCCTCCCCCCTTTTAGAAGCTTAAAGATGGAGAATGCCTTTCAAACAGGATTACTATCTGTATAACATCTTTTTGCCAAAACAAGAGCTAAGCTCTTAAAACCTCTTGGCCCTTTCTGAGGCAATACACGCCAAGGACTTAAAATTATATTAGAGTACACGTTTTAAAGAAAATTCAAACCCCACATTTTAGATTGAAAATCAGTGATCACACAATTTCAACTTTGCTACTCTGATAGTTAGTTAACTACAGGGTTAAACTCATGTCTGAGTTTCTAAATTTCACAAACTACACTCTATATTTCAATTTCCAGCTACTGGATTTTGTTATTTCCTAGGGTCAAGCTCAAACCTGTCAATTATCAATGTTTTTGTTCCCCTTAGAGGTAATTATAGCCTACGAGGAAGTTGCTCATTTATCTTTGCTTTGATGAGACAAATGAGAGAGAGCTCCTGGAGTCTCTCTGTATAATGCATATTTTTACAGCTCATTTAACCGTGTGTGTTTTCATCAAACACCCTCCACCCTCACAACACTTCCAGAAGCATGAAGACTGGAAAGGGACTCTGCAGAGGTGCTCCAGATGGGCCCAAGTGTGGAACCAGTGGTGTCTCACATACATAGAGGTACTGTCACAAAGTCTAGGAGACTGTTCAGAAGATATAAATCAAATGTACCTTTACCCAGAAGACCTCTTTAGCTCCATTGGCAGAATATGGCATGAATATCTGCAAGAGAACTGGGAGAACAGTATGACTTTATGTACAGCTACATTAAAGCAAAATTGTCCTGTCAGGCAGGATCCCAGTTCAGCTCTTTCAAATTATCAGAGGGAGATTTTGAAGGAGAAATGCTTGACATTCAGGATTTAAAAGAAAAAAAAAAAAAATATATCTAACAGCTTTAGATCAGCAGCAAAAGCACAGTGCCCCTTCACAGCCTCTCCTGCACAGTTTGGATGCCACGCACCTTTCTCCTCAAGAAAAGGAGAAGGTAATAAAAGCATATTAAACCTGCTCTTGGTAAATATCACCTCCTTTGAATGGAAGCAATGCCTTATGAATTTCTAAATGAAGGCACACACAGCACATGTTATCTGGCCACTGAAGTCTGCCCACAGCTGGTTCTGCTGATAACTAATGGTATATGGGGAAAGTGAGGCTTAAGAGAACTTTACAAAGAAGACGTTCAGTATAAGAACCCTTTGAGTTGAGATCCACATCTGGGCAGCCAGAGCATGTCAGAAGTCACTAAAGGATCAAGAACTGCATTTCACACATCCCACCACTCCCTGCTTCAGTTTTGCAGGCCAGATTATCTGGATATAGACTAGGAAAGAATTTCAGCTTCAGTTCTTATCTAAAGCTTTTGATACACTTTTTAATGGCAAGATAAAAATGCCTAGCACACGAAGTGATTCTTTTCTGTCAGATCTGGGAATTAGTGATAAATTCTGATGCAACACCGTAAATAACTCTTTCCATTTAATGATGCTGAGCATGTTAGGCTATGTCAATCATCCCTTGGAAATGAAGAGGAGATGTGATTTGAAATGGCAAGCTGTGTGTGTCTAATCAATAATCTCATTATGTGTCAAGCAAACCAAATTTGATTATCACAGAGCAGCTACAGTCCTCCCTGGTGCAGTTGCAACTCAGTTGCCATTCAAACTCCCAGTCTCAAATTCTGCAGGTGAAATTGGTGGAAGTTTATTTATCTTCCAAATGTGGAGATATCTAGAAGGCCTGCGAGATAATAGTCCCATGACTACTGTAAACCACAGGAGATTCAGACCTCTACTGGGAAGAAAAAGGAAGAAACACCTGTGTTTCCTTCTCTTAAAAATCTCCTAGCTTTCCACCATTCCTTGAGACATCACTTCTCCAAGCCCCTCAGTTTGTCCTTGCACCTTGTTTCACCTTTGAAACACAAGCAGCTCCAGACCTTTAGTAGATTCTTCACTTGACCTGTAAAACCAGCAGGATTGTTCAACCCTTCTAGTTTTGTTCTCCTGAGCTCTACATAACACACTCCTTGGATTATCCCCAAAGGGTCATATTCCAACCTCACATCATAACTAAGGGATCTGCACAGGAGTAAGCTCTAAATCAAAGGATGTCATGAGAACCAACATGAGATCCAAGTATATTCCTACAGAGGATCTGCAAAACTTCATGACATCAGTCAGACCACTCATCTCTTTCCTTGGTTTGCTCCCCTCATTCACAGGAACGTAAGTTGAGAGCTCTGCTCTGCTTTGTTGATATCTCCATGTATGATAATGGCACTGGAGACCTTTGTTAGGTGTACATTTATCAGCTGTGTACACACCATTGTGAACTGTCCAAACACAAAGAGAGCTCAGACTCAGGATTCCATCTGTCAGCACAAAACCAAACTTTGCTACAAGCTACCATTTCCACAAGTTATTTACTCTAAGGGTGACGAGACACCCCGGCACAGGTTGTCCACAGAAGCTGTGGCTGCCCCATCCTTGGAAGTGTTCAGGGCCAGGCTGGGTGAGGTTTTGATCAGCCTGGTCCAGTGGAAGGTGTCCCTGCCCACAGCCGAGGAGTTGGAACTAAATGGTCTCTGAGTCTCTTCCAACACAAACCACTCTATCACTTTGTGATTTGTGTTGAATCAATATTAAAAATAATGCTACAAATTCCACAAAACAGTATGCCCATACCTAGCTCCAGCCTGGTTTCAGTAAACACATGATCTCTTTGGAAGAAATACTGGAATTCTTTATCTCCTCTTCTTTAGTGGCAACATGGTGAGAGATTTGTGAAAATCAAGGGATAAAATTAACTCATTTACATTTCAGAGACTCCGGCTGGATGTGTTTCCTGTCTGCTTAACAAAGACACTGTTTATAACCCTGAGATTAAGTTTTCTTTTGCCCTATATAAAGCATTTAAAAAGCTCTGACCTTTATTTACCAAATTATTCTTCTAATTAACACTGAATGCTTTTGCCCAAGATAAAGAATTGTTTATTGGATCAGACTAAGGTTTTAAGATACAATGACTAACAGTACTTTGGGATATTAAAAAAAACCAAAACAAATCAGTGCCTTTTCATTCTTAGGTAGTTAAAAAAGTGCTCCATGCTGTACTTTTGTGATCATCAGTTTACTGACAATCCTGTGAAGCATCTGCCTTGGATCATCATAGCATGGAGCTGAGAGACAGATTTCACATGTTAACCACACACACAGAGGATAAGGTTTCTCCAGGAGCTGCGGTTCAGGTTATAGACAAGCTCCAAACCACTCAACATGCAGCAGCCTCTCTGTCCCTTCCCTTTGCAAAACCAATGGGGAATATGGCTGAAACAGGTACCTTTGGCACCCTGTTGGGCATGCAGCCAGCCAGCAACAAGGACATGGCAAGCTCCCCTTCTTCAGAGCCCTCACATGCAAGCCTTTAAATGGCAGATCTGTTCATGCTGGTTGGCAGGCACAAGAATCCTTGATCCTCGTCTCCACTTCTGAGCAATCTCGTGGTCTCAGCATCCCTCCCAGCATAGCCAGAAGGCAGGGACAATTTGTGGAAGCAACAGAGCAGTGGTAGGGCCATAGTTATAATTCTCCTGTGACTCAAGGCATATTTTGTTCCTGCTGCCATATGATTTTTAAAGTTCTCCTATCCCCCAGGAAATCTATCAGGAGGGTTTTTTTCCTTCTTCCAAATGGGCATTTTCTCCTATATACTTTCTGAAGTAAAGCTTGAGCTTCTTTCAGCTCCTGAAGGGACCAGCTGCCCTCAGGAAAGCAGGCAGTTCACTCATTTTCTGTCTGTGGGAGGTGATGGCTGCTTTTGTAATGAGGGGTGTACACAAGGGGCAGGATCTGTTTGTTACTTCATTCCACAGCTTTTGCCATAATCCCCACTGAATTCTGAACATGTCTCCTTTATCCCTTGTCTTCTTTTCATTGCCTAACAACCTGGTCCTAACAATCATAGGTAAAACCCAGAAGACCTGATCAGAATTACATTGTTGTGATTCCAGTTTGGTGACATTGCCCCGAACAACACGCTCCGGCTTGAAACAGGTAAGAGCTTAGGAAGTTAAACCTGTGCTGTGCACAATTCAAAGATCATCAGCCCTTGCTGTGCTTTTCGCAACAAAACATAGGTACGGACTTCAAAAAGACTTTGCACATTGCACTTCCCAAATAGCGGCCTGCAGAACAACACCCTCACTTCCTTTGCTAGGTATGGAAAAGAAGACTGCTGTGAAGCAGACAAGAGTTTTCCTATTGACATCAAGAGGTATCCAGCCCTTAAGTATCTTCTTGTTTCTCTATTCTTTCCTGTCTACCAGCTACAAGCACTAATGCCATTTTAATTTGCACTGGAATACTTAAAACTTTGTCTTTTCAAGGACTGCTAACATCAGCTACTTTTCTTAAGAACTGACCCCTACTGATGGGCATGTTTGGTAATTAAAATTTTTCCTATTGTGCCTGGAAATTTTGCCTGATTAAACCTTTTCTCAGAGTCAGACTGAGTTTTCTAAGGAATCAAAAGGAACAGAAGTTGCATTTTCCTCATGCTGAGTTCATTACAAAGGTCTTCATTTAGCAAAGTGCCTTCCAGCTTGGAGTGTATGAGTAAGCCCACTGAGACTAATAGGATTATTCAAAGCTGCTAAGGCATGTTCTTACGTATCTTGCTGAAACTTAAATGAGGCATGATGTGATTGAGAAGGATCTAGGGGAAGTCCAGTTTGATCAGGTGGAGTGGAAGGTGCAGCCAGACTCAAATCATGAAGTCCAGCCTGTACGGTATGACCACAGGAGGTAGGCATACCACTCTCAGAGGAAGCCATGCTGAAAAGTACATGTCTGCCAGCATGTAGGGTCACATGCCCAGGGAGGGCATGGCCTTTTTTTTGGAACAGTGTAAAGTGCCTTCCTGAGAAAAGTCGGCTTGGGTGATTCTTCTGTGCCATGCAATATAAAAAGCCTGGGAAAGTTTTTTATGCATCAGCTGACCCAACTCTTATTCAGTTCAGTATCTTTCCAGTTAGGCTGTGCAAAACCTCTGGAAAAGTCCCCACAACAACTGAAACTTCAGTTCTGTAGCATGCTCACCTCAAAACAGAACATTCAGAAAAAACTGCTGCTATTAAATGGAAAAAAAAGGAAAAAAAAAAAGAAAAAAAAAGAAGCCTGGAGCAATTTCTCTTAGAGTCCAACCTGCAGCACTACTCCCCAAGCTCTGATCCTGTCATCCTGCTGTGCCTCAGCAAAAGCAGATGACGACAGCTGTGGAGTCTCTGATAAATGCCCTGGGGCTAAAGAAGTTTTGCTAATTATTCATTAGCACATTTCTCTTAAATCAAGTGAAGTGTGTGAGAAGCACTGCTCTTCAAGCTGGGGTTCTCTGCAACCTCAGTGGTCAGTATAAGGTCTGACATCACTTCCCAAAGTGGAAGAAGGATTTGGATTCTGATTTTCCAGAAAAAAATCCAACATAGAATGAGAAACTTTGCAATCTTTTGCATTTTTTTCTATGATGTTTTTCATATCCTATGCTCAGCTCTGTCAAAAGGGTGTTGGCAACCCAGATATCCAACAGGACACTTATCTAACCTTTAATACCCTTCTAAATTTAAGAATTCTATTCACTTCAATGCCAATTCTAGTAGATTCGAGTGGAACTAATGCATGTTCTGAGACATTTTCATAAAGAGCATTGCAGGTATAAGATTTATATACCATTGTATTCAGTGCATTTAGGAAACAGATAATCCTATTCATCTAGCTTTGCCTTATCAACTTAAATAGGTTCTCATGTACCAGGCGACTTCAGTAATTGAATAGTGAAATTGCAAAGTGCATACGTTATGAATGCTTCTAGGAATAGACCTAGCACTTCATAAAACAGAGAGTAAGATTTCAAGGTGGTGGCACAACTTGCTTTTAACAGCAGTGAAAAAATATATAAAGGAACCCAAATACTCCACTGAATAAGAGAAGCGGCGAGCTAAGCTACTTAGAATATGGAGATATCCCAAAGCACAGCTCAAGAAAGAAGCCAAACGTTTTGTAGAAGACACCATGGTTACAGCTAAACAAAATATACAGTACACCCAGAAGCATGAATGAAAAATTCTCACTAAGACATCAACCTCCTCCCCAAGGTGTTCAGTTTGGTTACACTGGCTAAATCCCACACCCACAAAACTTCTGCACAGAGCAATCTCTCCTCAGTGCAAGGCAAAATTTCTCAGAAGTGGGCATCAGGCTTGTTGTTGTGCCAATGAAAAGAAGCTGGTGCATCTTGATAACACCTTATCGAACTCTTAGAGTAACTGATTTCTCTTAGAGTCCAAGGAAAGTGCATCTTTTACATGATGATCTTTCTAACAACAAACAACCCAGTAATTCACTCTGCATTTTATATCCACCTAACAGTGTCACCAACTATTGTTTTGCTCTTCTATGCAAGGACCTGTAACTCACCTCAAAGTGCCATGTTCTACCTCCATATTAATTCTTTAAACTTTATTCTAGTATATTCAATTATTTTAAAAAATAAAAGGCTTCTTTACCTCGGAGTTGAGTTTAGTACAGTCAGTACACACTACATTTTATGCTATAATACTAGAATCCACATTTGAACAGGTAAGAAAGTTTAAAACCACAAGCCAAGTCTTCTGTGGGTAGATCTCATTAATATCTTTCAGCACTGTTAAGTACTGTTGTAATAACTTGGTGTTTGTAGACGGTGCATGGAAAACAAAACACAACCCAAACAAACTGTTCTGTGAGCAATGAAACCAGTAAATGTGGGTCTCCTGCACCTATAAGATGGGTGCTCCAGGACATTAACTCCTGCACATCTGTACACCTCTTTTTCACCTGGACAAAGCAGTCTGGCAAAAGCTATTCTATGCTGTGGCTAATCTAGAGCCAAACTCTTGCAGATAACACCACTCAGTTCAAGGAAGACAGCAACAGACCTGGCTATAGACTAACAAGATTTAAGGGCTAAATTTAGTTAATTTAATGCCCTCAGCAAGGGCATTAATCTGTAAACTCCCCTCTTCTATCCACCAGTTTTCAGGAATCCCATAAGAAAACAAGGCCTTAAATACCCATTCTTCTGGGAGATTTCAAAATCATCGAAAGAATTGTCTAACCATATAATTGCCTGAGCTTTTCCCGTAGGAAACAGCTTAAAAAAGGAAAAAAAATCAGGACTAAAGAACTAGATACCAGCTACTTGAGAGCCTGACAATCATCATCTTCTACGAGTTAACTCAGCCTCCCTTCATCATCTATTAATAGACACATCTGTGCACATGCACACACACATTTGCTTTTAGTGGAATTTTTGATACCTTTTCATTGCTGATATAATATGAAACCTTCCATTTGTTAGTGGCTTAGAAGCTGCTTCTAAAGTGAAAAACTACTTGCCTTTCCATAACAGAAAAATATGTTTGAGGTAACACAAAAAATAATTCATGCACTTAGAAAATGGTAACTGTGTCAGTTTTCTCTTATAGAAGAGAAGAAAGTATCTGAACAAAGTCAGCCAGTAAAAGAAAAAGGTTTATTGATTCCAGGATTACTTTTTCCAATTTTGTTATGGGATTTGGGGTTGGGGGAAAAAATCTTGAGAGACTGGGGAGGGGAAAAAACAAACACATAAAAACAGAAACAGGAAAAAAGAAAGGTAGGTGTATTACCAGAGCACGTAAGACAGGAATGATTAAGTGGGAGAAAAATTATAAGGGACAGCCTCTATTAAGGATCCAAGACTTGGACAACAGCTCTGAAGCTGATTAGGAAAGAGCTGAAGGACATCAGAGGAGATGGTTCTGTGCTCCTGATTTTCTGTAGGAACTGAAAAGTGATGTGTCATCACACTGCCTCCCACCTCCCCACAAGGTACAAAGAGCCTCCTGAGGGGTCTCTTCCATTGATAGGAGGGAATGGATGATCTGTATTGTAGGTTACCTTCACTATCTCAAAGCCAAGTCTCATGTATTTTTTGAAAGAATTACCAATTCCTTTATTTGGCCCTTCCCATTCCATGTCACATTGACAAAACCAAAATGTGTTGTCAAGTGTCACCACTTCTCAGGAAAGGTGATTGCTCTTTAAAGTTCGCAGCAGTGCACAGATTCAAGTCGTGAAGAAGGAACCAGAATTTTGTTGCCTGAGTGTCAATAGGACCTACACGGCACAATTTCCCAAAGCATCTGCTTGCTTAAGGATCTTCAGATCCACTTATGGAAATTACTGAGGAGTCTAAATTCTACTGAAGATTCCTATTAGACTGAAGGATGTCTTTAAAAATTGCTTTTTAATTTCAGGTAGTGGTTTAAACACAGGCCATGGGCTAGCATTGAAAGATGCTGGGAATATAATAGGGGTTTCCAAAGCATCCTATCAACTTTCTCTGCTTTCATTTATCCCTTCAGCCTTCATTTATTTTCTGCATCCTTTATTTACAAATCTTTTCTCCAGACTCCTTACTGGCTGAAGTGGATCTTAAAATTATAACTCCTTTCTCTTGGGGTCAAATAGAATTTATCTGTACGGCAAACTTTGGTTTGGTTTGATTATGGGTTTTTTGGTGCCAGTTGAATGTAAAGGGTTAAAGAAGATGAATAGAGAAGAATTTGACATGCCAATACCAGCTGGTTCCTGGTAAAAAAATCCATCCGGTCCTTGATTGTGCCCATTGGCAAAGATCAAAGAGACAGCAATGAGTTTCCAAAACACAGCATGTGGCTTTAAAGCCATGAAATCCACTCTGCTGTTGCGCACTGAGAGCTCTATGGGCATGCAGGTATGTTGAATATTTTCCCTGACCAAGTTGTGAAACAAGCAGAAATCCCTGAAACGCTCCAACACTGTACCTACATGGTTTCCACTGCAGAAGACAGCCAGGGACATACTATACAGGACCTTCCTACAAAACAGTTTATTTATAGCATAATTGGCAGAGCACAGCTATTGCAAGAATATAAATAAAGCATACACAAATCACCTTCTGCCCTCAAACTCAAAGGCCTCTCCGCAGCCACAGAGGTGTGTGCAACACAATAGAATCAGTCAGATGGGATGATCCACTTGAGTTCACAGACAGCAGTTCTCATCAGAGAATTAAGATAACATGGCAGATATTCTGAATGGCAGACAAGTTACACAAGAGCAGCAACTACACTACTAAAAATATTTTTCAATAGACATAGGACTCGCAATTCATGGCTTTAGGACTCTCTTGTAGTTTATAAGAAGGGTTTAGCTCATGTTTAAGCCCAAATTCTTCAATTTTGTCCCAAAGGCAAAGGAGTTGGTCACAATCATGAGAGTTTAATTAACACTGGAGATGTGACGCCAAGATTTTGTACAGCATTCATAAAAGCACTTGGTTCTAGTGAATTTTCCTTCTCTTGCTCGAGCTGATAAACCCATAACAATAGACCATAAAAATGAGCGAGTCTCCTTCCCCAGCTAGTCTGGCATTTACATACAGCTGCAAAGATAGATAGTGAGAAGGTTTAGACCCAGCTGGCAGAAGTGTCAGGTCTTTCAACTCTGTATCTCTATTATATCAAATACAAACAGCTTTAGCTCCTAGCTGTGCCAGTTCTTGGAAAAAATGCAAGTATTTGGGTGAAGAAAGATTGGGTAAATCAAAGCCCTGAAATGGCTGGAGAAACTGCAAGGAAGCAGAAGAAAAGGAGGAGCCAGAAATAACTTGAACAGGCTTGCCTCCACCACATATCACAAGCTATCAAGAGATAAACCTTGTTTTACATGTGTCTGATCTCAAGATCACTAGAAGCTGCTTTCTGAGCTCTTGATTGATGAGTCCTTCTCCTAATTACAGAGGACAAAGATAATGCACCCACCCTCAAATAGAGATGGGCAAGAAAATCTCCCCACTTATTATCTGAGTTTAAAAATAAATACTACTGTGATGCTTCTTCCCTCACAGCCTCTGGAACCAACACATTCCTATAGTAAATGTCCCCTAAACCATCTCAGTGTTAAACATTTCATAATAACCAAATATTCATTTTTGCATTTGAAAACAGGATATGTAACTTTTAACAATCCATTTGGGTTTAAACACCTTCAATATTTAACAATGCAGGCTGATTTTCTCTTATTTTGATTCGCTTCTAGTGCCTTCTCACTCAATACAGAAATCAAGGGAAGGTACCAGTCCCAGGGACAAGTCATCAAAGGGACAGTTCTTCCTTTGGGGGAGCACTTTGCCCTGCATGATCAGAGCATTTGTGCTACCTCAAGAAGTTAACACTGATTCTTTATGCACCCACTGTCAGGATAGCAACTTGCTGTAAACGAAGAGTTTGCTTGACAATTTGTTAGTACCTGTGAAACTACCTCCTGAAATTGGCTAGAAAGTTCATGAGCTTCAATGCTCAAGAAAAATGAACAATTTATTTCAGAATGCTCTCAAAATTAAGAGCTAAAACCATAGACTAGCCTCAAATTCAAGACCTTAAAATCTAGCAAAAGAGAGAAGAAAGTAGAGATGAGTATTCACATAGAGATTGTGTTTGAAAGGCCGCAGAGTGTGATGGTGTCATGAGGACAGTACAGACAGATTGCACATAGCTTCAAACAAGAATTGCTTAATTTTCTGACAACCTGGATAGAGCGCTAAACAAAATATAAATAATGTTTTTTTTTTCCTAGTCCCAAACTGACATCTGTGAAAAGAAAAGCCACAGTCCATTCAACTGCAAACACACGTATGTGCACATACTTTGCCAACTAGCACTGAACATGGGAAACCTGGGAATCCTGATGTCAGGGGTGACTTTTACCTCTTTCAGCACGAACTGATCAATCTTGCATCCTTACCACAGATTCAAGAAATTTGAGCAGGCAGCAGACTACTGGGAGCCCTAGCAAACCAGAGCCTTTCCTAGGTTCTATCCAGCATAGGAAATTCAAAGGCTCCAGAAGCTCCTGTAAATGACTTCCACAGCTACAAAACTGAATGCTGCAAAGTTTTGGGTGGGGATTCTCCTCAACAGCTCTAGATCTCCACTTAAAGAGTGTGTTGCTATGACAAAGCAGTTTCTTTCAGTTATTTTCCAGTGGCTGTGAAGGGAGGCCTTCTCAGCACAAAGGGCCCAGGAAGACTGACATTTCCTGGACTCAGTTCAAAGACTACAAGAGTTCCAAGACTCAGCTTTCTCCTACAAATGGTCTTTCCAGACTGTAGAAAGGCACGTTCCTCAAACAGTGGGTGAAAAGCTGCTGCTGAAAGTATTCTTTAAATTAGCTGCAAGCACCACTTCTCAGAGAAGCTGAGTACTAGAGTAGAGGGAAACTGTACTTGGAGGGCAGTTGGGTGTTCACCCAAATTCCTCTTCTTGAATGAGACCATTGGTATACAGTCACTACCACTCCATCATATCCTTTCAATATTATGTTTAAAAAAAATGCCTAATCAATATTTCTATGTCCCTTTAGCTAGACACAGTAGGAGTCAGACAATAAAACATACATTGCCATATACTGCCAAACAAACAAATGAAAAACAAATTACTCTCTGGAAAGCTGTGTTTATCTATAGAGTTACTTAAAGGGCTTCAAGGGATTTTAATCAAAACAATGTTATCAACAGAGGTTCCTTCTGACCGCAAGCTTTGCACACAGAATTCCAAATGTCAAAGAAAAACCATGTCTGCCAAAACTCTAGCATCAGATGTCATTCACATAGTGCTGCTCTAGGACTGATGTCTGCTTTCAGTGCCTGCAAAATAGGATGGCCACCTTTTCCTAGAGTAGGCATTTGACAAAATAATTGTCACCAGCAATGTCCTCTACAATCTACATTCTTCGATATGACCATATGGTACCTCTCACACATTCCTGCAATAGAGCACCCAGGAAAAACTTTCCAGTGTGAAATCCCACTTGGGGTTAATTCAAACTGACTCAGTCTGAGAAGTTTTATGATTTTTCAGGCCTTCTGTAGGACACTAAACAGAACAGTTTATCCTAAGTAAACAACCAGCTTTATTCAAACATATGTTAGTCACTGGACCCCTGTGCACAGGGGCTGACAGCTGTATTTTAAGTTAGGGAAGTTTCATTTAACATTAACCTTCTCTTCAGGAGGTCATTGCTAGCTCAGCATGACAGCCAAGATTAAAGAAACAACAAAAATCACTCAGAGATGTCCAAAAGAAGGGTTTCTAGAGAAATGCAATGAAACAGGATCAAACCAGAAACCCTCAAAGCAAACCTCACTCTGTTTGTTAAAAGGACTTGCTCTTCTTTGTTTACTCAATAAATATGTTCCAATCTACTGATCCATAAATATACAGAAACTTTTCTTAAAAGAGAAAAAATAATCCTTTGTACTTACATGCCTCTAGTTGATCCCCATCCCAGGGGATTAAACATATTTCTCTCAGTTACAGCTGCATGGTTTCACAATGAAAAGGAATTTAACAATAATTTCACAATTCAGTATTCCAGGCCAACGTACAAGCTATCATGTAAGCAAGTGGTGTAAAACTGGAATTATACCCAACAAGCCAGTTATTAATACAAGACCAGCCAGCTACTTGAAAAGGTTATTCAAGAGGCCAAGTATTCTTGTCCCTCCTTCCTGTATTTTCAACTCAGCTGAAAAACGCAGTCTTGCATTACATCTATACTTATAAATGCCTTTCCTCATATTATATGGAAATTAAAGGACCTCGTGTACTTAATATCATTCAAAACAAGGCCTTTTCACAACATGTGTGCATATATACATAAATACTTTCCCACTTATATGGCAACACTTAAATTAGCAATTTTCTCCTCTGTCAGTGAGGTACATGGCAACAGCAGGGTTTGCAATGGTGACTATGGTTAAGTTCTGGAGCAAAACTCCTGAAAGAGCTGGAGGAAGGTTCCTGGACTCAGGGGAACTCAAGTGAGAGTGGAGAGACCTGGCAGGACTGAGCAGCTTTAACCAGAGTGGCTGAAAAGGTCATGGCAGTGACAAAGCAACTGGGGGAGATTTAAGTGGCTCCAGGGGGTATGAGCAACCAGGACAGCAGTTTTCATGGCTTGGTCAAAGCTTGGACTCAATGATCTTCGAGGTCTCTTTTAAACCTAATGATTCTATGGTTCTATAAAGCAAAATACTGACAGGACACTCTGCTGAATCCACATTTAACCACCCAACCAAAGAATTTTCAGCCTAGGGAGTAAGATTTCCACATAAATGTTCTGAGGTCATTTCTGTCTCATTAGTACACTAAGGCCTATTTTGAGAAGCAGTAGAAGAACCTCTCCTAACATTTTGAAATATCCCTATCGCAATTGCTTTTGAGGCTTCATTCAGTTACTTCAAAAGCCAAACTCAAAATTCTGCTGTTTGTAGATGTCAACATTTTATACTGTTGACCTTTCATTCCCTCCTTTTCTTAGTGAGTATTAAATGCTTCTCAATCAGATTTAAATTTACTTCCAACGTCATCTAGACTAACGAAATTAGCTACCACTGCCTTAACTTGATATTCAAGCACAAAGCTATTTTAATAAATGTCAATGAGCAAATTAAATATTTGAATTTTGATGTTGGTCTCCAGAAGCAGAAGAGATTTAATGCTCATCTAAGGAAAGCACGATTAACATTCAGGTCAGGCCCAACTAACAAAACCTGCTGAGTGTTGAGCACTGACACATTCTTAGTTACTTTTGGAAGCACTACTCATAAGATCTGCTTGCATAAAAACATATGTGACAAAACTGACAAGACAGTTGTGCATAATTCTAATATTTGCAGATCACTACAACATGGTTATCACTGACCTGGTGACAGGGATGCTGCTGCTATGGGATGTGGTTTGACATTTATATAACAGAGGCAGCATTTGCCCTGCCAAGCAGATCAAGGTGTGTATGAGTTTGCTTTGTAATAATAGAGTTTAATATTTCATTTGGCTGTGGCCAAATTCTGTTCAGGACACTGAAAGAACCCAAGGCTTGACCCTAGCCTGCCTTCATTCCCCATATGTGTTCTACAACGATTTATAGTAGCTTGGCTACTTCTCCAGTATATGTCAGATGCCAACATGTCCTACCCACCAGCTACTTTTGGCAGGTCTGCTCATGGAATTCCTGGTTTACTTGCACCCTTGGACATCTGCAATGACAGGTACAGATTAGCACAGAACCAGTGGCTGTCCTGCATGGTGGGGCAGCCCTCAGCCTGGCCCAAAGAGGAGCAGGTTGCTGACACAGGCACTCAGATTAGCTGCTCTGGCTGGGGGCTCTCATCACATATAACAATATGACATAAATCTGTCAGCAAAGACTGCCATCCCAGCACTTCAGCCAACATGGCAGGAAGAAGGGATTCAGCAGGACCTTAGCAGAGGCAGGTCTGCAGTCTTGACTACCTCAGTCCTGCCCAGAAGGCCAACAGTTCTCTGAAGGGGGCTCAGAAAACAGGCATGAATGGATAAACAGGGCACAGCAGGAAATGGAAGAAAAGCATGTTTGGAGTGAAGTTTAACACATCATGTTGTACACAGAACTCACTAAATGTATATTTTTTCTACTGCATTCTATTATCTCTCCCACTTTAATCAGCAAGCACTTCAGAGTCAAGACAAAGAGATGCAGATTTGATCAGACCCTTGATTATCATTGATAGAAGAGGGCAAACAAACACACAGCACTGAGACAAGGTAGAACAAGGATGTAATTGATATTGTAAACAAACAAATAGGAGATATGGCACTGCAAATACTGAACTGTATTTCTGAGGAAGCTAACAAGCAAAATGAAAGTGCTTTTACCTGGAAACCTGCATGACCAAGACACAAAGTCAGTCATAAATTGCAATCTGAATACAAAAACTTAACGAAAAAAGATGAGTACGAGATGAGGTACTGCCATGCTGAGTATCACTGTGCAGGTTCAAGGACTCCACACAACACAACTCCTCGCTTGTTGCATCCTGTGTTAATCCTGGGGCCTTACTGTTAATTACTGCTGCTCCCAAGTAATCACAGGGGTAACATTGTGGGAAGTGGCTGCAATGGTAAGAATACACTGACCAATGCTGCAGCCACAGAGAAGCCCTTAAGAAGACTAATACTGAAAGAACAAACAACAAAATCAACCCAAACCCTGGCCAACATCTCTACTTAAAACAGGAAAGAAAAATCCTCCCACCACCCAACAAATTTGGAACTCAATTAGTAGTTATTAACACAATTGCCCTCAATTTCACTCACTGTCATTCACCATTCCGACAGAGCAGACAAATACAGAGGAGAACAGGATGCTACGGTACAGCAAACATTTGTTTTCCATCCTCAGATAATCCTAACAATGTGTCATCATATTAAGTGCATCAGAAAATTCTAAATTTCCCATTAGAGCTAATTTTGTGGGCTCTGAGGTCAACCTGAGCTCTCTGTTAAGAGACTGTAAATTCAATGGCTTCAGAGAAGTCATTTCAGATTTATGAAGGTACATTTGGCCTTTTGACTCCCTGAACTTAATGCCAATTGAGGTAATTCTGTGTGTAAAAAAAAACCAGCAAACCCACAAACAAACAAAAAAACCCAACAAACCAAAAAAAAGGAACAAGTTATGTTATGATCATTTCAATAGCACTTTATTTGAAAAGAAGCTCTGAAAAGAAGTCTTCAGAGAAAACTACTATTAAGACAGTATTAAAGCAGCTACGAAATGAAAAGAAAGTAAAGAGCTAAAGGATGCTCATTGAAGAGACATTCCAATACAGGCTTTGTTATGAGATGTCACTGACAGACTATGGTATCTAATTGGCAGGGAAGGTATTGTGAAAAAATGGGTAATGGCAGAGCCAGGACACAGGCAAGCAGCTTTACTGTTAACTTTAATTCACCATGCAGGGTTTTAATTGAGGTACAAAACATAAGTAACAGTGCCTTGCCTCCAACCCTCCAGAGTGAGGACTGTCCAAGAGCTTCATCCTCAGAAATCAGAGGAAACAAACTGAGGCAATAAAAACATCAGAAGACAAGAAAACAGGCTGGAGAAAATACAGGGCATCTCTCATGTCATATGTCTGAACAGCCTGAAGTGCATCCCATCTGACCAGTGCCACATAGAAACTAACACACTGCTTTTCCTGCAGAAACAGTACACATTAAAAAAACACTTGTGGGTTTCAGTGTGGTCTCCATATCTGTTACCAACTCCTGATACTGCATTACATGAGTGCCAGAGATATTGTAGTCACTCATTATATCCCGTGCCAGAAGTTTGGCACTTCCAGGCTGAGATGCCAGGAATCAGGTGTTTGAGGGTGCAGAGCAGGGAACTTTTGAGTTCCCAGACTGCAGGAACCTCCAGGATATTCTCACTCTTGCAGCAGTTCTCTGCAAACCACTGTGGACCTTCTAGCCACAGCAAGAACCAGGGCTCCTTTGGCAGGTTGGTTACCCCATCTGAGACTGGTAAAAGGAACAACCCCCCATATCACCTGGTATTTAATTGGCTGTGCTAATTTTGATCCTAGAACAAAGCTCTAATAAGGGATTAGAAAGCCATGTGAAGAATGTAGTCATTGGTAGTCTAAATTCAGCACCTTCCTGGACACTAACAAGTTAAAAAAAACATGCAAAAGTTTTCTGATTTTGACTAACCAAAACACACTGCAAAGCTCACACCCACGTATTTAATTTACTTGGCATATTTGCATTTAAAGCTCCTGGAAACTCATGTGTCTTTTCAAATTAACTCAACTGTATAATAATAGGCCAAACACGTCAGTTGCTGGGAAATCTCACAACATCCTGTCTATTTTTACTTCTTTTAGTATCCTCATTAATTTAAAACACCATCATTCATTACAGCATGTTATTCAAATTTTAGCAAGAAACACCCCCTCAGAGGCCAGTATTTGGTAAGATTCTGTCATACCAAATTCAGTTTAATTGAACAGCAATAATGATCCCTTCCAGGACCAATGATATTACAAGGACATATTTGAAATGGAGCTCAGGGTTCTGACTGTTTGTTACAAAACTATGATCTACCTACAGTTGGTTTATTTTGTAAAATCATTATGGTAGCTTTGAATCTGAATAGATTTCTTTTTTTGCCAGAGGAAAGCATCCCTGGGCAGCATGTTTAATACAACTGAGTTTGTTGATTTGTGATTTTTTATTCCCCTTCTTTGTGTACTAAGCTTCTCTGCCTACTGAGGCATTACCTCCTCATGGGCAATGCCCACCGAGTGCATAAAGCTGGGATTCAAGTTACTTGATAAATGTTGGTTTGATCCCAGGATATTTGGTTGAAACACCTGCCACATAAAAACTGTTCCCATCTTTTTTCTGATGCCAAAAAAAGATCTGTTACTGTGGAAGCAGAAATTTAGCCAGCTCCACCCACATACATACACCTCACCTTAAGAGCAGAATGAATGAGATTAAAATTATGTCCATTTTGACTGAGAAAGACAAAAAGCCTCTGGATCTACCTTTCCTCACTTGGTTGAGGCCAGGAACTGACGCATAGTAGGTTTGGCAAGGTACTCACACATAAGACGAGTAGCAGGATTGGTATCTATCCCTTCTGACTTCATCAGCCTGCAAAATAATTCTAAGTAATCCCAGGGAAATGGTGGAAATTTACCACTTTGGGATATCACAATGAGGAGTGCTATGGATGAGAGGCCAGATCTCAAACATATCTAAGCAGTCATAGGTGCTACAAGATGCCAAATATGAAAATCAAAGGCACTGAAAAGCCTAATTCGCATTGGTGCAGACCTTCCGACTGTAGAGTGGAAGACCTCCCAAAGACCTCCTAGTCCTAGTAAGATTCAGAAGGAAAAGTTTGACCACTTGTATAAGTGCTGTGTCAGGAATGCAGACACAAATATTTTGGGGTCAGATTCACTGAACTGCTAGTAATTTTTGAACAAAAGGAATTTCCAAGTTCCCAAAGACATTATTCACCAGAGACTTGAAATACCTTATCATCTGAAACTCAAACCAGTGCTTTCTCCAAGATGCCAAAAAAACCTTTGAAACTTGAATTGCACCAACATGTCTACGCACAACCCACACTATGTATCCTCCACCAAGGGAGCAAAACTTTCAGAAGGTTGCTGGCTTTTTCCCTGAGCACTATTTATATCACACACTATTCATCTGAAGAACTCAGGAGAGTTTTCTTCTCCCCTGCGAAATCAGCTGTGAATTAAATGTAAAGATGAAAACATGGAAAACACTAATATTGTGCTGCATACAGTAGAAGAATAGCCTTTGAGGGATAAAATGCAGATGCAGAGCATTCATGTGTACTACTGGCTCAGATTTTTGTTTCATGCTTTCTACCTTCCATCCAGCTCCTTCATGAGGAAAATTCTTGACATTTGTCACTTTGCCTAGGTCAACATTTACCAACTGACAAAGTCAATGGATTTGTTTTCTCCTGCCTGAAATGCTGCTAAATGTTTCTCAGTTCAGTGATTAAAAAAACCAACATTCACATCCACAAAGAATTGCACTGTCACTACAATAAATGAAGAATTAAGGAAATACTGGATCTGGGGAGAGATCCAAGATAATCTGGGGATTTTTTTATTTAATTATAATTTATGAGTTTAATTCACATGTGATGTACATGCACGCATCGCACTACAGCTATAGATACTTCTCTTACTTTGTGCTAAGATTTTGTGCTAAGACATTTGATTCTCAGACATTGACTGAGAGCTAGACAGGATCTAGCACACACAGTGGAACACTAGCACCTGACAAAACACTACTGCTAGATACTGTTACATTGTTGAGCCATTTGGTTGAAGACCTCCAAATGCTAGGTCTTTGACAAAGTATTGATAAGGAGAAGTCCACCAAATACTTCTAACATGGGCTATTTTTTCCCTTTGGGGCAGCAGAAATATTATGGCCCTGGACTGCAGCTTTAATTCACAGGGCTTTTCTTACAGTGGTATCAGTGTGACTGCAAGGAAGTATTTGTGAATATTCTGCACGATACAACATTATCCATTCTCTTGGTACATCAGTCACTGCCTAAGACCTGCTGTTCTGAATTCCCTCAAAATCTTGCAAGCACTCCTTGATGCAGAGGTTTCCAAAAGGTGGTGTGGGAATTACTTGATGTACAATTGCACCAGCCTGGAGGGCTGCAACCTAAGTGTGTCCACCAGCCTCACTAATGGAGAGTGTGCAGCCACTTCAAAAGCAGCTGTCAGAAAGGCAGCATGCCAGGGCAGGACCCAGCTCTGCAAACTGCACAGGCCATCCAGAACAAAAGCACAGTAGCTCTACTGCCCCACTGACATCCCATCATACTCTAGCAGACCAAAATCATGAGCTAGGTCAGACATTGAGAATGGTGAACATTTATAGCCTGCCAGAAGGTGCTCCAGACAAAAAGACAGCTTGAAAGACGCTTCCTTCCAATGAATTTCTCAAGTATCATGGCTGATCTGCTAAACCTTCTGTTGGGTGACATAACTGACTTTAAAACATCAACAATCCTTAAAGCATTAGAAGATGACAAACACTCTTTATAGGAGGATAGCATAATACACATAGGGATATTGTCAGTCCTGTCTGAATTTGTTCCCACAGAGAGGTAGGAAGAGCAACCCGAGGACTCCAGAAAGGAAGAAAAAAATCTTCTCTGCTGGAAAATTTCAAGAAAACCAAAATACTTTTGTAAACACTAAACTTTGGTTTAATGATTTCACTTAGACAAAGCTATTTCTTCTTAATCAGCTACACTAATGTTCATGCCTCTGCTGACAAAAAAAAACCAACAAAAGGAGAACTACAGCATCCCTGAGGGTTCTTTATGTCTTGAGGCCTTTGAATATTTACTGCCACTGAAACACAAAATGCTGGTGGTGAAAAATGACACTTTAAATTCAGTGCTTTAAACCAGTACAAAATGTGTACTCTGAGGTTGTGTTGGTCATGCTGCTTTCTACAAAGCTTTCCAAAAGCCATCAGCGGCCTCTCCATACACCTATTACAAGATGGCAGCACTGTTGGATTTGTTCTCAGTCTGCATTGCCTTAGGTTTTCTTACAGAAGCTGTAGCTGAACAAAAGGCAACAAGTTTTTTGCCTTGTTCTGGCTACTGTAGGACTCATCCAACAGGCTGGGATCACTTTGACAAAAAGACCCGAGGCTTTACAACAGACTGAATTTTTAGGGGTCCTAGTGCCATCCCATGCTGGGAAGTCCCACAGGTACACTGTGTCCAGCTGCTCAGTTTGTTGAAAAACAAGCTACAAAACTCCCATAAAGGCAAACCAAGTAAGTCCCCAGTTTTCTGCTGACTCTGCAAGCTGAACCAGCTGGGCACACTGAAGGTGTCAGGGAATAACATCAGAAAGAGCAGGGTTGCTGTGATTATAGTGATCTGCATCACTGTGGATTTCCAGCCTTAACACACCCAGCTCAATGAATCTGACAAGAAAACAGGGATTGACAGTGACCAGATGGGAAACAGGACTGGAAGAAAAGGCTCAGTACAAAGTTTGACCAGAAGCAAGACAATATTCTTAATAAATCCTATCCAGCATCGACAGGATTTCCACTTATTATATCCCAAAATCTGCCCCAAGGATGGGGCACTACACATGTGTGGGGCTCCTGCCAAACATCCTGGTTATCAGTTCCAGAGCATCATGTATGCAACTTGACTGCACACCAACGTGCCCTGCTGTGACAACATACACCTCTGCATGATGTTAGTCAAGCTCCCCCTATTCCCACCTAATGCTTCAAATTTATATCCCAGGCTGACCCAGCCAGGAATGGGACCCACAGTTCTATGGCCCTGTAAGTTCCCCAGGCCCTGAACAAATGACAGTTTGACAGTAAAGTCCCCTTTTCTAGCCCTACCAGAAAGTATTCTCCAATCCCCCCATTACCTTCTCTCCAAACTGGGAAATATTCCCTGAAAGCATTTGGGTCACAGAAATTATATGTCTATCAGAAAACTATTTTCTGCTTTTTGTGGAGCAGAAATATTCCAAGCAATATACTCTAGTCTTTCCAACTAATAGATTTACCTTATCCTGTCTTCTCATCGATTTCATACCATTGATTTCTGCAAGTTTCTCACTGCCAGTATTTCCTCCTTCCAGATGGTCAGTAAACAGAATCCAAACAAAATAATGCTTGAATTTTCATATTTACCTCTCCAGCAACTGTTTATCCTGTGCATCAAACACATCTTTGATCACATTTTTAGTGGGACAATAATATTATTGCCTCTTATTAAAATCTGATGATATACACAGCGGGGGAAAAAAACGTGAAAATTGCACAGCGTATCTATTAAAGAATTGTGATAAACTCATCTGTGATGACTTCCAAATAGAGAAAACAATTTCTGAAGGTTGAAAACATCTCTGCCCACAGGTTGTTATTAAGAGTGCTGTGGTTTGTACCAAGATACCTTTCTAAACGAGGAAGACTACTGAACTGAACTGATCTTCACCCATAGCTTTTTTTAAAAAATTACTTTCCATCTGGAGCAATGTATTTCTCTTGCCTCAGACATTAAACCTTCTTTAATCCTACAGACTACACAACAGGTGGTAGATTATTTTTCAGAATTAGCAGTCAACTGCTACAGCAATTCTCAGTCCAATTACTTTGGTTTGTGGCCTGAATTTTGTGGCTTAGCAGCACTGTACATTTCTTACCAGTAGAAACAAACTTCAATGGGACCTTCAGTGTCCCAACTTCCCCAGCCCCTCCGAAGTGAAGACAACTTCATAGACCTCACCTAAAGGAAAGTACACTTTTCAACATTAAAACCCAAAATGTTGCAAAATAAAGGTTTTTCAGAGGCATTCTGAGTTTTTCCTATCATTTTCTCCCACTGAGAATAAGAAAAGAAACCCTAAAACCAAAACAAACAATCCCCCCAAAACCCAAAACAACAAAACAAAAAAAAATCAAACCCCAAAACCAAATAAACCAACACACTTTACTAAAATGGAACATACTTAGATGAGCATTAAATAGAGATAGATAGGAGATTATTTTACCTGCCTAAGAGAAAATATAAAATACAAAAAAACATTGCCCATGTCAAATTGATATTAATTCTAAAATTGAAAAAACACAAAAGCATACTCGAAAACTAAATGCACAGTTTTAGCTCAAGTCAATCATACTTGAATTTGTTCTAAATATGATCAGTACTCAAAAATAAAAATCACCAAAGTAACACGTGCTTTTAAAATTCATTTCAGGCTAGAAGACAAACTTTTCAGTCAGCACACGTTGGCCTGAAAATGCCTTAAATCTGGCCTTTTTGGAATTTTACATTTTGCAGCTAAATTCCTGCAAACATGGCCAAATCTCGTGTTTCCATAAGCCAGCATTTTCTGATTAAAAACATTTGAGACAATCCTGATAACCTCTAATGCTAAGCGCTACTGAGAAATTCCACTACTGAGCGATTTCAACCATTACCTCTCATTTGTATAGGTCTATGTTTTTAAAGCAGGTTTCCACGGGAATGGCCATTAGGAGTGCTGCCATGGGAACAGGCAAGCAGCAGGCTGTCATGAGGCACTCGGGGGTCCAGACAGCAGCAAAGCCGTGGGCATCTCCCTGTTAGGTGACCTGTTCAAGACAATGACTTGTTGGTCCCGAGTGAGAGCAGGCACACCCAGGCTCCAACTCACCTCACCTGCCAAACACTGAGCTCACGATGGGGCTATTCAGCCTC
Organism: Nicator chloris; assembly: GCA_013400495.1. Classification (NCBI taxonomy): domain Eukaryota; kingdom Metazoa; phylum Chordata; class Aves; order Passeriformes; family Pycnonotidae; genus Nicator; species Nicator chloris. The sequence goes on from WAAE01026674.1 coordinate 41,452, forward strand.
CCCCACAACAATTCCAGAGGAAAGGCAGCTGCCTGGTTTGAACAAAATGCCAGAGCACTCCACAGCTCACAGCAGAGAATGCTGATCCCTCTGTGGACAGAACTATCTACAGAAGGCCAACACGCTCTTTTGCAGACTAGCTGCCCACATGGCTGATTAAGGGGCAAGTAATTGATTGACAGTAGCTCATCTGAGAGTTAAGTGAAAATAAATGGAAAAAACCAGGAAGAGTCAAGATGATTTAAGACCAAAGATTTTCAGACTATGGTACATTTCCATGAGAGCTTCCCTTCTATTTCAGTTAAATCCATCCCTACCACTGAAAATACAGAGAATCACTTGCCTTTTAAAGTTCATTGCCACACTTGCAAATTTCTTTCAAGTATATTTAGGCACAAAAATAATTAAGGCATTACTATATGTTGGGTGTGTTAATTGAAAAATCAAGGACTATACACTTCACTTTAATTAGCAACTGTTCAGTATTTACTTAGGAGCTTATCATGATAGAACTTGCTTAGCTTGCTGCTAAAGATATTTTAGATGTACACTTTCCATGTTGGTTTGAAGTAAGGGGAGGATGTGGTGCATTACACAAAGATATATACATTAATGCAGCATGCATAATTTCTGATGTGATTCTAGAGAAGAGCAAGAATGGAGGTGCCATGAATATTTTTGCTCTGCTCAAGCACATGATAAACTCCAAGCCTTATCACAGCTCTTTGCCAAAGCCACTAGGCCTCTCCTCCCTGTCCAACCTAATGCTCTGAAGCGCCTGCAATACCAGGCCTGTCTCCAGATCTGGTTCCAGCTCAGAGCCACTCAACAGCCTGCTGCTGCTCTGCCCCCCTGGCTTGCTTTGCTGGCAGTCCCCAGAGCACTTCTCTCTCTGCGCCCCTGCCATATGCTTTGTCACCCAGGTTGTTCAGCTCCATGTCACACTTTCCTACCTATTTAAGGGGCTTACTGGGCTGTTTGGTCACCCAAAATGTATGTATGCTCACTTTTCAGGTTTCTCTATGCTTTCCACCCTGTGTCCCTGTACACAGGGATCTACTTTATTCATGACAAAGGCTTTCCAGACATTGATCTAAAGTTTTCATTATACATGCAGCTCCAGAGATAGCTGCTCTTTCTATTTAATTCAAATTCTCCTGTTACTTCAGTTTTTTCAGTCTTTCTTCTCACAACATTTCGTGTCCCTGTTGCCTCTTGTCCATAACCACTGCTCAGGGTTAGAGTCATAAGGACATTCAATGCTTTAAACACTTATTTTAGCAAATACGCTCGATATTTATCAGAGCTCTGTTTGTTCCTTTGACTACATAATGATCTTGTTTCTCTTTTTTTTGTTCCACAGACCCATCTGAAATGGTTTCAACCAGGATGCGGGAGATTAGGCCTATTCCCTACAGCATGAAGCAAACTTTGCAAGAAGGGAGATGGTGTGATTTATTCCCCATATCTGTTCTCGTCAAGGCTTGCCACTGAGACTATCAATGAGCTGTCAATTAGTACTGCATTTCAAAGCTCAATATCAGTAATGTCAACAACGAGACAGACTGTAAAACTCCAGTTTGATAAACCAGAAAAAATGTGTAGGGTCGTTGACCTTTGCTGGATGTCAGGTGCCCTCCAGAGCTGCTCTTATCACTCTCCCTCCTCAGCTAGAAAAAGAAGAGAAAAATATAATGAAAGCTCCTGGGTCAAGACAAGGACAGGGAGAGATCATTCACCAATTAACAGCATGGGTAAAACAAACTCAGCTTGAGGGAAAAAAATGAAATTGATTACCAAATCAAATCAGAATAGGATAATGGAACTAAGAACAAATCTGAAAACAGCTTCCCTCTACCTCTCCCTTCTTCTGAGTCTCAACCATACTCGAAATTTTCTCTACCTCTTCCCTGCCCAGCAATGCAGGGAGAATGACAACTGTGGTCCGTTTGTAACATGTTCCCTCTGCTGCTCCTTCCTCCTTTGGGGTAGGACTCCTTACACTGCTGTCTCTGCTCCAACATGGGGGCCATCCCACGGGATCTCCGACACGAGTCCTTCTCACAGGCTGCAGTGGGTGCCTTTGCACAGCTGCAGTTCTGCTCAGCACCTGGAGCACCTCCTGCTCCCCTCCCCCTCCACTTGCCCTGGTGTCTGCAGAGCTGTTGGTATCATACATTCTCTGTCCCCTTGGCTGCAGGTGCTGCTTTTGTTCCCCTTTCCTAAATACATGATCCCAGAGGTGTGACCACTGCGGCTGGTGGGCTTGGCCTTGGCCAGTTGGCAGGTCCATCCTGGCGCTGGCTGGCATTGGTTCTGTCAGACATGGGGGAAGCTGTAACAGATTCCCACAGGAGCCACCCCTGCAGCCCACTCACTAACAAAACCTTGCCAGGCAAGCCCGGTACAACAAGCTCTGGGAACGCTTACCTGGAAAGTCAGGAAGCAGAACAGGTCACACAATAACATTTAAATCAAAGCTCCAGAGTTACTCCCTTTCCTTTCTGTAAAAAATTCTCCTGTAGCACCTTCCCTTAGATGTTGTGTATTATTTGAAAGGCAGTACTGCTAAACCCCAAAAGTTTTTTACCGCCCGCTTCTTTAGAAGCCTGTTGTAGAACTGTGATATTTCTGGACTATAGCAGCAAACGTTTAATTTTAACCTTAGCTGTAGCAAAAGACTACAATGTGCTAAAAATTGAATACAGAAACAAAAACCCACAAGCACAATATTCAATTAAATTAAATGCCACTTCATTTGTTTTCTTCAAGTCTTGACAGCTCAATACTCAATTTGGAGGAATTGTTCTTTGGCAAATATTTTGAGGAGGTAAACAATATACTGGCTTTTTCCTTTTTGAAACATTGTTTTCTTATAGCCAGCATTTGCAAGAAGGCAATTATCAATTTCTAAAATGTACCCCCCCATATCATACTGCCTTCTTTTTGGAGAAGGTAGGATGGTGCTTGCTTAAAATGAAATGATCGTAAGAGGAATTTTTATACCTCTAGGGAACACAAAGATGACAGAGTCCAAGAGTGCAGAAGTCAAATATGCAGCAGAAAAGGGCATGGAACATTCAGTACACAAAATATCATCAGAACCTTCTCCTCATCTCATAACTGGTGATAAAGAAACAGGACACTACTGGACTACACACAGCAAGCAGGCAATACAGCCCTGTCTGAAAGGAGAACAGCAGACTGCCAGGGGCAGGAAAACCCACGCAATACTCAAAATGAGCTCCTCTGGCCACTCATATGATGGCACGGTTTTTTAGCCAGCACAAGACACATCATCAAGCATCTGACATATTTAGAAATATTAATTCCCAAAGGGCTGCTGAAAATCTGTCACATAGCCTACATGCATACCCACATCAAAATTTCAAGATGAAATTCTAATAAGTTTATTTAGGGCCCAAATACCAGAAAGAGATTTGGATGTTTCCAGTGCCCTCGCAGGAAACCGTCTATTGTGCTACTAACTGTTACTGCCATATGCACGCCTTCCGGTGAAGGCTTGTATTGCCATTATGTATCTTTATTACCTGCTAGGAGAGAAGCTATTGGGCTTATAATTATCCATTACTGGTACCTGGATACATTTCCTGAGGGAAGCTTTCCACTAATTCATACTCTTGTCATGCTTGCTGCATCGCATCTAATGTCGTTTTTCTAAATTAGATAAATAAAATATTTATATTTGGTGACCTTGAAAAGAAATGTGGACCACTAGCTCAGGATGAATTTCCTGGAATTCAATAAATATTAATAGAATACAACAAGCACTAGAGCAGAAAAAGAACGACTGATACACCCTTAATAAATGTGGTGGCATTTATTATTTAAATGACCATTAGAAACACTCTTAGCCTTTTGAGGAATTCAAGCAGAAGTAGTAGACAGATGCTCCTGAATGCAGGAGATTAATCATTCTCTCTGTGCAATGCAGGACCAATTAACTTGCTTTTTGTGTTGTGCTTTTCCTTTTTCTCCTCACCAGTAAAGAAAAACAAATTAAAATCTGCACCTTTCTACGTGTCTAACTTACGTAGTCAGAAGTATTTCCGTGGCTTCTGGGTAGGAGAAAACACTTCCTGCACAAATTCCTGTGGCCTACCTACAACCAGTCGGGTTAATCCTCACAAGCAAACTGCGTTTCAGAGTCAAGAGGACAGGCATGGTGTCACAGAATAAACAACATTTTGAGATGCTGGTTGCCAGAAATAGCACCTGTGGTCGGGAATGGAAACTGCTGGGTTTTAGGAGATCTCACAAGCCATGTAACAGACAGATAGGAAGGACTAGCCTTTAGAGTGAAGTTTTATGGTGCTGGGATCTGGGTAACCTAAGCTACCATCACTTGATTAAAAGCAATAGATCTTGTCACAGACACCAACCAAGACCACAGCAGACCACTGTAAAAGCTGAGATGAGAGAGTGGAGATATACATGTGCTTCCCATTGAGTCTACAGTGACTGGTCCCAGTGTATGTCAAAGAAACAGCACAAACCCAGGGTGGGCCACTCCCATTCTCTGGTTGACTGTCCTTGCCCTACCATAGCCCCATACCAACTCCAAAGGGTCAGGCAAGTCGCTTACAGGAGCTCTACATCACCTTCAAGACTCAGATCTTGTAGAACATCATCTACCATGCAATTATGTGCCAAAAGAAAAGGTGTCAAGTTCAACTTGCATGAAGAGACTCCGCAGTCAGACAAAGGCTTAAGTTCCACACTGTACATTTTGCATTTCATTGAACAAGCACAGGAGATTTGTGGCAATGAAATTCTGATGCTAGTTACAAATGCAGTACTGATTATTCCCACAAAGATGAAAGGAGAAAAAAAAAATTATGTCAAATACCAAGATACATGGTTATATAAGGCAAATATGAAGGTGAAAATTCAAAATCCTCCAGTGATATAATCAGTACTGCTTGGCATTTCAAAAAGAAAAAAACCAACAACAACAAACACCAAACCCCCAAAAAACTTCAAAAATAATAGACTCTTATTTAACATAGAGGTTTTCTAAATCAGGATGAATGAAAATGGAAACAAAATTTAACATTTTGGTTTATGTAAAGCAACGGTATTAAAGGCTTAGTACCACTTATTCTGGTAAACCTTTGTGAAAGATAAAAGAAAGCTGAAGCTTTTAGGCATCCTTTTATTAAAGATAAATGCAGCAGAAGAGGTACATTTCTTATATCCCTTGCTACTGCATGTCCTTAGCTTCACACCTTGATTTGCTGGCTGTTTAACAAGAGGAGCTCTTGCTTTACAGCTGGCTTGTAAGGTTTTGAAAGGTTATAAAATTTTGAGTAGCCTAAAGCTGTTTTAGATAAGGCTCAAAAAAAAAAAAAAAAAGGTAAGATGTTTGATGGGACAGTTACTCCACCCTTCCCTTCCCCTGCAGAGTTTCACTGATAAGTAGTATCTCTCAAAAGGCTGCAGACAGGAGGCCTTTTTCCTCCAAACCAAACCCGAGTCCATGAATATCCACTTTCAGGTCTTCTCCTAGTTGTCAAATGGCATCCTTAATATGGGAGCTGAAACACAGAAATCCTAATGTCTCTTAGAGGGTGTTTTTTTGTGATAAAGGTAAACTGGTAAGAGTTTTGTAACATGCTTCAGAGTTTAAAGCCAGAGCCTTATGTGGCTAAGCAAGGCAGCTCTGATTTCTGGCAAACTGTTTCAATGAAAGTTAGACAAGTAAACAACCAAGTCAAGGGTAGCCTTGTTGCAGAGGAATAGAAACTACAAAGAGGATGGCACCTGAGTTTTAAAACTGCTTTTGTAAAGGTCAGGTCCACACTGATTAGGTATCAAGTCAACGCACAATTGTGTAGATCAAGTCAGATATTCATTGCAAGCTGGATAATGATCATCTACTTGAGTATGATGGAAAAACTTACTATGTGCTGATGTATCCCTTTAAAAAACAGGATTTGAGCTGAGATGTTCCTTTCTCTTCTCTCTTCCTCCAGCACGCTTCACAACAGTTCAAGTGAATTTCATGTTAAAGCTACAGAGCTTTAATAAATAAAATTAAATAAAATTCACGAGACTGAATTTTTAGTTCATTATCCAAGCACGAAGTAGGGGTAGGAGCTGGACAGCTTGTTGAGCATGACTTTACATATTCCCTGATACTGCAGCATAGCCACATCTCCTAACTAATAAAATACATGTTCCTCCTCATTTTAAAATTTCTTGCTGCCAAACACACCAGAACCCAGCAACTTTTATCACCACTCTCTCCTGCACAACACCACATTTAAGCACTTGCTTACCATTAAACAGGTGCTGACAGTCTATTGATTTCAGCACTTCCTACGTTCACATTGATTACAATTTAGAACATTTTAGGCTCTGGGCCATTTTGCACAAGTAGGTGGATTGTGCACTGGACAATGGACATATCCTCTACAGAAAAACAGCATTCCAAAGGCTTTGCTGTCAGCCTCTCAAGTCATTTAAACATAGGAAGTGACAGGGCAGAGAGATTACAGTGCTGGCACAGGCTCAAGTCCTGCTCCACCACTCATCTCCTCTGTGATCTTGGACAAATGATTTAGGATAATGGTGCTCCTTTGCTTCCCAAAGATGTTGCAAGAGGCACACATACAGTGGTGACTGAAGATCTTGCACCCTCTCACAAAGAGGTGGTAAGTCACCTCTGCACCTGCAATTGAGAGCTATCCTGGGGAACAGAATCATAGAATCACTGGATTGGAAGAGACCTTCAAGATCGAGTCCAGCCCATGCCCTAACACCTCAACTAAACCATGGCACCGAGTGCCATATCCGATCATTTTTTAAACAGATCCAGGTATGGTGGCTCCACCACCTTCCTGGGCAGACCATTCCAGTACTTTATCACTCTGTCCATAAAAAACTTTTTCCTAAGATCCAACCTCTATTTCCCTTCACACAGCTTAAGATTGCATCCTCTCATTCTGTCAGTTGCTGCCTGGAGAGAGAGACCAACCCCCACCTGACCACAGCCACCTTTCAGGAAGTTGTAGAGAGTGGTAAGGTCACCTCTGAGTCTCCTTTTCCCCAGGCTAAACAACCCCAGTTCCCTCAGTCATTCCTCAAATGGCTTGTGCTCCAAGCCCCTCACCAGTCTTGGTCCCTCCTCTGGACACACTCTCAACGTCCTTCCTAAACTGAGGGGCCAGAACTGGGCACAGCACTCAGTGTCCTTCCTAAATTAAGGGGCCCAGAACTGGACACAGCACTCAAGGTGTGGCCTCACCAGCGCTGAGTACAGGGGAAGAATGACCTCCCTGCTCCTGCTGGCCACACTAGTCCTGATCCAGGCCAGGATGCCATTAGCCTTCTTGGCCACCATGGCACACTGCTGGCTCACGTTCAGCTGCTGTCACCAGTACCCACAGGTCCCCTTCTGCCTGGGCACTGTCCAGACACACCGTCCCCAGCCTATAACATTGCAGGGGGTTATTGTAGCCAAAATGCAGGACTTGGCACGTGGATTTATTAAACTTCATCTTAGTGGACTCTGCCCACTCACCCAACCATTCCAGTTCTCTCTGCAGAGCCCTCCTACCTTCCAACAGATTGACACGCTCCACGGCCCAGTGTCATCCACAAATTTACTAATGAAGGACTCAATCCCCCCATTCATGTCATCAATAAAAATATTGAACAGAGCTGGCCCCAGGACACACCCCTGAGGGACACCACAGGTGACTGGCTGCCAGCTGGATGCAGCACCGTTCACCACCACTCTCCGGGCCTGGCCATCCAGCCAGTTCTGAGAATGTGAAAGCAAGGCATCCTTAACTGCTATTTTCCAAGCCTAATTTTTTCATAGGATTGCATCACCTCAATAATTTCATACGTCACAAAAGGAAGTCTTGCCAAATGCAGACCTACATCCTCATATTAATAAGAGAAAAATTTACTGTTTCTGCTTAAAACAGGAGGGTAATTTAGAAAAGTCTACATGAATTGAAAGGAGGAAAATTAAGTTAAGCATTCTATTAATTATGAAGTAATTTTGACAACTTCTACACAAGTATAAAGCATTTCCAGCCAATCATGTATTTCTGGAATATCATTTGTCTATAATGCAAACTGATATTTGCATGACTTACAACAAAAACAATGAAAATACCCATGTAACTTTGGACGAGCAATGGACCTCTGTCCCAGCTGTCTTGAAGTGCAGCTAGGAAAGAACACAAATACCACTGCATTCAGTGGTGTTTACAATCCAGGTCTGTAGCAGGCTTTATTGCCAGGCTAGTGTTTTAACTAGCTAGAAGACATTCAAGCTCCCTGTGGCTCTTGCTCACAGTTCAGACACAGCTAGATGAATTAGAGGTGGAAGCTCTCCCAAATGATGCACAATGTCCATTCAGCACTGGCAATCAATGGCCATAAATTACTCTGTGATCAAGTTTGAACTTCATTGTTACAGATTCAGGAACATATGATTCAGTCTCTGTACCAACAAGTTCAGTCAGGTGAACGTGTACCTGCATCTGAGAATTTTCTCTCTAGCATCTGTTACAAATAAGCACAGGTCAGGACCAGTTTCCACTGAAGCTTTGAACAATCAGTTTTACTCAGAAGGCATTGCTCCTGGTACTAAAAAGTGATTTTCACCATGACACTGGAATGCGTGAGTGGTGACCATAATGTCCACAGAGGCTACATAGTGTGTGTTCTGTTACCTGTCACTGGACAGATGGAGAACATCAGTTCTGTCCCTAAAGCAATCAGCTCAGATGTGCAAGAGATAAAATCCCTCACAGTTCCTCTTTCAAGTAATGATTTCTGTAGTGGCCATACACACCAGAGCATCAGTCCTTAATAAAGGGAGAAACTTCAAAAAACCCAAATAACACATAACACAAAGTGCACTTTTCACACTGCCCACCCCGCAGTGCATGGCAGACTTCAGAAAAAATGTTTAGAACATGATTATAAGAATTATAATAATTTAAATATGATTTTAAATGGTTTTGGTATTCTGTAAATATCACAGTTTTATATGGATTCTTAATTTTCTAATAATTTCTGTATTCCAGAAGAAACGAATTCCTGGGACTTTCCACTGGATAAGGCACTAACTTGCAAGCAAGCGTGTGATATCGCAGAGCATGCAATTTAAAGCTTTTCTTTAAAAAAAAAAGAGTCATTCTTGATTGAAACATCTGTGATTTGGTTTCAGCAGGTGATACTAAAACAGTTTCCCGATGAACATAGCTTCTGGCACAATTATTGGTTTTGAAGAGGCTGCATGTCTGAACAGGGTTTCAAAAGGAATTGGGCAAAACAGGCATTTAAACTTCTGACTTACACTTAAAAGATCATTTTTATCTAAACTGAATTGAAATGCAATTGAAAAAGAAAAAAACAACATCACTCAAGTTAGAATTACATTTCTTTCTTAAAGACGTCATACATACTGTAGAAAAAATTCACTTTTTAAAATGGGAAAAGAATATATACACCATGCCTCTTGTCTCAATAACTAATTAAGAATGTGTTTAAGTGCTTTGTTTAAAGACATGTCTGATTAGTAAAGGCAGAAGTGTCTTATTGAACTCAAGATTGTAATGCTAAGTATACCCTTCAATGCTTTGAAGAACTGCTTTTGATTTGATGAAGAAGAGTTTCAGAGGGAGAAGAAATAGAGGGTCTCCCTGAGTTCTTAAACTGAACTAGATATGTGATTTCTGATTTACTGGGAAAGACTTCATCTGCAGCACTTAATTTCTTTCAAAGGAGCCCTGTAATTACCTCTTGGATCTTGCCAGAGTAAACACGATGGAACCCAGGAAGCTGCTTTGCAAATGAGGGTTAATGCAGCATGTGATACACCAGATAGGACCGGACAGCATTATACAAAGGTTAATCCTCAGCAGCAAGAGATACTAAATGGATTCTCCTATTGAACAGCCTAACACCAGAGGGGGAGAGAAGAAAAGTTGCTTCTCAGATAGTTAATTATCTGCAATGTATATGCAAATATCCAGAATTTGATGAGGTCTTTACTTTTCACCTTTAAGCACCACATTAGTAATTCATGAAGCCACTACTAACGTTGTTGAGTGCAAGCAGCAGTGAAAATTAAGCACTAATGACTTCAGAGGTAGGGTGCCCATAAAATGAGTAGATACCTCTGAGGTCATCTGTATTATCTGAACATAAATGATGGAAAAATGTACGTTAGCTCAGCATTTCATCAGCTGCAGGTTTCTGAAAATCATCACTAATGCCAAGGGTAGTTATAGAGACAGCAGGGGAGTTGCTACAAACAAAAGTTCACACCACCATTACTAAAAAGACTGTCACACATTTCCTGGCCTTAAATACCACCAGCTTACAAGACAGGACTTCAACAAGGGAGAGAAGCAAAATAACACACTAGCAAGTCCCTGTGCCAGGAAGGTAACCCAACAAGTTAAAAATCTGTGACCACTTTGTCTCCTTTCCTGAGGACATGAAAATTCAAGCAAGTTGCAGATTTATGCTTACATAAGTCACTGGGATTTCCAGGCCACTTGTAAAGTTGTAGTTACCCAAAGAGTTAAACTGTTACAAACCACACTGCAGCAAGTCTGTCAGCAATGACTTTGATAAATTGCTGCTGGAAATCCACTAGACTTTCAAGCTACCCAGGCAAGTATATATTGGAACACAGCTATTATGGTAAGTTTAGTCCTGAGAACTAGCGATACAGTTTATGCCATATTAAATAGCAAGTATTAAATTTACAATATAAAATTACAAGGTTATTTTGACATGAATGATATGTTAGTAAATTAAGATACCTGCTCTTGGCCTAAGGGCAATCAAGCCTCTGAGGGAGATATTTCCCTACAACTCATTTTACATCTTACTGTGCTTTCAGTATTTCAACCCAAAAAGAACAGTGAAAAAAACCTTTTTTTTAAAATGACTTCAAGAAAAAGAACAAATCAATGGACTCAGTGTTTCCATGCTCTTGAATTATTTAGAGTACTGACATGATTCCAATATTCATCCATGTCAGAAAATGTGCTGCTCTGGAAGACCACAGCCCCATGGAGCTGTAGCCATTTACATGCCTGGAGAATCTGCTCTAGACCATGAATAGAGAGGGGAAATTTGATTTTTAATGTCATACCTCCATGGCAACCTGGGCTTGTATATTAGACATGTTTCTGTCTGCTTTAATTTTTGACAATCATGACAAAGGCTAGTGAAATATATGTATTTAGAATCAATAAACTTGAGTGTTAGCATGGATGGGTGGTAAAGGCCCGCACACTGATGTGCTTTAAAAATAGTGAAATCACTTCTTTAAAAATAAAAGGCACAATAGGGGAAAAAATTACATTTTCCAGAGTTATAATACAGCTTTCTAAGTAGGTTCACAATATAAAAGAGATTAAATGGAAAAAAAATCCAAATACAAATGCTGCACAGTCAAACAGCATATATTTTACTACAGGAAAAAGAAACAGGTAGTTGAACCCTTTGCACCACACTGAGATTAATCATTCATTATGGATCTGTCAGAAAATGAGAAGGACAGGATAAAAGACTGCTGCCATTAGTGGCACTACCTGAATTTAACAAGGTAAAACTCCTGTTCAGCTAGAACAATGAAATTATTGAAGTCTGAGAAGCACAGGGCTGAGAAAGCATCAATGATTTATAACTGACTGCGGACTCCGCCTCGGCATGTCTATGAATTCTGCTATGGATTCCCCCGCCTCAGACAGGAGAGGCAGCAGGAACACGTCTCTCCCATCTCTCCACAGACCAGGCAGGACACCAAAGGTACATGTCAGGCAGGGATATGGAGCCTTTTTATGCATGGTACCCTTTTAAAAACGGTACTCCAGCGAGTCCACTGGGCTTTTATGGACCTATTCCCTTGCTTTGCTGGGTATATCTCAGACCTGTTCTTTGCAAGACTTACTCCAGTGCTCCCCATTGCTGCAGTGCCTGGATCTCGTCTCTTTACTACTGGGTCCAGGTTTCTGTTCCTCCCAGAAATCACAAAATCTGAAGATGTGGTTTGGAAAAAGATGATGCTGCCTATCACCTATGCCATGGCCTCACTTGAGCCCCACAGCCCCCTACAACAACATGCATACACTAGAAAATGTTCAAGAAATGGTTTAAGATAAGCATGGCCAAAGCAGCACCTTTAGGACCAGGATTAGCTGGGCTTGCAGACTAGGAGGCAAAGTTACAGCAGTCAGTTCTTGTTTGAGTTGTGAACTTGTGTGCTGGGAGGCCAGCGCTTACACCTGAACTTGAGGAACAACATGACAGCTGGCAAAACTGCAATCAAGACACAATCTGACATGTACAGTGATTCACCTGGGACAGAAATGCTAGAAAACAACATTTAGATTAAAATTCTGATAAGGCTTGAAATCCTCAGACTCTAATGTGTAAAATCCAGGCCTTAGTTACAGGCTCTTAGGTAGATGGTCTCATAATTGCTAACCCCAGCATTTTATTTTCTGAGGAAGGTGGTTGTGCCTAGCTGTCAGCCTCATGTTGTCTCTCCACTCCCAGCCAGTCTTACTCAGCAAGCACAGGAAGAAGCCTGCTCAGTGGTCTAGCTGTGAGTACAGTGCCCTGCTCCTGCCTTTGCAGGATTTGTGGGTTTGTGACTATCTAAAGTAGAAACATTGCTCTTCAGCATGAGAATGCCACATCCTGCTGGGAATCTCATGCAAAAGAAAAATAATATATATTAACATACACAAAACTGAAAGAAAAACATTCTGAGAAAAGCATGTAGGCTGCTGGGGGACAACTCCTGAGAAAATTGTTATACAGCAGTTAGTGAATTACTTTTTCCAGAGAGGCAGTAGCTGAATTATCAATATCGAGCAAATGACTGTCTCGATGTCAGTAAATCCTAAAGGCAATACAGCCTCTTCAATGGAAGAACCACTGCACTGCTATTTGCAGAATCAAATAACTTGCTTCATGTCAAGCCTTTGATTTCTGCATGCTTGTTTTGGACTTTGAAGGTTGAATTACACGTGAAAACCTGAGCCCCACAAAGGTTCTTCTACCTTGGCAAGTGAAAAGAGTTTTAGCTATGATGGTAAAGGGGAAATGATGTAAAAATTGGTATGGAAAACCCTGTGAGCTACAACTTGCAGATCTAGGCTGGTCTTAGGAACCCAGCAAAGTTGTGAATTAGCTTCGGTTTTACCCCAGAAGAATAAAGCAGTGTTAACTGGGAGAAATAAAACCAGCCAAACACTCCATAACCAATCCCAAGAAAGAAAACACATCTTTACTATGGCCCTACTTGTCTACAAAGCTTCATTTAATTTGTCTCAACCTTCACAAATAATCTTTTAAAATTTATAGCATTGTATTCTTGTAATCTATCTTTTGTGTCCTGTTAAAACTAACTTTAAAACTGGAGATCTCAGAGCTGTGCCTGGCTCCTCATGCTCATTTTAAGGACACATGGTCAAGCTTAGCAATGTCAGCAGATGCCTTTATAGGTCTCCTTTAATTTACAGATTTTTGCCTTTTTTTTGTTGCCCCTCCAATTTTCTGTGATACTAGGTTGCCTAATAAATACCACCTCTAAAATACAGTTCTTTCTCTGAGCTGAACACTGCTTCCTGAGACACAGCCTACTTTTTGTGAAGTGAAACAGAGGCACTCACATTTCAATAGCATCATATTAACTCATGGCTCAAAACAGGTATGTAAAAGGACACTAGGGACAAACTGGAATTCAGAGACCTCAGGAGATAAAAAGAGCAAAGAGATCTGGCACTTCATGGAGACACACTAAATGAGATGCCACCTGTGACAACAAAATCAAGGTTTTACTTATTCATCAAACCTCCATGCATAAAATGGGGTTTATTGACATTCAAGGAAAATGGAACACATTTTCCCTGGGGATTACCTTGTGCAGACACCTACCATTATTTAATAATATGTGACTTGCATTTCAGTATTCAAATATATGGAAAATCCATATTTTCTTGGGGTGCAGCACAACCCAGAATTCACCAATATTCTCAGGCTTCCACCTGCAAAGTGGGCTTTGGCATTAGGAAGGGATAAGCAAGTGGACATATCTCCCTCCTATTTCTGCTTTGGCTAGAATATCCTTTTGAATCTTGTCATGTTTTAAGAATGGAAAACTGGGGAAAAAAAATCAACAGCTTGTATCTTAATATAGATATGCTGATGATGATCATCTTACCCGACACTAAATTGCTAAAAGTCAGGTATTTAGGCAAAGCTGGTAAATTTAAAGACACCAAGCCCCTCTCACAGATAACTCACTCGTACCAGAGGGAGCTTAAACCATTACTTAGACACTTGTCCCACAGATGGGCAAATTAATCCTTCCCCAGAATTCCTGCTTTGCACAGCCTTGTCTTTCCTTTTCTGCCATGGCAGAAACCACAAGCAGTAGAAACTGTTGTCTTCTATTTACAATCAGAAAATCACAGCTCCTAAACCAAAATCTGGCTGAGTTTCAAGAGAAGAAGCTTCCCTCATTCTGCTTTACAGAAGGAGATGTTGCTTGCTTTCAAGAGTAGAATTATGAAGATTTTTTAATGCTGATAATGTGCCATAATCACTGTGACTATGTTGAAAGACATACACATGAAGGCTGCACGTGTCATAACTCCATAACTACTAATCAAGTCATCCTAAAGAGAGCATTTTATAGTGTTTGTCACCAAAGTGAGAGACAGAACCACGGTGGTCTATTGCATCAGCATTCCGCAGGTCTGGACACAGCAGCAAACCCCAGTTATAAAGAGTGACTACAAGAAGCATCTTTGCAACTGGTCTTTTGTGCCTAATCCTCTTCCATGGCATTAGAACGAAAGCAGTTAAAAACATACTCAGAACTGGTAACAGAAGGCTTATGAATAAGGCTGAATTAACACCTCAGACATAAAACACAAAACTGACAGTAAAATCAAATTATTTTGTGCTTGGACCAACAATTTTACTCACACCCTGGGCTTCCTTGCTGTCCCAGGAATTAGGTTACACCCAGCGCTGCAGACTATTGGGAGCTAGCTGTTCTTTCCCCTCCAAAAACCAAGTCACCCTTCAGCATGACTTCAGTAGACACAGCAACACATGGATGGCCCCACAGTGGTCCAGCTTTCCTACACAAAGGCAGTAAGACTTGTGCTAATAGAAAATCTACAACACAGAACTCCCTGTTAAAAGAGCTGGCAGATGGCAATTCAGAGGAGGAATTCCTGGAGAAAGAGAAACAATGAGAAGTAAATCACAAAAAGGTTGGCACAAAAGCTCAATTCACGACCTTTATAAAGCCCTCAGTACACACAAAGCTCAGCTATACTTTTTGGCTCAGGCTGAACAGGATTTCTGTACAGCTTTCAACACTGCAGGTGCAGATGAGTAAACAGCAAGCCAGGAGACACAGCAGCACTCATGGAATAACCAGAGACTAGTTAAGGCCTCTGGCTAATCCTTCAGTTTAAACCTCATTTGATATTTGTGCTCCCGGTATATAGGGCTGGAATTCAAACACTGGGTGTATCCCAAAGGTGGAAGACAGACAGACAGTGTGTTAGCCCAATTCCTCCCTGCTACCTGCAGCAGCTGACAAGCTTGGATTGCTGCCTGCCACCTTTGTGCCACAGAGCCAGGTCTGGTGCCACCAGCCAGGAGATGCTTTCCAAGGCCAGCTTGTACATTGTCCCTGGACATATGTCCTTTCCCTTCAAGTGCCCTTGGCCCTCATTCACTGCAGAAGCATTTTCTAAGGGACAGATGGGTTCACCCTTGCTCCCTTACGCTCACCATGAAATGGGCACGAGAGAAACCTTTCTCCCCTCCATCCTTCAGATCGAAGATACATGGTCAGAACCACCTCTCTTCCTGGTTTGACTGCATGTATGGGGAATTTAAGTGCCACAACAAAGTTCGAGGCACATGGGAAGGATCTTAAAACCCTCTGTCACTGTAGCCAACAGAAATGGCCCTCAAAACTCTGAACACCAAACCAGCTGGGAATTACATTAATTTGCCCCCAGAATGGCCATATAGTTTTCACTGACCTGAAAAACAAATCCAGTCTTTTCTCCACCCAAACAGTAGAGGTCCAATAACTCATACTTCACAAGGCATCCAAAATACCAGTTGAATTTGGAAATGTTCCCTCTGGGCTTTAAAGACTTGGGCAGCCACGGCCTAAGCACACAGACTCCAGTGCCTCTTGGCTTCCTCTCCAGGTATTTCAGATAGCAAGGCTGTGCTCTGGGACCACTGATCCCAAAGGCAAATGGTCAGCCAGATGGTCTTGGTAGGAGGTCGGTGCTTGTGCAAGCAATGCAAACCCAACGGGAAGAGGATGTCAGATATCTGCCTTTGTAGTACAGCACAGGAAACATGGTTGTACCTTAAATTCATCTTTCCAATCTATGGGGAGATTCACCCGAGTGGTACACATCAGCAAAGTAACTTTCCCCCTATAACATCTGCTCTTTGCTCTCAAAAACATACCAAGCTTCACACAACCACTGCTCTGACTAGAAGTCATTTGTGAACGGAATAAAACCAGGAGTCCGCACAGACTGAGTTACTTTGCATGAAGAATAGCAGGTGTCACTGAGCTGTTGGCTTTGAAAACATGCAACTAACCCCAGGACAGCTCACCCAGCCCTACAACCCCCATTATGCCATTATTAAGGGGCTGTTCATCAATCTCCCCTTGCTTTACCCAGCAGGTCTGTTATCAACACCACTGACAGCAGCATCACTTCTTACATATAAGCATCTCGTCTAGCAGACACCATGTGCTGCTTCCTTTGGACAAATTATAGGGGATTTTTCTGAAGTACAGGCATAAAGACTTATTTGAGCCATGCCACGAAACACAACTCCATATTCATTGTCACTTTTCTTACACCTCTGATCATGCACACACATGCCAAGACAACCTTGGTAATTCACTCCAAAAGCAGAATTCAGGAGTGGAAGCAAACTGGTGTTGGCTTGATTTTTTTTTTTTTTTTTTTTAAAATGGCTGTATTGGTTTGGTTGCTTTTTTGATTGTTTGGTTTTTGTTGATTTTTTTTTTTTTTAAATCTGGGTTCCTGGGGAACACTCTTCAAGAAGTACCTCATTCCAATTCAGTAAGGAGGCAACAGTAACCTAAAAGAAAACCAGGTTCCTCCATCCAGTTGAGAATTCAATGTTAAGAGGACAATCTGTCAAAGACTGAACTCTAGAACTGAAAGACTTAGTCAGAAATATTCCAGCAAAACATCACAGGAACCACAGCCTGCCTAAAGGGCCTCTATATATCAGCTAAATCCAGAGCATTCTGGCTGCACTACATCTCCCACAAACTCTGTGGAGGAAATTTCCTGTGGTGGAAAATACTAATGTTTGGCTTGTCATCTGAATAAACTCTGCCCCCTAAAGCATTGCAAACATCCTCCTAGTAGTAGAGCTGCATTGAGTCATCATCTGTGTTGTACTTTAAAGTTGGAACCTTATTTTCATATATCAGAAAAAAACCTAAAAACGAAAGGAAGCTCTTGGGCACAATATTTCAATCCAAAAAAATGTTCAGGCAGGTTATTGTTTCTCCTCTACCTATTGCTGCAAATACCAGATGAGATATGATGTATCCTTTATAGGCAGCTTTATGAAACCTTCAAGTGCTACATACAGTAGCAAAGTCTGCCGCTGAGATTGTGATCAAAAAACCTCATGGAGGACAAATGTCAGAGTGAGAAAAGAGCCAGGAAATGTTAATAGCACACTTTTAATCGCGTGCTGGCTCTTCATCACAAGGCAAATGGTTTGCTGGAGCTACAGTTGTACTACAGTAACAGCTTGCTGAAATGAATGTAGCAGCATTGTTAATGCTGAGCTACTATTATGTTCTTAAGTGTGCATGACTTACTTTTAACAGAACAGTTCAGTTCCCATTTGTTACACAGACAATAGCAGCACTTTGCAAGAGGGTATAAAACTTTCAAATCTCCAGAGTCGTGTTCAATGTGACAGTAATTCACAGGCTGTTCAAAGATCACTTTCATCAGAAAATAGTCGCTCCCACTAATGCAGCCACTACATCCCCTGCCCCACTTTTGGGGTTTTTTTTAACAGTTATTCCATTCATAAACTGGTAGTGGAAGTAACAGCAAAAAGTTTACAGCCACCCCTAAAAATATACAGAGAAAGTCTAAAACCTTCTCGAAGTCAATCAATTTAAGCTGCAAACATACCTAGAGAGCAGGAATTTCACTGGGCAGGGAACAAGAAAATGGCATCATCTGTTGAAATGCAACAGCCCATGGTTCACTTGAGGCAGACAGAGGGAGCTGTTGCTATTCAAAACGGGAGATGCTCCCAGGCAGACACACACGATTGTACACAATCAAGCAGTTTGAAAGATGACTGACACTGAAGACCTCATTTACTAAGGGCAAAGCGAAAACGCATCTATAATTCCCTCCATTTCCTTCTATAGTTTTCATCTCCTCTTACAAAAAAGCACCACCAACAACGCAGAAGTGTTGTGCAACATTAAAAATGAGTTTTCCAAGCCTGCCTCAATTACAGCCCATTACTGAAGCCAAGCAGATTTGAAAACATTTATCCCCCATGTGCCTTACCCCGGTGCAAGGGGAGCACTTAGCATGGAGCGATACAGGGAGTGGCAGACTGAAAGGATCGGGGCACTTCCCATGCTGCCTCAGGACACCACGGACCCAGGTTCAAATTGACTGCAGCAGGCTTGCAACATGACCCTAGCCAAGTCACAGCTCTGGGCACCTCCCCCTGCAATAGCCTCTTGCCTCCCAGCTCTGCTGGCAGCAGTTCTAGAAGGGATCCAGCTCCAGTTCTCCAGGCTCAGGCAATTTTCTCAGTGACTTATCTAAAGGCTAGTACCTAAACTGCTGAGAAACAAATTGTCTTCAAAGTCTAGGAGCAAGAAACTATGAGGATGTGTTCTGGATCAGACTGAAGCCCAGTTAGCTGCTGTCTTCTACCTAGCAACTATTTAGAGCAAGGGTCATACAAATTGTTACCCTCCTACAATCTTTCACTGCTGTCATCTCTTCTGTCCTCGTGGGGAAGGCATTCACCATAGAATGGAGGAGAAAACCAGAACCTCAGATATGCAGCCAGCAGAATCCTACTGAATCCCAAATTCCTGGGTGTTCAGCCAGCAATAGGCTGGGTGGAACAACTCTGTTTTCTTTGCACTTCTTGGCTTTTGCTTTCTAGCATCTTCATTCAATGCATAAACAGATTTCCCCGTGAAGTGCAGCAATGTCCTTGGCCTCAAAAACTGTGACAAGACTAGCAACAATTAGTTTAAACTGGTTATCTGAAAAGCTTTTATTAGCAGGCTCTGTAGCAAATAGACTGCAATCCTCTTAGAGCAGGGAACTCAAGTCTGAACAGGAAATTTTAGAAACACAGAGAACATGCCAAAATATTATCTGCTATATTGCTTTTGCTCAAATTGCCAAGAGTGTTGTGCTGTACGAAGTGAGCTTTAGTTCAATATTTACAGCAAAGAAAAAAAGGCCTTGCAAAAATTAATGGGTGAAACACCCAATAAAACAAAAAAGCACAGGAAACCAGCCTGACTTTCTGATCTCTTGCCAACACCACATCCTTGCTAGGCTGCATGCTGCTATAAACAGCAAAGCAACAGAGGACAATAAGAGGGCAGAGATGGTTTCCGATGTTTAGAAGACATCGTTTGGAAGATTACCAGAGAGATTATTTATTCCTTTTTGCCATGTCTCAGCTTTAACAGATGGAATCCTAGTAATTAGACAGAATTCTACTACATGCTCCTATGGAATTTAATGACTGGTACCTACTTGCTTCTTGCCCTGTACCTCTTGCTGCAGTCCTTCAGGTGGGATTCCCCAGAGTACTCAGCCTACCTTGCCTTGTTACAGCCAGTGGCATAAGACCTCCTGACCTCTGCAAGAACAGAGTGCAGCAGCATCCTTGCTGCTCCTTCTCCTGCCTTTGAATTTGTCTCCCTGCTGCCACAGACAGTCTAATTGATGTCAGTCAAATTTAAACCCCATCTCATGCAAATACACGGAAGAGACATATATAAATATTCTTCTGAGCAAAACCTGAAGGCATCCACTGCACAGAGGGGGTTCAATTTCAGAATAGAGTCCAAAACTTTACTTTATACCTTGTTTAATACTTTGATTTATATCCTCATTAGCCTGGGGAATAGTTCCTATTAAAACTATTAAAGATAATTTTTGCAATAATATCAAAGGATATGAGTAGGCGTAATGATGGTACTAATGATAAAATTAATAACATTCATTATTTTTAATCATATGTACAGTTGAAATGAATAATCAGGAAAATAAACAAGACATTTTATGTGAACCTAAAATGAAGGGGATGTGAAAACACTATAAATTACATTCAGTTGTCCACTCAAAGTTTAGTATTGCACTTTTGGAGACCAGAAAGTATTCTGCAGGCAGGCCAGACAGCCAGGAACCAGCAAGCAGCATAACATAAAGCAAATGCCTGTTCACCTCTTCCAAATCTGCACCCTTGATGCCTCCCTCACTCCAGGATAATGTGGGCATCTGGCACCATACTGTATATATGAGACATACCTGAATTGGGATGTTATTAATGCTAAACAGCATCAGTAACAACATTTCTTCCTTTAGTCTCCACAGGTGTTCCTTTAGCGTCTCGCTGTCCACATCTGTTCAGACCTCTGGCATGACACTGTTTCTCACCCACAGGAAGGACAGTGCAGCCAGTGTCTCTACGGACTTTGGCAGCAGCACATCCTGGGATCAAGCTCAGCTGTCAGCACAAGCAACTCATGAAATTTCACACAGCAGCTCCGAGCAATGTAGGCAGTAAACTCTTCTGACTGTCATATACAGCAGTTAATTCTTCCAACCATGTTCCCTTCCAGTAATTAAAGGGCTTCAAAATCCTGTTTTGGCTTTCAAGACTGCAAGACTAATGCTCAGCAAATAAGACAATGTACTTCTCATCCTTGTTTCAAAACTCTGAAAACACAGCTCATGCTAAGCACTACCTTCATAAATACATACTTAAATATACCTTTTGGTCTTAAAGGTGGAAAGATCTTTTCTTGGAAGGGGGTCTTTTATTCAGCTTTTAAGAATGAAGTGGCAGGTGAGAAGTCAAGAAAGAAATATATCTCTTAACCAATGAAGTTATTTTCAACAACATAATTTGTGTTCATTACAGGTCAATTTTGGCATTCATTACAGGTCACCTTAAAGGTGTTGCAAGAGCCTTTGCTTGATATTAAGCCCTCCAGTGAAAGTTATGACACCCATTTGTAAAATGAAGGGATTTTCTCCTCAGAATCAAACCTAAGCTTTGCTGCTGTCAAAAGCTCTCTGTGTCATCTGAAACACATGTTCTGTTTCAAGTCAGAAATAAATAATACAGCTTTTAGTCTGCAGACAGGCTGCACCTTTCAAATTTTGACTACCCCAAAGCTTCAGCAGTTGTGATATTCCACAACGTCAGTAAAGGGACAGGGAACTACAGATCACAGAGAACTTTTCTGAGAAATGTACCTTTACCTTTTCCTCATAAAGTTCCATAGGACAGAGAAAAATCAGGCACAGAAGTGAGCACTGCATGCTCATAAAAGCCCTTTTCCCCAGCTGATGAATTGGAGTACCACACACTGAGATTCCAGTTGCTGACTGTACCACGCAAACCTTTCCAAACTTGGTCAAGGCAACCAAAAAACCCAGCTGCTCTCATAAGAAGACTTTCCATGCTAAAAACTGCAGAAATTCCCAAAAGGAGAATTTGCTTCCTAGGCCATTACAAAGGACAAATCAGGGCTAATATTATCTTGCCAGTTTAACACACCCAAGGCCAGAGGAACAGTTTCACTAAAGCAAATTCCTCACAGATTGACAAGGCAAAGCCCTAAGACAACAGTGGACTGGTTATCCCACACCAGTAAAAGCTTTTAATCAGCAAGATAGTAAAAATCTAGAGTCAAAAAATTCAAAAAAGGGCCTCTTACCTCCTGCAGTATTTCACTTCCGCATTCCACCAGGAAGGTGATCATCCTGGCCTCATACACCTATTGGTCCAGCACACAGTGTTATGCAGGACAGTGGTCATGAAGTCAGCCTTGAAGATGAAGCCCTGCTCCCCCAACAGCCAGCCAGGAGAAGAAACAGCAGATTGTGCTCAGCTGGAGCTTAAATAGCAGTGGGCAGGCCCAGCAGAGTACAATTAGGGCTTGCAAGAGCCCCGCAGGGCTGCTGCCCTTTGCTGCCTGAGAGCAGGTGCTCTCCCTGGGAGTGAAATCAGAGCACGTTTGGACAAAAATCCTTGGCTTTCTGGAGTATCTTCCCACATATTCCTTGAATGATTCTGGGAGAGACAGCCATCTCCCGAGACATCTTTGCTTCCCAAAACACAACAGTCGGTGAAGAGGTCTTCAAAAGTCAAGGGAATTAGTCACTGCCTCAAATGTGGGAGGAGGGATGAAAACTGAACCCCCAGAGCTCCAGGGAAAGGAAGGATCTGGCCAGCCTAAGTTTTATCAGCTGCAATGCCGGGCTGGGTGATATTCTCCTAGTTTGGAAGGGCTCCGGCCTTTGCTCACCTCTGGATTCCTCCTTTACCATTGGCTGAGGCTAGAGGTTTGGCTTCCTTGCTTGGGACTTTGCTTTTCTCCTGGCACTTGTTCCACCTAAGCAGTGCAGGAGGCTTTGTGTCTCTCCTTCAGGCACACTGGAAGAAGCAGAAAACAATGTGTGTGTCCTCCATATGTCCACCCTCCTGTGCAAAAACCTGACTGTAGAAAAAGAGATGCTAACGTGATTTAAGAGAGTTCTCCCGGCTTCTCTTTGTTTTGCTCTTTCTCCTTGCTCAATATTTTTCACTTGTTAGTGCCCTGTGCACACAGCTGTCCGCTTTCCAGTGAAATTGCAGTTCTCAACAGATCTGTGTGCTCTCACAGCAGCTCTGACACCTTCAGTGCCTAATGCAGTGCTTCTGCCAGTATACTTGCCCTTGAGGGAACCTTCTGGTCTGCCCTAGATGTGGAAACAGATTATTATGGCTTGCTTTACTCAGTTTTTGCTCTCACAAATTTCAGTTCCCAGATATGAAGGCATTATGTGGGACCCAGTACACTGAGCAGCTCTTGGAATGGGGGAGGTGACATCCTGGCTGGAACCAGACTAGCTGGTCGAGCCCAGGGCACTGACACATATTCTAAATCCTGTTTTCCAGACATGGGCTCTGGGGGGGCTGTTTCAAGGCTGCAAAACCCCAGCTCATCTCACTCCAGGAAAGGGGGGCAAATCACAGGCTTTGGGCCTCAAAGAAGACATGTGTCCTTGGCCCTCAAGACCAAGAGTCGTCAGACCCAGAGAATTAGTCCTGTGGTTTTTGTACTTGGAAATGGAGACTAAGATTTGGGTTTTCCAGACTTGAAAATGGGCTGATAAGGCTGTTTTGGGAGCTCTAAAACAAAAAAAAAAGGCTTGTGTGTTTGGGTCTGGGAAAAGAGTTCCAGGGGATGGGATGGGGTTTGGAGCAGAGACCAAGTCCTGATGTTTGGGCTCAGCAACTGAGATTGACTCATCTGCTTCTGAGCAGGGGGGCAGGAGTGGGAGGGAAGGTGTTGGGTTCCAGGCAGGCAGGAGGTTGGCAGGTGACAGTGACCCCTGTCTGAGGTGAGGGTTCAGTGATGTTGGTCCCCAAAGTTTGAGAAGTCAGCATGCATCAGGCTGAACTCAATGTCTGAAAGAGTCCCTGGGGAAAAAGACAGTTTTCAAACTGTTTTTATATGTCCAGCTCTTAATTCATTGTGTGTACAACAGCTGGAATAGTCATTAAGTCATTAGTTCATCTTTAGACAATGCACAATTATGGCAGTTTATATTCCTAAGACAGTGACTGATTTATGACCTTGTCAAAACCCACACTGCTATAATGAGCAGAAGCTTTAATTAGCTTAAGGACAGGCAGGGCTGTCCCCAGCCAGGAGCACAGCAAGCAGTAGCACTGTCCTCTGCACAAGCAGCCTGGCTTCTTCCTCAGAGATTCAAGGAACCCTGGGCCAGTCTCTCCTCATCTCTTTTCAAGGGTAGGAATGACGTGTTCCAGCACATTTGTGGTGCCTGCTTGGAGATTTGTGAGGGCAGTGTCACTGGCCCAGCTGTCCTCACTCATGACAGATGAACCCAAGACTGAACCAGCTCCTGCACCCCTGGAAAAGGCAGCACTTTTCCAGGAAGCAGCCAAACAGCATCTTTAACTTGATATGTTATCCTTATACAATATTTTCTGTGCTTATTAACTAACTATTAAGTGTTTAATAATCAGACAATATTTATAAACTAGTAATTTATTATTGTTTATATACTTGTAAGCTGATTATTCAACACATACTCATATTAAACTATGCTACTTTTAATCAAGTGATGGCAGCAATTCATTTACAACCATGTCAAGAGCCCCCGTGGCACCAGAGCAAGCAGGAGCTGCATTCCCACCCCCATGAAGGTGGCAGGAGCCAGGCAGGATCACACAGTGCGCTGGCAGTTGCCCAGAACAGGTCTTTTGCCTCTGCAGCAGGCATATATGCAAAATATGCAGGAATATGAGTAGTGTATTTCATTTTTATAGGTACTGTTGCCCCTACCAGTGTGACTTTCCAGTATCATTAAAATTAATAAGAATAGCAAAGCAGCAAGGAAGAGCAGTAACTGTTACTTCTCAGCTTTTCAGTTTACAGTTTCACATTTAGCAAACTTAAAAGTTGACTTGAACTAAGGCTGTTGGGTAGTGTAGGATATTGGTGTATCCATCAACACAATACAGAAACTTTAGGGAGACATGACAAATGCCATTCAAATCATTACCCAACTACAGAATGAACTGCTACAGAATTTTTACAGGTATAACTCAGAGAGTGAAGCTTGATATGCAAGTAGAATACATGACAGCTCCTCTGCTAATTCTAATTAGTAATGATGGCCTGCTGCAGAGGCTAATCACAATAATGAGAACCTGTTAAGAGCCCAGGAAGCCCAGCTAAAAAGTAAAAACTACTGCAAGTTCAAAAAACTAATAGTATTTTAAATTGGAAAACCCCCTCCAACAACACAAAACAGCTTCCTAAATCATGAAACAATTGAAGACACTGACAAAGAGTTCAAATTTCAGGATCAGATGGTCTTACAAAGCGATTCAGTAAGTCTCCATCAACTGCTAGGAAAATGCTCTCAACCCAAATACCTTCCATAATCTTGGTGGGGCTCTCTGGTTCATTGCACAGGATTACAAGACAACATTTAAAAGAAGCAGGTGAACCTAGTCTGTATAAGCTAGTGAAGCTTATAAGGTACTATGAAGAAAATTAACTCTGTCCTGGCCAAAACCAATGAAATAGTAGAGGACAATCATACCTTATCTGTGACTGTGGCTTAACTGTTGCATCTGTTTCCTGAGGCTGACACTATGGCACAGTATTATAAGCTTTGGGTTAAAACCTTTCCCGTGAAGGGAAAAAAGATGGCAAAAATGTGAGCCTAAGAGTACTATCTAATAAACAAACAAACAAAAAATAACCCACTTCTGTCTATGCTGTTAACATCCAAATCCTACGAAGGAAGCTGTTCTAAGCTGGGAAAGTGAGGTGGTCGTTAACACCAGTTTCATGTTATTTTTAAATGTCTTCCATAAGCACACAGGAGAGCAAGTAGTTAATTTCCTCACAAAAATATTATCAGGTACTTTCTGTCCAACTTTAATTATTTCAATTACATATTTATATGAGGAAGAAAAAACACAACACTTAGTTCATGACCACGACTGAAGTTATAGGAAAGAAGAAAATAAGGTATAAATTCAAGGGTGTGTCAGAGTCCACAAAAGAGAAACTGTTGTCTGCCCACTGTTAAATACGATCAAAATTAGCTGATCATAAGTATATTTATGTAGCATTTGTAAAGAATGTATATAAGTTTCTCTAGATATAATTATATGTATTGGCAAATGATACTTGAATTGGAAGAAACGAGTAATTCAATTAAGGCCAAATGTTTCCCACATGCAGTCTGGTAAAATATAATTTGTTATCATTAAGCTATCTTTGCAAATTCAGAAATAAGAACTATACTTTCATGGCTTTCAGAAAAATATTACAGAAATTAATGGTCCTTAAATAGGTAAAAGGAGTATGTAAAAACAGATTAAAAGCAGTTCTTGGCAGACAGAAGAGATTCTTCAACTAGAGATGTCAAAAAACCTAAATGCGTAGTATGTGGGCATGTAACTTTATGGAAAAGTGTTATGAAGTGACTATCAAGGAGATTGTAAAAATATGAAATTATTCTATGCCTTTTCTGCATGCTGGCTGTTATTTTCCCATCTTTTGAGCAAGACACTCAAATATGTAGTGTGTCATCTTTGCAGTAGGATCTGTTTGAAGTTGCCACCCACATTGTACCTGTGTGGGTAGAGAAGAGACTCCACCAGTGACTGAACCTGTGGGAATCTGTGAACAGAAGGGGCACAGCCAGCACTGTGCCCTCGGGGATAAAACAAGTTACTCTGGGTTGTCTGCTGTGCCAAGAAGTTGCTCTGTAAAGTGTCAGCAGCAAGGCACAGTGACCTCCCAGCAGTGTGTCGTGTTCAGGCCTCTCAGCTCCACTGCTGTTGCCTGTGGTCTTGTCTCCTCCTGTAAATGGGGAGTAACATCTGCCTTGTGGGTGAGAGAAAACCGACAGGGAGATTGAGCAGGGCCTGATGGAACTAGGGTGCTTTTCAACAGCCTGGCTGCTCGATTTCCAGCTTACAAAGATCTCTCTAACAGCATGCGTTCAGGTCTGGTTTGTAAGCCTAAAGTCAGAATGACAGAGGTGGAGGAACTTGAGGATGGTTGGCACAGGTCACAGGCTAGAAAACACTACATCAAAACTTTCCACTTAAGGAGTATTGGATACACTGAATCTCCAGCAGCCCAGAAACTCAAATAGAAAGCCTTGATGGTAACCAAAAATCTCATACAATTCAAGCTTTCTCATGACAGGGGCAAGACCATCTTGTAGTCCTGGCAAACATGAAAAGAAGCAGGACTGCCTTCTCTCTGTCTCAACAAATTTCTTTTTGGAGTGTGGATGAACTGTAAGGAAATTGCAACAAAACCAATGAAAACAAAACAAAAAACCTTCACCTACATAATGCCTATTTTGGATATAGTCAAAGTACTAAAAATGAGAATTTCTATAGGCATTTCTCTCTTTTCTCAGGAGCTTCCTTCAGCTTTCTGCATACAAAGGACAATCTTCAAACTCCCAGGGTCAAGGAAACCTCCTTAAGACTTTTGCATATAAAAATGTTTCTTAAGTTAATTTGAGAAGGAAGTGTTAAGAGTATTTCAAAGCAGAACGTTGGTTATTAGAGCAACTGTCAGCATTCTTGAGTTCCATTTTCATTTGGCAGCCCCATGAGTGCTACTGATGCAGATTTCTTTCTTGGTAAAACAAAACCATTAACGGAAGCCCAAAGATGAACATCAGCTTCCCAGCAAGGTTAAGCAGATGAAGTGGTGGACATAGACACTGCCTGTCAAACTGCAGATAAGTTTATGGTGATCTCTTCCCATATTTTGCTTTAAGGATCTCAAAAAACTAAAACTTGAGTTCAGGTTAAAATGTATGTAGCCGTTAGACTAACATTTTTTAGCTGAAATTAAACAGACTTCCCAATTCTCCTGTCATTTGGGCTGTAGTTAGATTCTGCCTGCTTTCAAGCATATTTAGGATCAGTATTTCAACTTCAAGAAGTTGAAATTCTATCTATTCACTCTATCAAACTCATGAAGGTGTTAGAAATTCCTTCTATGAAACACATCTATCACCCTGTCTTCATAGATCTTTTTTGGGCCAAACAACCAGCAAGATTGCTTTTCTTATTTTTCCTACATTAAAATAATACCACCACAGGAAAACTCAAGGAGTTACTCAGAACCTTATTTCTTAATTGTTTGCTGTTATTATGCTTAGCTATTTTTCCCCTCCCACCAAAATCTCAGTAGATATCTTGTCATAACAAAGATGCCCAAAGTTACTGATATCATTCTTCAAAACCTGAAAATCTTTTTGGTGCCTCTAGCACTGCTGCAGGAGATAATCTCAGCAAAACTGTGCCCCACTAAAACGCTCTAGGATGCAGCAGTGAAGCAAGTGAAGAGTTGCCAATTATAGCCCTACAAGCAGCTACTTTCACTGGGAGCACACCAAGTGGACTGGAAGGCTGCAGAATGAGGATCTTGGCAGCCAAGAGGGAAGCAGAGAGTACTTTGCCTGGGTGCCACACCTGCTGAAAGCTGACTGAAGTTTCAAGGAAAATCCAGGAAAATCAATCCCCTCTCCTCTCTCTGAAAAGGTTCATGAGAAGAAGAAATGATACAAAGAAAAAATACACTTCTCTGTATGCTAGAGAAGTGCTACTGGCAAAGACAGGAAAAATATAACATCCACAAGCCTTTATCACAGCCTTTAGTATAAAGGACCTCCCCCAAACCAAGGGAGATGGGGCAGAAAGAAGTGATGACCCTAAGCCCCAAAATGGAACATGCCCTTTCCATTCTCAGTTTCCAGAGCTGTTCTGCAGTGAGGTGCCTGCAAACAATGAAAAGGCAATCATATCAAATCAACTGGTCAGACAAAGGAGAGAGCCACTCCATGCACAACAGAAGTGAGGACCTGGCTCACAGCACAGCTGGGATTGGTGCACACCTTGCATTTCTTGCACTGGCTCTGAGGTAAACGGGGACCATGTAATTGCAGGTGCTGATAAACCCCATTACAGATTACAACTCCCACACAAGGGGAAGAAGAGGGACAGGCACTGATCTCTTCTCTCTGATGACCAGTGACAGGAGCCCAGGGAATGGCCTGAATTTGTGTTGAGGGAGGTTTAGGTTGGATATTAGGAAAAGATTTTTCACCTATAGGGTGGTTGGGCACTAGAACAGACTCCCCAGGGAAGTGGTCACAGTACCAACCCTGACAGAGCTCAAGAAGCATTTGGACAATACTCTCAAGCACATGGTGTGACTCTTGAGGATGGTTCTAAACAGGGCCAGGAGGTGGACTGCATGATCTTGATGGGTCCCTTCAAACTTAGCATATTGTAGGATTCAGCGATCTAACCCCTTAGGCAGACTGCAGACCAAAGGTAGAAATGTTCCTGCCCAGACAGGCAGGGGGCTACCTCTCCAGAAAAACAGTTGCCTCCCATAGGTCATATTTCCCATCTGCCAGCCCTGTGACAGTAGGCATCCAGGTTTAGGCAAAATGAGGGTCTAAACTATTTCTAGGTATTACCTAGTGCAGGGCATATGCAGAATCACAAGGTGACTTGTTTGTAGTAGTCCAACTCTCTGATTTCCCCTTCTCCTGCAACAGAATAACCAACCACACTCACATGTTGAAGAATACAAGTCAGGATCTATATTTAACTCCTCTCCTATGTGAACATACAAAAGCATTACCGATTTATTCTGTAATTAGGTAGGTCATCTAACTTGTCTACACCAATTATTTTTGCTTCTGTTTTCTGTGAACAACTTTAAAACTCCTGATTTTGCTGTATGAGATATGACACAGAAGGAATTTGCCATGCTTTGCTCTTTGTGGAGAGATGCCTATGTGTCGTCTGGTTTATGAAGGCAACAGTTTTCTGGTGTGAGAGACCTGAACAAGGTGTTCAACTTCGATGGCAGGCTGCTACAATGAGCCTATGACTTGTAGGGTATCATGGCAGTTTAATTCTCAAACTTGAGGGGATTTCCTTGTTAGCAAAACTTGCTTTCTTGTCTGACAAGCAGAATCTCTGGACTTGCTGCCAAAGCCACTGAATCATAGTCTCAGAAGGACTTATGCGTTACTGGTGGAAGTTTTTTTCTCCTAATGACTTAAGTGTCAAAATTCTGTTTTTGAAGTGATTTAGGCCAGAGTCAGGGAAGTATTTTAGAGTCCAAAGTTATAAAGTAGCTCAGTAGAGGGATTATCAAAACATCCCCTAAATGCCTTCAAATCTGTACCAAGGGAGCGTTTTGAAGAAATGGACGTGCCAACATCCTTTATTCGCTATGGTTTTCAAAAATTCAAGAGTTCCTAAGTGAGGAAGGGGTTATTTGAATATAAAATTAATTTCAAAGCAAACACAAACAAAACAAACTTCCTCTAGAAGCAACAGAATATGGTTGTGATTTAAAAAGGGGAGGGGGAATAAAGTTTTTTTTTTTACACAAATGTGAATATTTAAATGCAAAACATACATGAATCTCTTTAAAATAGATAATCCAGCCTTTATTACTCACTTCTTTGAGTGGTAGAAGAGCCAGCAAAACCTTGCCCATGTATTTTTAGTCACCCTGGGATTAATTCCCAGGCAGGTCTTTGTTTTCAGTGCTATATTTAAACAGAGCAGCCATATGGAATGGGGATATTCCTCCTGACAGCTGCTCTGCTCCCCTCAAAGCAATGGAGGGAGGGACTTCTTCAAAGTAATGCCTCCTGCTTTTCTGTCTCCCTACAGATTCCATCTCAGGTGCAAAGCCAACACCTATCCCAGTGCAACCCCTCTGCTTCTCACAGCCCACAGGGGCCAGCTGGGGGCACGTGTTGCTGTGTCTTGGCAGGAATGGCAGACACAGACCTCAGCTCCCGCCCCTGGGGGGCATGGTCCAGGTCTTGGCCATCACTCACCTCTCGGTACTATGAGGTGTAAGCAATGCACATGTGAGTCTCTCCATTTGTCTGAGAGAAGCCACTGGTTTCAAGGTGTGCTCATTGGCCTGCCCATCATTTAGAACACTGTCATTTCCTAGGGCAGAAGACAAAAATAAATTGAGTATATCAGTGATAAACATGGTATCTTCTGAAACTGCTGATCTTCATTCTACATATCTGAATTTTTTAAAAAACCTACTATTTTCTCTTCCCAAAACTCCTGTTAAGATCTGATCTCTGAACCCCCTTTGATCTCATTTGCAGGCTTGGTGTACAGGAAGGGCTTCCTACATTCTTTCCTGACTACAAATACAAGGTCAGAGCCTCATCTCATTTCCAGAGAGGCGAAACTAGTCAGATCAGACTTTTGGAAGACCCCCCATGAGTATTTTAGTCCTGCACTGAGGAGTCCAGATCTTGACTACAGTGTCTGGCAACTTCAGCTTCTCTTAAGGAGGTGAAGAACTGACTACCACATCAGCAATTTTTTACAAGACTTTTGCTAAATACTATCATTCACAGCTGTGCAGTGACTGTCTGGGTGGTTCACCACAGATAAAATTGCTGGGGAACAGATGGGCATGACATGGGCCCTGTGGATACTGTCTTTTACCACTGCATTTTTCTATGCAGGATTCAGGTGCTGTTAGTAAGCAAGGATGAGGGCAGCTTGGTAGCTCTGGATTCTTCTAATTAAATAAAGCAAGATGAGAAGCAAAGCCTCCCTCTAAACTGTCCCTTTGTTGTGGCACCAGGAGGACAAGCACACTAGACTGCCTTGTTCCTGCAGAGAAACTTATGGAGCAGCACAATGAGAGAACTGCATGCAATTGCCTAAAAAGATACAGGTAGTCCAGACTGGTGGCTGGTCTTTTTCTGCTGCTGTCACCCTGCCTTTAATTCATGCTGGGGATACAGTGCAGAGACGTTAACACCCACAATCATAGGATGTTCTGTACATTTTAGAAAAAGCTTCCCCACAAAGGAATTTTTCTCTACTTTGCCAAGATGCATTTTGCCAGCCAAATGTTCAATCTCATTCTAAAAAGCCTGACATCTGACCCTGTTGAAAATTTAACAGGGTTTTTTTTTTTAAGTTATGCTGAACTGCATAATAGAGGGGACACTGTCAAAAGTTGCCATAGAAATGGGGCAAGAAAGCAAAAAATGTAACAAAGAAAGATAACAGATGCCACTGGGGCATGTGAGGTCATAAATGCCTGTGCCCTATCCTGGTGAG
The DNA here is from genome assembly GCA_013400495.1 of Nicator chloris. Taxonomy (NCBI): domain Eukaryota; kingdom Metazoa; phylum Chordata; class Aves; order Passeriformes; family Pycnonotidae; genus Nicator; species Nicator chloris. The sequence continues at coordinate 73,510 of WAAE01026674.1, forward strand.
CAGGATGGAGTGACCTAAGCCCTCACAGGACTCAGGCAACTTAAATAAATACAGAACAAACACCTAAAAATTCCTGAAATGCAAGAAGTCGGTTTGACTCTTCAAAAAACAGATCAACACTGCAAATATTCCTATATCCAGCTGCCTGCAGTAAGGCTTCACAATGCAGAACCCCTCAAAGAACATTAACTGTGATTTACCTGCCTGAAATACAGCTATTTCCCTTTGTATAAATGGGCTTCAAAGGTTTGGGGTTTTTTTCCCATTCAAGTGAACAGACAAAATTTCTCTGAGCTGGCTACACGTGGAAGCTGAAAAGAGCCTTCTCTAGTCAGCCAGGTCTAACTTTATGTTGACCATAAAGTTTGTTAAGTGGTTCCTCCTCAGACAATCACTACAGGATAAATATTTGACAAAAGAAATTATTTCTAAGCTATTCTGCAGGTGACTTTGCAGATGATTAAAGTGATTCTTGCATGGATTTACAAAACTTCTTGGCAGTGGGTCCTTCATATTCCTTCAAGTCACCAAATCTGCAGGACAAATTTCTTGTTTCCTTTTTTTTGCTGTGCTGCGACCACTGCAAGCCGCCTGCACACAGTTTGTACACATCTTTCCTACAACTCTCAAGAAATGTCTTAGTCCTCTAGAGACATGAAGGGAATGGAAGTGTTTTCTGGGAGTCAATGTGACCTGTTGGTAGGTCGTCAGCCTGTTGGATAATTTGGGTTGTGGAAAAAGGAGTGCAAAAGCTGACAGTAAAAGAGGAGGGAGGTCTCTGTATATAGAAGCTCTGACTTCCATCACTGCACTTCCTTAACAGCTGTGGAGGGTGCTGAGCACACCACTGGGTCTTTGTAAGGGCATGTTTTCAGTGTCAGGCTCAAAAAAAGAGGCACTCTGTCAAGCCAATGGCAGCAGACACTAGAAATGAAGTTGGAAGATGGGACCTGGTTTGGGTCTTGAGACAGGGAATACCAGCAGGAGACACAAAACAGTAATGTGATAGCTAGACTGGTCTATCTGCTACTGCAGGAAAAGGCCAGCCAGCTGTGATTTCAACAGAGCCATGCAGTACTGCCAAATGATAGATAGACATAAATTTCCTCTCACCAGAGATGCACACACACACACACACACACACAAAAAAAAAAAAAAAGGAGCACCATTAGCACTTGCTGCTTCCAATGCTATTAAGAGCAAGTAAGCATATATCATACTGGGTAGGATAAGCCAGGGAAGGAGAAAGGGTTCAGAAGTCACCTGTATGTGATTTTTGCCTCCAATCCTAGGTTATTTGCCATTCTCCAGTTATTAGATTCTGTGCCCTTTTTACTAGATGCTGTGAATATTTCAGAAAAAGTATGAAGCTATTTCAAATTTAACTTGAAAATTAAAGCAAAGTAAAATGACACTGAGAAATCCTAAGTCCTTTTCCTCCCAAATGTATCTCCCACAAGCGGATTTTACTGACTTAAAATACTCTATACATGAATTCTAGCTATGTGATTTAATAAATGCCCCACAGATTTGTTTCAGTTTGTTTGTTTTTCTCATAAAGGACTGTGCTGCCAGTGCCTTCAGCTGAAGAGGATTTCAGCTATTCCAATGCAGAGCTAACTCAAAAGCTGTTTTTTGCTGATAGCAGAAGATCTGTAGTCCTCTGTGAGCTCACCTGCAATTCAGATGAATGTCACACGATCTTAGATAAGCACAAAGTAAAGGATTTTTTTCTATCAAAGACTGCTTTGGGAGAAAAAAAAAAGGTCACCTGGTAATACTACAGTATTTTTTTTTTTAAAAAAGAACCTTTCAGTTTGCTTTTACTCCTTATGTCAGTGAAGGTCTAGGGAAGGAACGAGGTACAGGATGGTAACAATACAGACATCTCAGGCTGGTATGTTGGGTTAGGGGTTTTTTTAGTTGTTTTTGCTAGTTTTCTTTTTGAGTTTTTGTTGTTCTTGTTTTGTTCTGTTTTGTTTTCTTTAAACAAATACTTCTGTCATTCAATTCCAAACGACTGTTCCTTTACAAACGTTCATTTTATTATTTAAAACATCTTGAAATCTTAGTAAAACACCAAAGACATAATAATAGTAATAATAATTTTTAAAAAGGAGAAAGTTTGCTCCAAAATGTTTTAGTTGACTACAACTTTATATTTTGTGTTTATTTTGTATCAACCTAAACCAGAGGTTTTCTTTTGAATCCTGAGTAGTATGGTATGGGTCTCTACCCTTCTGGTATGTGGCTACCCTCTTCCAAGCAGAATTAGTTAAACAATCCACAGGATCACAACTTAATTAACAGGCTCTGTCAAAGTATCAGGAAATTGATTATCCCACTAGCAATTAGTTGTACATTTTTCCATCTCTCCTGTTTACTTTAAGAACAAGACAGGACCTGCAAACACATCTGTCTAAGCTGAACTTATCACAATAGATGTCCAGAGCTACATGCAGAAGAAGGCTTAGGAACAAAGCATCTTACTTTGAGTGACTGAGAGGTCTTAGTGACAGGCTGCTATCATGGCAGTTCCTCTGAGCTGAATCCGACATCTCTTTCTTGTCTAAACCACTGAGATTTTCAGGTACTAAAAATTGATGGACAATGAAGAATAAAAAACCAGAATCACAACATTCAGTAGTACTTTCATAATCATACAGCAAGACTGACATTTTAAAGGCCAAAATCTATCTGCAGAGAACAGCCAACAATGCTGTCTGAATTTTTAGAGAAGCCTAATGAAAGTGAGAAAGATCTCGTCCTCAGAAGAGGGAGCAAATGGGTGCTCAGCAAGAAGAGGATGAGGCAAACTCACCTGAGCAGAAAACATTTTGCTGCCTGCATTTTGCACTGAAACTTTAGTACATTTGACAGGTCATTTTTACCAGATTTCCTCATATCAGTTTAATTTCTATTTCGTGAATACACAAGCAAGAGTGCACATGACTGTTTCCACATGTTACGTTCTAGATACACTTACCAAAGGTTTTTAAAAACATCTGTGGAAAACAGTGCAAAAAAGCAAGAGTATCTCCTCTAGAAACAAAGTGCTGAGAAATTTCAATCTACAGTGGGGAAATCAGTATTAATTTGGTATTTAATTAATTTAATTAATTTGAGATTGATTTTGGAGGAGAGGGCAAAACAAAGGTATTATCACCATAATCTGTGCAAAGTTTCTGCTGTCCAGACCATGTTCATGCCAAATTCTTTCATCCCAAAGTTAAAATTCACAAAACTGCACATGTAGCCCCCCAAGCCACAGCTCCAGACAAGGACTAAGAAACACCTGAATTCAGACAGCAGAAGTAATTATGTGGGATTGATTCCCAGTCCTACATTTGCTTTCAGCGCAGATCAGTATAATCCAGGTGAGCAGAAAGGAAACACAAGGTGGAGAATTCTCAACCTTTTGTTCAGGGAGATATTTTCTACCTGTCTTTGGGTAAGGAGCCCACAATCCTCTCCCTAAAGGGATTGAGGAGTGCAGCCCTGCTGCCTTGCAGGGAGCCTCATGGTCTCAAATTTCTCAAGCACTTTGGAAAAAACCACCTACAGAAACATTAACCCTTTGCTTTTGAAACTTCTTAAGAAATCTGCATGCTCACTTCCTATTAATTTCAAATCCTTTCAAAGTCCCTGGAAAGCCAGAAAACGTGGTTCCCAGGAGATCCTGAGTGGGAAAACTTTGCACATACAGTCTCCTCTGAAAGCAATTTGTCAGCTACCATAGAGCTGCAGGATGTGCCCATGCTGCCATGACCTGCTCGGCTTTTCAAGGCCTCTGATGTTGTAAGAACAACAAAAGTTACCTAACACTGAATACTTTAGAGATGTCCTCACTTAAGTAATGACTAATGGGAGATAAGCATTTTGGGATTTTCCCTCCAGCTATGGGTGCTGAACTGCTGGAAAAGCGATGCTGGAATACCTGAAATGGTTCTTCCCAACATGGTGTGGCAGCATCCCCTCAGATGTACAGCCACCCCCACCTTCACACTGGTGGAACAGCTGTGCCCTGCAGTGTCCCCCTGCACAGCAGAGTCTGATGTAGCCCCTAAGACACTGATTCAAGCTCTGGGAGTGGCACATCCCTGTCATGGATCCACAGCTCCCAGTGTGAGAGCGCTGAGCCCTAAAAGCCTTGCTGCAAAACCATGCTAACGTGCAACCCTACTTCCACATCCAACCAGGGGACAGGGATTATTACTGCAGTCATACTGTACCAAGATAAAAAGCCCGTCCCATTTAGCAAAAAAAAAAAAAAAAAAAAAAAAAAAAAAAATTAGGGTGAGGCAAACCAAAAATGTCTACAACACCTTGATCATAGGTCCAACAGCATTTTCAGGATTAGTGAGAATCTCTATCCATGGTGCTGAATTATGTGGAGAGAGCAGCATGCTGCAGGGAGACTTGCAGAAAACATAATAGAAAATACAGAACTTAACAAAAACAAGGTCAAGAATTTTGGTATCTGATAGCCCAGTTGCAGTCAAATGGACAAAAATAATTTTTGATGTTTTTAATGAATGAAGTCAGAAAACAAATATACAGTGAACCTAGCAGCCAAGAGGCAAGGCTCAACCATCTAAACAATTGCCAAACTGTGAAATAGGTTACCTTTTAACCTTTGTCTCTGTTTTATGTGCTTTATATCTATAATTTCCAGCAGAGATACAGTAGATGAATCTGTCCTAGTTGTTGCTCAAAATGTAGCATTATCACTAGATAAAATACATTTGAAAGGAGTCAATTAAGATTTTTAGAAACCAGGCCCCAAAATTAAAGCTAGATAAACATCTTCTGTTCCAGACCCCTCCAATCTGAGGAATTTTGTTGCCTAGGCAACCAGCTCACAGTGTATCTGTTCAGATCATGCTGGCTGTTTTAAATAGAAATACCATCCATTTAACGCACAGCTGATTTTTAGCAAAAGGTATACATGTGTAATGCACACCACCAGATCGTGCATTTGGTTTGCATTAAGAATCTGATATGCTCATGTGGCATTTTCAGAGGGGAATGTGAAGTGCAAATCTAAGGACGAGTGAATAAAAATGTGATGGGGCTGGAACAGCAGTAAAGCCTCATTAGCTGGGTGGGACTGTCAGCTGCATGGAGAGCCTGGCATGTACGGAACTGTCCTGCTGATCTCATCACAGGCATGTCAGGAATAATTGAGCGGTGCTGGAGGGAGTGTGTACAGCAATCTCGCATTGCTTCATTATATCCAATTAGAAACTGGTCAAGCAAGTGAATCAAATTACTGTACGTTGCCACTTGAAGAGCTACTGGCTAAAGACAGTAGCATGCAGGTAAGTAAAAAGATTTCCTCTGTAAAAAACAAGCCTCTGATTTTAGATATAATGTTTTCTTCAGGAGTCGGAAGTGCTAGCAAATGGTGTGTTGTTACACACTGTTGGATCCCTTAGCAAAGGCATCACTGGAAAACATCGTGGCAGCAGCCAAGCACAGAAGTAGGAGGTGTTCAGAGTAAGGCTCAGTACCTTCTGCATAGCTGGGTATGGCAGGTGATGATTTTTGTTAAGATATAAAAAGTTTCCTGGACAAAGCTGCCCAAAAAATGTAGAGTGTTGCATTACCAGGCAAAACAAATAAAATTTTAAAAGTCCCAAACAAAGAAACAATCCCGTGGTTCCCCCCAAAACATGTTCACTGCTTGTTTGTAGTCTTGTCATTTTTAAATATCAGCAAGTTCCCTTCCTTGAAAAGCTGGAACCGTGGGACTACAAGACTGCGGGGAAGAGGTTGGGCTGTAAGTGACCACAGTGACTCATGAGACTTGTACTGATGGGCACTGCAACAGTCAAGCTGATGAGGGAGAATACACTTTTGTGTGAGTTTCTACTTATCAAAGTAGATCCATAGATCTTTCCAAATGTATCACTGAGTGATGTGATGCCGAGCTATTTGCTTCTTGGGAGGCATGTATCTCTTTAGCCCTTTGAATCACTACCAAATCCCACGTGCTGGTTTTGCAATGACAGACGTTCCACATGAAGACAGAAAGAAGTGGCTGGCACTGAGAGAGGAGAAAATCCTTTACCTAATTCTGCCTGGTATGGCTTTTAAATAGCAAGCTCTGCTTTCATGTAGCCAAAGTTAGCTGTGGGAAGCCTCGTGCATCTTAGGAGACGTCAAGAGACTCAAGACTGTTCTAGGCAGAATTATGGACAAAATTCAGAGATTTTATCCCTGTGTGAGCATCAGTTAAATTCTGTGTAATGCCTCACAAAAGTGATGACACTCCAGAAGTATTTACTTTATTTTCCAGTTACCTGTATATACTGTTATATATTTGATTCCTGGGACTTGGAAAATGCACAGTAGTTGTAAAAGTGTAAGCGGGCAGGCATAGCTGCAAGCATCATTCCAGCAATTAAGTCATTTCCTCAAATCTATAAATTCTGCTTCAGAGTTGTTTGGGTGAGAGTGCTCCATTGATTCTACCTTCTACAGAAAGCTTGCAAAGCAAATCAATAGGACTGTACATCTGGAGGCACAAAAAAAAAAAAAGGAAAAAAACCCACCAACATTCACCTGCCATAAAAACTACTGTGCTAAAATAAAAGTTTCTTTGGGAACAACATTATGCTAAGGCACTGAGTTAATTGAACTGATTTATTACTAATTGAAAAAGGTTGTAAATGATGTTGACCTCAGATTTGGTGTCTCCAGACACGATTATCTAGCCATCTTTGTTTTCCTCCTTGTAATTTTTTATTTGTTTATAAGCCTTATTTGCTAATAAACCCCATACACTTACAATAATTCTCCCATCTTGCACTGAAGGTAAGGAGCAGAGACACAAGGAAGATTGAGAAATTTAGTAGAAATAAGTGGCTAATTAGGTTATGACACACACATTAGTTAGGTAACTTATGAGCCTCAGAGTGCAGACACGCAAGTGTTTGTTTCAAATAAAGAAGATTTAAATTTCATTCTTTCTTTGATCTGAACTGAATTATTCCACAGATTATTTATCAGTTGATTGAATCTTGTAGGGAGATGGAGGTTCTGACCTCTGTTTATTTATTCTATTTTGCTATTTAACTTCAGTTTGCTAGAAAAAACAAGGACAAGGCTGTGACAGTTCACAGAGATGCAATTTGTCTATTGAACTTAGCTTGGCATCTGTTAGACACACAAAGAAACAAAAGAAACTGCATAAATATTCATCAGCAAAGAAGTCAACCATGATGCAGGATTTGAAGCATTATATGTTATTTTTATAATGATAATAGTGATTCATCAGCCCTAATGATACCTCAGTACATTGCCTGACTGATCTTTTACTTGTGTGCGTATAATTTATTTTTCCATTTCATGTCCTGCCTATCATTTGTTCCCAAAATATGGAAGTAGATTTACATAATAGAATTCTGCTCGGTAGTACTGGACAGGTTGGAGATTTTTCTTTCAGGTATTTCATTTGAATAAAGTCTATAATGTGACAAGTGGAAGATGGCACTGCCTTACAAACATCTAATTGGGGGAAGAATTGTAGTGTAGGCATTAGGTAGCATGGACTGAGGTTTGAAATCTATCATCACCTCTCAAGAAAAAAAATACTTTTCCAGTCTAGTTTAAAAAAATAGTTTTATTCGTCAATTCTGTTTATCCTTACAAATGAATCTTTTAATGACTTGTTTTTCTGGATTGCATACCTGCCAGAAGACAGAGAAAAACTATCCTGTTTTACAAAAAGGCAGAGTTCAACTTAACGTCTTATCGCCACAGCTGTCGCAGCTGGGATTTTTCACACATTGAAGAAAATCGTATTTTTAAAAGTGCAATAGGTCCTCTGTCTGAATGACTTTCAGTAGGTACCTAAATCACTCAGGGTATTTTCATGTATGCCTGAATGCCCCTGAAAGCTGATGGGGAAACATAGCTCATTCTTCTAGACACAAGGAGAATTCTGACCTGAGCTCATAAATGTACAAATATTCTATAATGCATAACAAAATGCCTACAAATCATCTGGGTTCCATTTAAAATTTGAACTGAAGGCTTGCTTGATTTGTCAGAAGAAAGCAAAGGAGAAACACAGAAATGCATTGTTGTAGTCAAAGGACTGCAAAAAGACTGGGACAGATTTTATTCTAAAGAAATGTGCCCTTTTTTCTGTAACGAGAAAAAGAAAGAGCCACCAAATATGCAAGAAAAGTCTCTTCAAGGCAAGCTGCAAAAGGTGGTTAAAGATGACAACTAGAGCACCACAAGGTCTGCAAAGAGGTGAGATACTGCTACAGTCTGTAGCCAGGCTTGTTAAATCTCTGGGAACCCCAGTCCTGAGAGCAGATAATGGATTGAATTGTACTCACTGGAAGGAGAGGTAAGCACAGGAATCTCAGACCTCAGGGGCTTTTACGTCTCAAGCAGACAAAGCCCCAAGGAAACGTGGTTGGATGCAGTGCTGGCCTTGCCCTGAGTGGGAGCTTGACCTCTCCCCCCAGACCCACACTTCCTACAGGATCACAGCACACAAGTCCGCAACAGGGCAACCCAGTACATTTCTGCCATTAGTATGCAAATCCCTGGTGTTTACAATATAGGTTGAGTGATTTTGGTATCACTGTAAAATGTCACTTCTCTTGCTAAAAGTAAATGAGATTTTGATGAGCAGTGTTGGCAAGGTCTGCTCATTTCAGAACCTTGGGAGAGGTTCTCCATAACAGTTTTGTCCTGCCCAAACTCAATCCCTTGAAATCAATTCTTCACAGTCTTGTGGTTTTCCTCAAAGTATATTCAGCATCACCAGGGGTTGAAGGATCCCTCAAAGCACTGTCCTTGTGGCTGTGGCTCCTTGCACCTGTTCTTTGCTGAACTCTGGAATGGACTACATAGCTTGGAACTGAACAGAGTATCTTGCATAACTAATACACATCCCTTTCCCTCTGCTCATTTCAGAGAATACTTGTGCTTATTGCTTGCTTGGTTAGGAACCATGAAACCAAACAAAGTAGGTCTGGAGCAGACCGCTTGGGATCATCTCATCCATTACCCCTTCCCTAAGGCTTACAGAGTTAATAACGGAACAACAAGCTTGCAAACTCCAGCTGCCAGGCTTTGAAAGTTTGGCTTCTCCTAAAGAAGTGCACTGCTCTTGTCAACATGGGAGAATCTGCATGTGCTTGCTGATCTGTGCAGAGATTAATTTTAAAGCGTACATTGTGCTCAGACGGCCCAATGCTATCATTATATGCATCAGTAAGTTTCATATTATGCAACTACTAGCACTAACGTTCAAAGAAAGCACTTTTTGTTCATGACAAAAGGTATTTGCTGTGGTCTCATTATAAAACTAAAGCTATGAAAGATAGGTCCTTGTGCAGCTTCATCTTCTGCCGATTCTGTTAAAAAGCATTTATCATATTGAGGAATGCATTGGTAATTTTCTGCACTTCTCTTTCATGTAGCACAGCTGATTTCTAAGGCATATCTTCATTGGATTTGACTGCTCACTGAGTGTTAGCCATTATCAAATACTCCTTTCACTGCACAGTTTCTCTGTAGGTCATTCCCCAGAAGATAAACCCATACACAAAAACCACTTGTCTTTTCTCTCTTTCTTGTTTCATTTAGCACTAATTCATGGTAATTCCTGCCTCTGCAAGGCTGCGTTTAGAGGCATTATATAACAAGGAGCCCAGATACTGGAGTGTGGTCTTTTCCCTCTCAAGAAGGTTAATGTGTATTAAGTCTCATCACAGGAGGGTCAGAGTAGTCACAAAACTGTTCTCAACCAGAATGTGGACAGCAAAGTCCTGTGGTACATCAGCAGCAAAAGCAGCCTGGCAGGCATCCTGCAGTACCTGCAGCAGCTAATCCAGGTGCCTCTATGCAGGGCCATGCATCAGAGCTGAAACAGATAAGCAGTGTAGCCTGAGGATTTTAGCCACATCAGCCTGCAGTGGGACTGGAGTAGATGTGAGCTGTGTGGGTCTAAAGGAATGGTTGCCTGCTCCTTGTAGCCTGCTGTGTCCCAAAACTTACAGAAGAAGCACTTGACACTGAGCTAGGCAAAGGGACAGCCATCATTTCAGTGACTAAAAAGGGACTGGCATGGGCATGGCAGCATCTCCACCCACAGTTCAGCTGCAATGTACTTTGGAACCTTTCCAGACATATCTGACTCTGTTGAGGTGGCTGATTGTTGCTCTGCACCTGTCATTTCTAGCAATATTCAATAACATTGAATACTTCTTCCACACATTTTCAAGTCTGCAAAATTCTTGTGCAGTCCCCTCACTTGTGTCAGATTCTGGTGAAAAGAGCAGCTTCTCTTTTTTGCCTGTTAAGTATAATGATGGTTTGCTGACTCATAACAAGCCCCACACTTTTTACTGCAGATGAAAGTTTGCTTTGAAAGCATTCATCCAAACAAAAATCACAGCACACCTAACACACTATACCATTCCACAAGTTTAAATGCCCAGTCTCAGGCTGTCAATCACTAGAAAAATTCTCGATGGACTGTTCTACAAAAAATTGAGGGATAATAGAAAGTATGGAGAAATACACAGGATACAAGAAGAAAACCATTAGTAATACAGTATACATTTCCATACAATGTTAACTTTCACCACAAATGAAAGATATTCCTAATTTACCAGAGAATGCCACCCTCTAATCTTTTCCTTCTTCCCATTAGATTAGAATGCAAACCTACCCTGTATGGGATAATCCTCAACCCTGGCCTAAAGTGCAAGCAAGTCTAAGATCTAAATTTATTAAAAGAGCCGTATTATACTAAGATGTGATCAGGATCAGCAAAGGTTCTCTACAAAAACTTTCCTCAAACTAGAAATCATTATTTCCAACCAGTAAAATCTTTAACACAAGTGCAATTTGAAAAGAGTATATAGCAGTGACACAACAGATCCACAGAAATAGCCCAAGTACAAAAATCCTTATCATTTCCATGGAAATAGTTGAAATTTATCAGAAAAGTCCTTCATTTTACTGAAACCTATCTGCTCATTTGTGTGAGATGAGTATGATTTTAGCAGGTTAGTCATTCTACATGGCAAGGATAGTTGAGAGCACTTCATTGCCAGAGCTGCTTACTCCTGTGTCTACACTGTATTTTGAACCACATGACTTCTTTCACAGATGTGCATTTTATTACTTCAAATGATATTTTGTTTTAAATCCCCTCCAAAAAACCATAACATTTTAAATGATAAACAAAGAAGGTACAGAGGCCTCTGTTACATTTGCAGTGAGTTTCTTTCATGAATGCTTAAGGTTAACTTTAAAGTCTATAAGCTAGGCTTAGACTCTAGGTCTAAGCATGTGATGGAGAAGGATTAAGGAAAAATAACTTTTAGCAGTCCTCACTGTGAGCACGCTACCAGCCTTGAAAGCAATAAAGAAAAGATGGAAAGCCTCACAGGCTACAAAGCAAAGATCAACACTTTGATGAAAAAGTTAATATACATTCCTTCCACAGATTCTGTATGTAAGATGTAAATTGGGAGCTACTCTATGAACCTGCAAAGAAAACTTACACTGCTTTATCTGGAAGCCTAGATTTATTTTGATGCCAATAGTGGAAGTTTTTATAATAGCTTCTAGCTGACTGCAATGTAAGAAAACAGCATTTCCTTTGGTTTTTATTACAGCTGAACTAACTGCATGTTGTGCTCACAGACCATTTTTCTGAGATGAACAGGGTGTGTGCAGCATTGTCTCCTTTCCTTTCTTACCCCACTCCCTGCATTACAAGGTGATGCAAATTCGGTCACACCTTTGATTACTATGGATAGAATATTGCAGACAAGGAGGTGTGAGACAACAAAAAATGAAGTTGTAAGTGATACTAGTAATAAATGAAAGAACATTGCAGAGGTACAATTTCTGGGGTAAGAGATTAAAAGAGAAACAGAAGCTGCCTTCTCGTGCAATCTGCCATGGCAAGAATACTTAAATAGTTGTGAACAACATTGTGATTTGGAAGTGCAAGACCTAATGAAAAAGGTGACTTGAACACAAGCAGTATGAATAGTGAAGAAGTATTGAGCAAGCTACCAGAGTTCCTCTTGTTCACATGACTGGTCAGTGAATTTGTGAACAAGAGCCTGCTCAGCCCTACTTTTTAGTATATTATTTTGTTATGCTGTGTTATTTTAACCGAGGAAAACTTGATGCTGTGTTAGCAGTGTGCCTTTCAGGACCACAGTAGCATTGATCCAGTTAGATCATGAAGGTATATTTTTTCAGAAGTAGCAAAATCTAATTTGTCACAAAATTCACTATGAATGTGAATCCAGTTCCTGTGAAAAACCTTGTGAAATTTTCCTTAGTAAAAGTGCAATACAGCCTAATCCTCAACAGCCACAAGTCCCGTGCTCTGCAAGGGTTTTGATTTCTGGACTTTGTGTGGGCCTGAGCTAAAGGAGTTACAAAAAGAATCTTTCCATTGATTTAGCTGAAATCTTTCTCCATCCCTGGGATCGTCTCCCAGATGACCATCTGGAATAAAGGCAGCATATGGACACTATCAAATACAGAAACCTCCAGCTTGATGAGAATTTTTGTCAGGATCTCATGGTGACCTCTGAGACTCTTGTGCAGTGCTCAGCACTTAAAAGACTTTAAAAAATGTAGCTAGAACAAGTAAGGCATTAGAAGCTTTGATAAAAAAAAGGAGTAGGGAATTATCTATTCATTAGCTGGAATATGTAGAAACATTGGCAATGTTTATTATGCCAGAATCATCTACAGGGATGAGCTCCTGCAAAAAAGTTAAACTGTTGTGTCTAAATCACTTAGGTAGCTTTGAAATAAGTGTCACCTATCATGCATAAATAACAATTGGAAGCTCCATAGAGTCACAGTAAAGAGATAGCCAGAGTATGTTCTGGGATTAAACAATGTGTTGATTCGAGGCACTCATTGCGCAGCAATTAACCCAGAAGGTTATCAGCAGTGATTTGCTCTGATACCCTATCATGCAGAGTTGCATGCTGCTCCATAGAACTGTACCAAAGCATCCCTTACACTGAGTCAAATAAGCTTAGCACCAGCCAAAAAAGTCTCAAGGTTATTTTCCACAGTAGGGAAGAAACTGAGCCCATCATTTTATACTCTTGAGGAATTAGGTTTAAAAGAATATTATCAGCACTGGACAGTAAAATGGAAATAGCAGGCAGAAAGGTAGTTGTAACTGGATTGAATAAGAAATTATTACATGGGCTAGAGGACAGAATGGGACTCTCCAACCCGAAACAAAGAGAAGAAAGAACTGTACTTGGATAAATAACTCAACCTTGCTGTTCACTCTTCAACAGTGATTCTGCATGACCATCTGGAAATTCCTCTGTGGTAATTCCTTTTTAACAGTTCTGTAATCACACCTTAATTTGTCATTTCTTAGAAAGATTAAAAGAAATATTTTGCCTCTGCCAGCCCCATCTGTGCCTATGCACATGCAGACCACAAACAGGCAAGTCATGTGCAAAGCCTGGGGACAGCCACACCAGCCTGCCAAAGCCATTGCTGTCCAAAGGAAACTCTCTTTGAGAGTCTGCTTGCTGCACCTACAATCTCTTACCACACTCTTTCCATATTAGTAGTGCTTCATCTTTAGAAAACCAGCCCTCAGTATCAGAGAATCCCAAGCCTTGGAGACACTTCAGAGATTATCCAGCCCTGAGGCAGAACAAGTCCTTTCTGTTATCCTGAGGGTGCTTTATCTCAAAACCAGGTTTAGTGGAGATCTCCAGTCAGGCAGAATTCTCCAAGACCAATAGCCTTACCACTAGAATATTTTCCTAACACTTAGCTTGATGTTTTGGGGTTTTTTCTCTTCTATTAGAGTCCCATTATTTCTTCTTGTATCCACCCTGAATATGGAGAGCAGATTTATTGCCTTACTGCAGCAGCTTTTTACCTATTTGGAAAGATGTCCTCCATCATGTTCTTTCCTTTAGACTAAATAATCCAATCTTTTCTCTCCTCCACACTAAATGAACACTATCCTTTCAGAAAAAAACCCCACCAGAATGCAAGGTGTTTTGCTTTGTAGTGTCTCAAGTGAATGTAAAAAATATTGATGCAAGGAGCAATTTTAAACCAGAAGTTCATATGTTTTAGCCAAAAAAATTTTTAAGTTCAGTGCCTCAGACAAAATTTCAGGTATTTTTACTACACCAAAAGAACTAAAAGGATATGCCCACAAAACATTCTGGTATCAACAGATCTATAGCATTTTACACAAAGACATTTGCTATGAATGCTTCTCTCAGCTCCGTCTCTATCACTTTGACTCAAACTGAGCAAAGTCTCTAACGAACATGCATAACTTCAAAAGTATGAACAGCCTCACCACAAACAAAATCTGACTTAAAAAGAAAGTGTTTTCTTAAAATTCTTTCTCTAGGAAGGCAAGGACTGCAGTTATAAATGATCCGTACTGTAGAACCTCCACATCTTAGAGTTGTGCCCATAATTTGAGAGACAATCTCCTTAAAAAGATGTATTTAAGCATTTTTAAGATGCATGGTCCAGCACAGCTGCAAGAGGGAATGGAAGAGATGTGGCTTATTTTGAACTGATTTTTTTCTGTGCTAGAAAGAAGCAAAGTGTACATGCAAAGTGCAATGACTTGCACGCAGGAGGATTATACCATACTGTATGATACCAAATCTGTATGTTACCCATTGACTTTGGGGGTAATAGCAAGAGAATACCAGTATTTTCAAGCAGGGTGGTGTGGGTGTTATACCACACTCCCCTCCAATTACTTATGGAGACTGGAGTTACAGGGTGTGAAATGGATGGATTATAATAGACTCTCCTTCCTCTGCTGCCAGGCCCTGATGCACACACTCCTCCCTTTTATAACAAGCAGCACTGGCAATTAGCTACGTCAGATTTCTGTTAAAAATGTCACAAATATATCTCCTGTCCCAATATTTCCCTAATTTATCTGATACTAACTTTGCCGCTTTCATAGTTCATTCCTAACCACTCTAATTAAACTTATTGATTGCTTCAGAAGAAGGATATGTAGGGAATGGGAATGCTTTTCACCTTACTTCTACCTCCCAACTCTGTGAACAGCTGCTCCTCGGAAATAAGCTTACCCTTTTAATTAGTTGCATAAAACTTAGGTTGGGTATGGTCTAGAGATATTAACTGTGGAACAGTAGATGCTTTGGGAACCCATATTCCTGGGATCCCACAATCAAGGGATTGCTGGCAGCCCAGCAGAGATATCTGGGCTGCTATAGACTTGTCAGAAGTTACAAAACCCATCTAGGATTTGGAACTTCTCTGAGGATGGGCTCTGACCAAGCCATACTTTGTCAGAGGCAGACAGGAGGGCCAAATACATTTACAACATATGTTTTCTAGTCTCTTCTTCCTTTCCTTCTACCTTTTCAAGGAGTTCTGATGCATCTTCCACATCCATCAACATAAGCACAGTCTCATTGCATGTTCCCCTCAGTCAAAGTCCCGTCTTGGTTCGGGATATTTCCAGACCCTCTCTGCCACCTGCATTGTGGCTGCACCTCAGCTTTGCTTCCTGTCCCAGCTGCCAGCACCCTCCCAAAGCATGGGTCAGGACAGCTGAGCTGTCCTGGCATGGCAGAGCTGGGCCACTGAGTTGCACACAATGCAGGGGGCCAGCACAGCCCCCAATTTCTAATTCATCATTACTAAAATACATAGTGACGAGACATATTAGTACTTTGATAAGCTCTTATGAGTGGGGAAAAAAGATGGGAAGTAGTGAGAAGAAAATCCTTTCATTTAGAAATGTAAAGTCTAAAGCAGAAATAATGTATTTCAACGATCATATATCCCAGTTTAAAGCTAATGTATCCTCCCTGAAAGACTTGCAGTTTAACACAAGGCTATTTTCTTTCATATTCTTTGACATAATAAAATACATATATTTATGCATGGCTGTAAAACTGTATTATTTTTAAAAGTTATTTCATTGAAGTAGTTGACCTTTTTATGTTTCATGGATACGTTTCTTATACAGTAATAGAAAATCTGACTGTAAACCAGTTTATGTTAAAGTATATGTTCATTTAAATATTATAACATAGATGATTAGAGACACTATGTGATATTTGAAGTTTTAGAGATCAAGATATGGTCCATTAAAAAAAAAATTCAATAATATGAGACTTCTACTTAGAATTCCCCAGTTATTTGTTTGAACTTAAATTTGATTTTATTGTTTTTAACTTTACACTCCTGGGTTTTAAAATGTTCAGCAATTATCTGATTTGTAGCTACAATTGTAGTATGTTTACTCGTAAAATGTCTTTCAAATTAAGATCATTATTTGTAGGTTTAGATTTCCCTTAACTTTGCAACTGAACATTTGCAGCTCAAGAAGAAGCAGTATTTTTTACATTCCAAATGGTTCTAATGTCAAAGCATTTTGCTGATTTAATGGCTGGTTTTTCAAGATAGAAAAAACACTAATAATTCTCAGCAAGCAGAAAATCAACAGCTATCGTTTTTCAAATGGGATTTCTATAGCTCAGTAGAGTGTCCCATATTGTAAAAAGGGAAAGCAATTCAATCCTGTGTTTGGTTTTGCTTCCAGAGGCAAGAGCTTGATGCAGCTTTCTCTGGAACCCAAAAGACCAAATAATGTCTAAGGAGGCTGCAAGGCTTAAACACAAGACTTACGTGTTAGAAGCACGTGAATCACTTGGGCCAAAGTATGCAATAACATATTTAGTGCTTAAGAGATACTGCCACCTTTAGATGCCTTCCATCAATGTCCAGGGATGAGGCACCCACTGCTTCTCTGAGACATCAGTCCCAGTGCCTCACCACCTCCACAGTAACAAATTTCTTCCTCATATCTGATCCAAACCTACTCTCTGTCACCTTAAAGCCATTTGTCCTTGTCTTACCACTACATGCCATGGTAGAAAGTCCCTCTCCAGCCTTCTTGCAGGTCCCTTTTAGGTACTGAAAGCACACAAAATTGGGCTGCGTCTTTCAAAGTTTTATCTTCCCTTGCCCACGAGCAAGGAAAAAACAGGCTTATGCCTACAATTTCGGGACAGCCAGTGCAGAGGAAAATCTCTTGGAAGGCAGATGGATACATTTTCCTAGCTTGGTTAGCAGGGTGGGTTCTCACTACACAACAGTGTGAGCTCTTGAGCTGAGTTAGATGTGTGTGGCTTACACATCTCCATGCACAGAGGACATTTTGTAATGGTAAAAGGCAACGCTTAGGTCAAATAATTTAAGCACAAATTCCCAGCATCTTGAGTTCTTCCTCAAGCTTCCTTTTGGGTGCTTAGGGCGTGATTGACATTGGCTGCACACAGCAGCTGCCATGGGCACTCTGAAAGCAGCGCTTAGTGAGGAACGTGGCTGTGCACATTACCAGAGTTTCAGTGTGGTTGGAGCCCTCACACCAGAGCCAGCAGGCACCACACAGGCATTTTTCAATGAGTAACTGCTCACTGAACACCTCTCGTGACTGTTGTTTATTCCCATGGGAAGCTGCAAAGTTACAGTGAACTCAATACCTCAACAGTTTTTGGTTTAGAGGAAGATAGCTGGGAATCCTTTCAGCCTTTTCCTGAAGCAAAACAAATTTAGAAAGGGGACTGCTACTGAAGAACAGTGGAAATTTTTGGCCAAATCTCAGGCTTCAGCTGCATCCCCCAGTGATCTTCCCTGCTCCCAATGATGTTGGCTCAGACCTGCAGGCTCAGTGAGGGATGGACTCTGCATCATGGCTGCGTCACAGATGCCTTAGCAATCTGGAAAGCAGTCAAGGCTGATGAACATGACCCACATTCCTTTTTCAGTTCCCTTGGGTGGCTACGGGGCTGTTTTATTATTTTCCTGACAGCTGTATGAAGTATTGGGCAGCCCTGATTTTTTTTTCTAAATAAACCTAATCTGCAGTTCTTGGAAGTTTTTAAAAGGTCAAAGAGAAGGCAGTGAATTCCCTGGAGACTGACAGCAGGGTCCTCCCACAACATTTAACTGCAATGGCACTTCAGAAGAAACAAGAGTGATGGCCTGAAGAAAACATGGGAGGACCACACCATGTGTTTTGCTCTCTGTGCTTCACAGAACAGCTGGAGAGGCCAGGAAAGCTTCAATACACCAAATAAAGATGTCTTGGAGAGGAATGAGGGGCAGGCAAAAAGATGATGGCATCAAGCACTGCAATTGAAGGGAAGAAACCTGAAGTGTTGGAAGAACTCCTTTGGTTTAACACCTTGGGCAATACAGGCTGGTGCCAGTTCAGGCAAAAGGAAGAAGAGAGTTTATTGGGGGAAGATGCTGTACATTTATTTACATCCACAGAGAATGTACGAACAGACTTCACCCTAAATTGCCCAGAAGGCCTCCTCTAACACCCCTCTGGACACCCCACCAGCCAGGTGTCTTCAGCCTGGTTCCCACATTTTTGCCTATTCCTACATCTCACCTATTCTAGAAAAGCAGTGAAATGCTTGGCACAATCAGACATACACCAAAAAAAAAAAAAAAAGCCCCAAACCCTCTGCTTTAAATAGTTTTTGTAGCGTAGATTGATGAAATGATCTGTACTCCCCCCACACACCACCTTCTGACATGCATCCATTGGCTTGACAAAGCAGGTAGTCACACACACTCCACATGAATGCACCCGTGGCCAGGTTGCCTTGGAAACCTTCACTGCTACCTAATATTGTTATAATTGGCAAGAAAATATAGGTTTTCTCCAATGATTCACAGCATGTTTCCATTTTACATAAATACAAGCTTTCCATCTGCAGTTTTCTGAAGGTTTACTTCACTTTTTCCCCAGAAATTTTAGAGATATTTTCTACCTAGAAAACTTACACTGTTGTTTAAATGTTGGAAACAATGTAGTATCAGTACAGGGGGCCATACAGCAATTCCAGCTTCCCTGTGTCTGTCAAGAGGGACTTCTATCATTCAGGAGAAGGAGCCCTGTAGTTCTCCCCGTTGCATTTAATTCTGTGCGCAGCTCTGACGTTAGAACAGGTCAGCCCAAGTGCCCTCACACCACTCTGCTCAAGCTGCACAGTCTCCACACAACACCATCTACCTTATAAGTAGTAGAAACCTTGAGTAGATTTTATGAATGTGTGAACATTTCCAGCACAGACCAGGATTGTTATGGGATGTACTCACCCAACACATAGCCTCAAGGGACCGTTTGGAGAAGAACCTTAGATGCTCCCCTGAAGGAAGGTTACATAAAAGCTACACGTGTGTCCACACTGCATGTACTTACCAGAAGGAGATAAATGTACTGTTGGTACTGTGGCACAGATAGACCTCAAATCCTGTGCTTCTTAGGAGATCAGCAGCCTGCAGCTACTCCTCCAGCCCAAAGTCCAGCTTGAGGGAGATGGAAACTGCAAATTCTGGTTGTCTGATGAGCAGTTTTGCCTAGCAAAGAGAAAGGGAAAAACCAGACATGATGGAGCATGGCATGCCAGTGGGTTCAAAAAGAAATGTCTGGAGGTGGCACATGAAAAGGGCAAAATAAACAGTAGCAACCCCCAAATGAACAACCTGAAACACTTGGTGGACACTGAAGTGAATGCTTTAAGTCAGGCTGAAAAGACATTTTCCTCCGTAAAGAAGTGAACTATTTCCAGTTAGCCCAGACCAAATTCTGTGCCTCTGCACAGTAACTGCAACACCTGATTTCACCATGATGTAATCCTTCAAGTCTGAAGTCCCACAACTCCTTAAAAATCTCCTCCAAAAGCAGTGTGGTGACCCACAGACAAGTCCTGGGGTTGGTGCAGGCTCTTTTTGCAGTTGCAGGAACTACACTGAGCACCCTTTCCTGGGGCTGCTTCCTCAGCTGGGTTTCCAGCCAAAGCAGTGGCTGCCACAGCCAAGTCAAGGGGATTCTGATCCTGTCATCCTGCTCTGGAAAAAGAGTGAACCCAACGTTAACTGATACCAAGCTACTTAAGAGAAAGAGTTTTGGTAAAACAACATAACCCTCTGACACATGACTTTAGATTGCCAAGTTAAAACTGTAGTAAATCAGCTGCAGCATGATCAGAAACTATGGGTTTTCCATTTTTTGGGGGGAAAAGACAAGAGATTCTTTGCTGCACTTGTGTGGTACAGCTGTTCTTTGGCTTTGGTTACAACCTCAAAAAAATGTCTTGAAACAGAAATGAGGTTTTTAAAATGTAAAAGCATTGACTTGTATTTAAGCAAAAGTAAAAAGCTCATGCCAATTAATTTCAACATTTTTAACATTACATCTGCATGGTTTTTGGAGTACCTGCTTCCAGCAAATGTGTGCTTTAGTCCAATGCAATTAAGGGTTAATGCAAGGCATTGATGGCTTTTTTTTCCTATCTGCACCATGTCAGTAGAGTTCAGGGGATGCAGTAGTTACCTTAACTCTGTTCAAAAGAGCTGCAGAGTTGTTTCCAAAAAGAACCCAAATACTAATTTTTAAATGCTCAACATACAAATTTAGAATTATATTTTTCAAAGGATCTCAGGGAGAGGTGGCAATATGAATGTTAGGTTTTGAAAAGGACTCAAAACTCTCAGTGAGATGCTCAGTTTCCAGCATTTTTACTCTTCAAAACACCTGGGTATTTGACTTCCAGATCAGCACAGGCAAATTTGGCAAGTCTGCCTTGAAAACTTTGGTTTTGGTCCATCAGAATTGCTTCAGTACAAAATCAGCTAAACTCCTGGATCTGCATTTGAGAACATGAGAAGCTCAGCAAGAAAGACAGATGGCAAAATTAACAAAATAAAAGTGAATAACTCACTAGGTGTCACTTGGTGTTCATCCTCTTTAAATATCACACTATTTATTAGGGTGTCTGCCTAACACTTCAAACCCACCATCACATACCAATGCATGAACAGTTCTTGCAAGTGCTCTGAAATATAGTGAGCCCATTCAAGTTGAAAGAAAAGCAGTCCAGAAGTAACATCACGTAAAACTTGCACTATTCCTGGAAAAACACCTCTTTTGCCCATCCTGCTTTCAATTTTGATGTGTCTCCAAGATTCCCAAGTTTGCAAGCAGAAAAAAACCGCAAAAGGTAAAATGCCAGAGGTGAGAGCTCTCCAAAGAACCCAGGTTTATGAGACTGGAAATTAAATTCTTCTGTGGCTGGGTTTTTAGATAGAAGGGCCTTTAAATCCAACTCTTCTTTAACACACACCAGCAGGAGTTGAACTGAAACCTAATTTGCTAACCCTAATGGGCTTTTTTAGCAGCATCTGATCCAAGTGGACAGTCACATGACATTTCAAAAGATTTTGTGCCATCTTATATTTTCAATTTTTTAACACCAGAACAATATGATTCTGTTCACATGCAAGACTTCAAGATTCATGGGTTTTACAAACTTTGTTGGAAATCCCTCATGCTGTGGAAATTAGATGGCTTCACTGTAATCTCAGACACTAGTCTTAACATTCTTATTGATTTGAAGTACTGACGATGTGGCCTCGTAAAACCTGAAAGAAATTATGATAGTTGAGATGTATTTTCTCTAGCTGAAAATGTCAATGCTTAACTTATTAGTGAATTTCTCTTATACTTCTATGACTTGGCTTGGAGCTGCTGCATTGTTGTTTAGAGGCGCGGAATTTTTCTTCCTTCAAGCTTCCCTCTGTTCTCATAGTCTACCTTTCTGATCACAGCAAATTGCTGGGCAGATGATACACAGCAGAAGGAAAACATTCTGATGGGCCAGCTATTTCCTTAAACAATATTGTCCTAGGAAACATGCCAATTTAGATACAAGAAAAACTATCTGACATGGAATAAAACACTGAGCTTCTTACTACTGCCTTTTTTTGGGTCTCAATTTTCTATTTTGTTCCCACTTTTATATCACAGTCTGTCATTTTGAATCCTGCATCTCATAATACACACAACATATTTATTGTTCTCATTCAACCCAATAATCACATCAATGATTCCATTGTGGTTGCTTCACTAACCTGCATCTGAAGTTGTACTCAGCAAACAAGAAGAGCCATTTCAGTGAGATGGCATATGGGAAGCAGGACACTTGCCCTGACCTGTTGTAACTAGCTAGAGAAATGTCCTATTACACTCAAAACTACTGTAACAGAGACAATAACTGTGAAAATAGAGCGATGCAATGCACCCACCTCCCCCCCTTTCCCCTTTTTTTGCAGCAAAAGCTATTGAACTGGTAACCTGGGCTGGCTGTGTGCCGCAGCGATTTCAGCAGGAAAGCAGTGCCTGGCTGCAGCAGGTTCTACGTGATGGGGAGCAGAGGAAGGTTTGATACTCAGCAGATGGCACAGATGGGCACCGTGCCAGCCCAGGGCCACTACCTGGTGTGCCTACGGGATCGTTTGCTGCATTTGTTAACGAGCTGGGAGCGAGAGACAGCTCTGTTTTACTCTCCTTTCTCTTCCCCCTTTATGTGGTTTTCCTTTTAGCCACCAGACAACAGCAGTGCTCTTCTCTGGAGTGTGAAAGATTCAGCAATAAAAGGAGCGCAGGAAAAAAAAAAAAAAAAAAAAAAAAAAAAGAAAAAGACGAAGAGGAATCTGTTGTTTTTCTGTAACAACTGGTCAGCTCAAACCTCCAACCTCTCAGCCTCCCATGACTGCTAATAACTCTGTTTGCTCAGAGCCAGACCACAGTGGGGCTTTTGGACCAAAAACCGGGCAGGCACTGTGTGAATGTGTAAATAAGAAACATTTGTCATTGTCATGATTTTGTTGCTTCCCCCCCCCGCCATGTAAGAGTTGATAACAAGGAACTCAGAGGCAGCACAGCTGGCTTGAGAGATGTCTCTGCATGAGCAAAGGAATGGCTCTGTTCCAAGAGCAGGCACAACTTATTTCTCCCAATCTATGTACAAGTGTCGTGGTAATAGAAAAATTGCATTTACCCTTGCATCTTCTCCCTTTCTTTTGTCTCAGGACTTTGCCTTCCCATATGTTCCATGGTGCAGATCTGGAGCACATTCTCAGGACAGTATGGTCTGAATGGCAGAGAAGTAGGTGGGTTTTTTTGGTTTTGTTTTCCATCTATAAAATTCTTTTTAAGCTTTCCCAAGCTGGGGCTGAATGTAGACGTGGGCATTTATTCTACCAATGTGTCAGCCAAAATGTAGGGCTCTAGCATCTGCACTCAAGTAGTTGTGGAAAAATCTCTCGTGTGCGTTTTTAAAATGAGGAATTCTTGGAAAAACATCAATTAATAAAATCTCTGTAGATTTCTTGGCTAAGTCTAATGTGAATTTTAGAGACGACAACTGACATCCATCACCCCTAGACTGAACATGTGGAGAAAAAGTGAGCAAATCCTTTCTCCCTCCCATTGATGTGGTTCAGTGTAGCATTTTTCTCTACTCTTTTTGTCAGCCATCATGTAGGACACCAACAAAACCTTCTACTCCACTACAGCTCAGCAGGAGTAAATATTTTCTCTAGGGAAGGTTTGCAGGAAAGCAGTAGAGAATTTCAGAGCAAGTCTAAGCTGAATTGACTCAAGCTGTCTCAGAGATATTTACCTAAATCACCCTTCTTGTAGTGCAGGTACAACTATCCTTCATTTTCACAAGCACTAAAATGAAAACAAAGCCTTTGAATTCATTTCTTCACAAATAAAGAGATGTTTGAAAGTAAACTTAAGTTAACCACTTGAAAAATACTTTCCTAGTGCTATAATTCAAAATAACAATGAAAGAAAGGAAGAGGAAAGAAAAAAAGAGAAGAAGGGTTTTGTATTAAATTGCATTAAGAATAATCTAATAATCAGCCAATTGAATTTCTGTGTGAATAAACCCTGCTATATAGTGGCACCCGACATGCAGTAGCTTAATACTTTCTAGTAACTAGGTCTTTGCCCTCTCATTATAAAATAAAACATATGGTATTTTAATCTAAAGGATAATGTCAGGTTTGATAACATGAGGTAATTAGTAGCTGTGTTCTAGCACTGTGAGAGCATCACTCAGGTTTCCTCTCTTGATGAAAAGTACATTCTTTTTGTCACACAAGGAAATACTCATCGTTTCAAGACTTTTGTGACAAAAATCATACAGACGTTAAGTCAGAGGCATGAAAGATTATTCATGTTCAACTTTAAAATTGGGCACATCCAAAATATTAACTTTCAATTTGCATTTCTTTTGATCCACTAGGCTTCAGTGGAGACAAGAGAGGAAATTAAGTCAAAGACAATTCCCATTTGAATTAAACTCTTGTAGAGACAGAAGGATTAACCCTCTCCCCTGTTCTACCCAGGCTGCAGCTCCTGAGGGAAACACTGAGAGGTGGCAAATAGCACACACAGGCTCATGGGCAGGGGGTTTCTCCCATGGCTGTGGCTGCAATCATGCCTGCTGCATTCAGGTCACCAGTGATGAATTTCTCTGGAGCAGCATGAGAGATTCCTCGCCCTGGCATACAACCCACTTGTGTTCGAAATGCCCTCACATACAGCAGCAGGACATGGGAAGTCATTCCAGAGCTCAGAAATTGTGAGCTTTACCCTAAGCTTTTCTGAAGGGGGAATCAGGATGGGGAAAGGAACCTCTTCAACTGCATCCCTTTGGGTGGGAGATTTTGGAGCATCTGCCAGAGCCAGCAGGCTGGGGGCTAAGGGACTCCGGGCCTTTCCTTCAGCCCCTCTCCAGCATCCAGCCTTGCTACATTGTTTATTACCTGATTTAATTTTGAGACTTGAAGATGGGGGCAGTTTGTTGACAGAGACATCTGTGCAGTGTATGACATGGTCATCTTTTGCAAAATAATACATGGTCTTCTGCTAGAACAAGAAGGGGTTAAGCTGTCTATGCAGCTGATGCATGGTAGGATTTAAAACTGTCAGCAGTAAAACCCACATCATTCACATCTCTATGTGCATTAGGATTTAAATATGGATGCCAAAAATGAAAATGCAGCTTACTGAAGAAAGGAAGAACACATTTCCTAATATAGATAAATTTTCCCATTTCTGGAAGAAATTGAGAGAATTAGCAGCACCTGCAAAGGCAGAAAACAAGAAAAGTAAAAGAATCATGGATAATTAATACTCAGAAGGCAACGACATCTTTCACAGAAAACATAATGGGCCAGAAATTCAGCTGCTGTACATTTGCCGATTTACATCAGCTGAGGAATGTGTTCCAGCAGGATTTAACATTCTTCTTATGTTACCTGGGAGATAAACGATTCAAAATACAGAGAGAACTTAACATGCATTATCTGTTATCTTTTGCTGATTAATAATTTCAGATGTTGCTACTATTATTTAATATAGACAATCATTACACCCTAAATTTAAATACAAAAAAAACCATTAAATGTGGCAAAGTATTACTTTAGCATAATCTCTTAAAACCTAAGTAAATGAAGCAAATAAATTTTAAAGGTCATTTAAGGGAGGTGAAGTTGTAAGAAGGAAATTACCAAATTCTCTGCTTCTAGGATAGCTACTGGACAGGGCAGAGATAGAGGCAGAGCTTCCAATTTTGCTCTCACACATCACCCTTCACTCTGCTGGGGTGAGAACATTCTATTATGTTCTTACTCTTTAGGTGGAACAGCATGTTTCTGTCCCTGGTTTTCTAAGTGTGTCTGTTTGCATGGTTGCACTGTGCCTGCCTGAAAGGTTCCTCTTAACAGCATTTGAGCTGCTCGCCTGGTTTCATCTGAGTTGGAAGGGAGAGTAGAAATCTCTCAGATGAATTGGAGCAAACTGTGAAAATTGGGGCTGAGTAGAAGAGCTCAGCAATTCCCCATGTCCTGTGCCCTGCCAAGCAACTGGGCAGCAGCTTAGCCCAAGCCTCAAAATGTGCCATCTCCTTCCCAGGAAACCACTTGCAGAGAGATGGAATAAGGGACAGAAAACTGAGTACAGGGCAAAAAAGACGTAGGGAGATGAGGAACAAGTGGATCAAGTGACAGGAGGGGAGTGAGAGGTGATGTGTAGGATCCACTTTAGCACTGAGAAACCTCAAGAGCCTGGCAAACAAAGAAACTAGTGGGTGAGGTTTGGGGGAAAACATCAAATTAAGTGGGAGCATTTTCTACGCCATTTTCCTTAGCAGAACAATTGTCTGCGAAAGACACAGCCACAGGACGATGAATTTCACTTGGGTTATCCAAACTTCAGTGCCATGATAACTGCTGGAAAATTAGCCCCCAGCCTTGCATCACTTCCCCAGTGTGAAACAGCCACACCCCACACACCACGGAAGATCTCTACAACAAAGGAAAATGCTTGACATTAAGAAATGTAAAGTCCTGGATCAACCTTACAACAGATTGCAAGGCATGTGCATACACCAGTAGGTATAAATATAATGTATTAAAATCAGTATAACCAAACAATCACATTTTCCTGCTTTCTGAGCTGAACTGTGAAGATCCATTTGAATCTAAGAAGCATGGAGCTCTGGCCACAGGAAGAAGTGGGTTTAAACTTACCCCAAAGTGTAATGCCAAAGTTGCTGGGGGAGACTAAGCAGTTGTCAGACTTTCTCCTTCCCCATCAAGTGTGCTAGACAAAAACAAATACCACTGCAGATATTCAGAGATGTTTACAGCAGATTTGAAAAACTCAGAAAGTACCTGGGATCTAACTCCTGTACACAAAGCAATGCCTGCCTTAGCCAGCAGGGAAAGCTGAATGTAAAGCTAATTAGGGATAATATAAAATAGCTTCTACCTGTGAACAGCAGGAAAATATGTACTGCAAGTAAAGCTGCACGACTAATTGATTTTAGAGGTTTGTTGGCAGTCTGAAAACCAAACACTCCCAACAGGTAGGTTTTTGAGTTCAACAGAGCTAATGTATCCTATGACCCAAGAAGCTCCACTGTGCGGTTTCCCCAACGTCTAACACAGCATGAATTTGGAAGGCCTTCCCTCAGCAGGGCAGTTGTTTTCCATCTGGACACCAGTTTTCATGAAATTCACAGGAGCACGTGTGAGACTTTTGGGTTGCATCCAGGCACCGGGTTTAATTGTAATTAAGTGGGGACAGACACGAGCATACATGCACACAGATGTGTGACAAGAGGGGGCAACAAATGCCACTCTCTCTCTCTCTCTGGATCCAGACTGTATTTCTTACAGGAGGAGACAAAATCAGACCTCTATTTTGTCAGCAAGTCACAGATGTTAAGCTTGTCCACACTGCTAAGCAGTATTTGGGCAAGAAATCTCTTCCCCATTCACCTATGTGAATGCATCTCTTACAATAGGGCAGAATTACCTTAAGAAAATAACTATCCCAACTCTACCCCATTATATCCCCCTTGCAACTCCCAAACAGAACTGCTTTCTACTCAGAAGAATAAATGAAGGAGTTAGGTGAAGAGAAGATTGGGAATCCTTGCCTCTAAGCATGCAACAAACTACCAGTGAATAATAAGCAGGTCCTTTTCCCTTCCCAGCAGAGCAGCAGTGGACACTGGCAGACAACAAGCTGATTCTGTCAACATATTCTGGGAAAATTTCCCAAATACTGGGCTGCTCTGGTGGTCTAGCAGTCAGAAAATAAAAAGAAAACAAAACCTGACAAAAAAACAAACAAGAAGAAACAAAGATAACCCTTTTCAAAAACAGAGACAATGAGGGCAAAAAGGATTTCTTTTTTCTCCCCAAAAAGCACTAGGAAATAGCCCTTCTGTTCACTTATCACAGTACATGCAGAGCTGCTTCCTAAAACATCTCATTACCAGTTAGCACAGCATTTGTTGTAACAGCAAATTTCCACGGCAAGACTATGTTACAAGAGCTGTTGAGACAGACACATATAAACAGATACATATAAACACAAAAATACAAAACACTCTGACTTGCTCACTACAGGAGAATGACAACTGCCTGTGCTGCAGCTGACAGTGACCAGTGTTCAGCTGCTCTTGTCCACACTGCAAACTTGCATGACAAAGCACTCAAGAACCCTCTTTTGGGACAATTCCTGCTCAGAGCTGATGAGCTGTCACCAATTCTACGGCTACCCTGGGATTTTTCCAGAGAAGATGCAGACTTATTAAAGTTTTAGGGCAGCAATTCCTTTTTGTCTTGCTATACAAATTTCCAACATCTAATGTAACCACAGTCTAAAGTAAGAATGGATTACTTTCTCCCTTGGAACAAAAGGGCTTGGTTCAAAAATCAATAGCCTGGATCGCTCTCTACACCTTTGCTTTTAAGAACAACGTCCCTTCCATTTCAGTAAGTATGCAAGATACATGCAAATATCTTCCGCTTTGTTCTCTTAAATCTGATGATCTTTGCGGAGACAGAAGGGTGCGTGCTTCATGTCTTAGAGACACAAGACCTACCTATTGTT
Source organism: Nicator chloris (assembly GCA_013400495.1). Classification (NCBI taxonomy): domain Eukaryota; kingdom Metazoa; phylum Chordata; class Aves; order Passeriformes; family Pycnonotidae; genus Nicator; species Nicator chloris. Next base: position 101,855 of record WAAE01026674.1, read on the forward strand.
TATTTCCAGGACTGAGAAAGAATTTGAGCAGCTAATTCACTGAAAGGAGCCATTACAGCTCTGACACTTCTATCCAAGACCCACAGTGTAAAAGCACATGTTAGAGGTGGGGTTTTTAACAAGAGTAGCCTAAAATTAACAGTTAGCTATTAGCCTTTATGTATACAGAATGTTTATTTTCCAAGCAGGTTCAAACCCATGAAAAAAAGAAAGACGTCTTTGTCCTCAGGAGGGTGGAAAAGAAAGGCTCAACAGCAGAGGAAAAAAGGCTGGTGGCAAGGGATCTTGAGACACTGCACAGCTGCTGCAACTTTCTTCTTTTCCAGTGTGAAATGTCATGACACACTCGGGAGCCTCATTCAGCCATCAATATTTATAAATCCCAGAAAGTACCAACTTGCTTTTGAGAGCAGATTTTTATATACAGTATGACTGCAGCAGACTATAAGAGAAGCTCGATACCCAACTAATGAGAAATGAGATGAAGTTAATACACTGTAAGCCTTGGCTAAATCTGTTTGTCCTATTTTTTCATTGTCTTGTTGATCTGGAACCTCTAAATCAGAAATCTGGTCTGTTCACTATTATTGCTTATTTAATCCTCTGAAGTCTATGCATAATGAGACAAAAATATCTGTTCCCATTGTAGAAAGAAGAAATATAAATAGAGATGAAATATTCTGTCTAGAGTAGGCACTTGTAGAACAAATACACCCACTTCTCCTCCATTAGCAAATGTAAAAAAAAATTTTCGTCCTTAAAAATTGAAAGGACTGCAAATACAGATGGCAGCCAGCACCAAATTGATCATCATCTAACTTGAGACAAAAAAAATATTATCATTTATTTAAGAATACTTAGGCTGATGGGAGCTGCTTGGCAACTCCCATAGCCAGGCCACAGCTTGGACAGTGAGATCAGGAATGGCATCTCCTTGTTCAATATCTGCCATCTTCACGTGTACAGCTGAATTTATTTTTGCTATAAATCTGCCTAGTGAGCCAACCCCTTAATGCCTGTTTCAAAATGGGGAAACATAAACCAAGAGTGATGAAGTGTCTTGCTGGTATTACATGAAAAAAATTTCACACAGGAAAGATGTTGAGGAAATTGCTCTTATTTCACTAACTTACTAGGGGGAAAAATTATATACACATATATTAACTCAGAAGCTTTTTAGGTGAAACTCCTATGTGAAAATTTTCCAGGAGAGCACCTGGGCAGTAATTAAAATAGCAAAAATTTGGGCTGGAATGAATGAACCTTACAACTACTACACACCGTAAATGAAACTAGCTAATTCTATGTCCTGTCTAACCCTGGCTCCATATACTTTTATATGGTGTGAAGTTTGGTCTGGAAAACTCTCATTTACACACATATTAATGCCTGCAATGGTGCCTGAAGATCTGACAATATTTAGCTAGCAAAGACTATAAACCCCGTTATTAGAGATTCCCAAAATAAAGCAGCCTCAGGTTGATAAAAATGTTTTGTTCTGCTTGAAAGGAAAGTCTGTTCTGGTCATCAGAGCACTTTTTTCTTTGCTTGCAAAAATGTGTTGTTTCCCTCCAGCGAAGATCCAGTGCTCCTCAGTGATCACTAAAGTTGCAAAGAAAAGTTATCTTCTTGCTCTGGACTAAGAATAAGCTGCAGGAGAAACAAACAACACCCTTGTGAGAAAGAGAGAACTGCTGTAAGATTCTAAGGAACCTGGTGATGTATTTATCTGGAAAGTCTCCATCTGTGTTCTTCAGCTTGTCCCACCTCATACATGCCTCAACAATCTTCAGAAGGCTGGCATGAAGTAAAACTGAGAAGTCTCTTGTGAGCAAAGGACTTAGGTAGGGGCAGGGGGATTGGAGGAGAAGAGAAGACCTCCAGGAGAAAAGAAAGAGGTCAAATGACCAAAGGATTCTCAAGATGGAGATAGAGTCTGAAGATGCAGTCCTTTATCTCACTGAAAGGCAACACACAGTGGGCACTGCCCAGCTTTCTAGGGCCCAAGCTTAGGCTCTTTTCACCCCTATGTTTTTCTAGCAAAGTGAGGAGTGCAGCAGATACTGCTGTATGTGACACTGAATCAAACTGCTCTGCTGGGTGTGCCAATGGAACAGCTCCCAATGTGGCTCAGTTAACACATACAGCTACCTCAATTCAGGCAATGCCTCTCTGTAGAAATTGAACCCCAACCACAAGCTTGCCCTGAGTGCTCAGGGGTACCAGACAGATGCTAGACTAATCTGCAATGTGCTAACACATTGCTTAATTCTTTCCTCTAGCACAAGCTGGGAACCTTCCTGAATGCAGGTGCTCTTCAGCTGCATCTTTTGCTGTAGGTCCCCTTGCCTTCATGTTTTTGCAGACAGTGTACTCCTGTTTCTCGGGTTGAAGTGTCTCAACACACCATCAGAGAAAGGCACTGCCCTGCCGTTCTCTCCAGCCTAATCAAACTAGTGCAAATGCCGGAGTAGGAGAACATTTTGTAGGGTGAGATACTCAAAAGAGACAGCAGTCTGAAGACAGAAAGGGCTACTTACCAAATCTGCCTTCCTGAGACGGGTCATCTTGCACTGAGGGACAAAGTTTGCAGTTTCACTCTTTTTTTCCCCGTAGTGCCTCAGGGCATTTCCCTTTTCAAGTAGTCTCTGCTCTTTCTCTTCTTGGACAGATGCATGTGTTTTCCCTTTCCCTCTGAAAGGAAGGGCTGCAACAGAAGAAAGGTTGCAATCATTAAAATCCCACCTGCAAAGAGTGCAACACCCAGTACCATCCTGTGCAAGCCCAGCAGGTAGAAATGAGACTGTCACGAAACCACGGAGTGTTTGAACCCTATTCCGTTCAGACTGCTGATAAAAGCAAACCCAGCTGGGATCAGGCTGTCAAGGGAAAAGGCCAGTCTTTTAACTCGGCTATTTAAACCAGATTTAAAATAAACATGCAGCCTGCCTCAATTCTTTGAGAAGAGTGATAAGGGTAGGGCGATGAATAACTGACTTCTTCTCTCTTTACCTGCCATTAAACTATGTGACACAGGGAACAGTCAGAGGACTAAGCAGATTTGCAACCTTGAGCAGATTGGATTCAGAAGAACCAAAATGATTTGGGACAGAACACTTTTTGTAAGTCCAGTCTCCGTAGTCAGAGAGAAAAGGAAGGGGGGACTCTGTGTTCTACAGTCAAGTTCAAGTGTTTTTTCTGTGCTTCAGTCTACAGCCAGAGATCAAGGAGTTGGATGGATCTCCTAAGGAGCAGCGTGTTAAGGACTGTGTGCCAGAGGCTCTGAAAACTTCCACACTGAAACTGTCGGCTTCTCTGCAGCTCGAAGTGCTGGACCACGTGACAAAACGCTAAGCAATACTGAAGCAATTAAACAAGCTGCCCAAGGAATGAGCCTTTCAAAGAGACATCCCCTCAGTCACCCCAGGACTTCCCCACCTCTTGCCAACCCACAGAATTTGTGCTCCACCCTGCACCTCTCTTTTGCAGCCAAAGCCTGTTGCACAGGCAGGTGGCAAACAAAAGTATCCATCCCACTGGTATACAGGCAGATCAGGAGGGTCCTCTCCCATAAAAATATAATAAATTTAAAGCAAATGAGATATTTCTTACTACCTGCCTTAAACACCACTGGAGTGGGGAACACAACCAGCTTTTTGCTAGACAGCTTCAAGTCCAGAGCTGACATTTTTGAATGCTAACCAAACAACCAGCAGCACTCAGACTAGTCAATAAAAGGCATTACTAGGAGTCGCTTTTCTCCTCTAAGCCAAGTGGAAAATAGTGGTGCCACAGAGTTGCTGATGATATATTTAGCAGTGAGTATCATCTCAATAAACACAATCCTTTCCCAATTAAGAAACACAGTCCCCAGTGCGGCTCAGCACAGATCTCGTGGAGCCACACAGTGCAATGGTATGAGCCAAGTGCTGGTCAGGTGTCATATCAAGCCAACTGCTACACCCAGCAGTCCCTCAGTGCTCCCTAACAAAAATTCCAGCATTAAACTAATTAGCAGTATGCTCTTGCTTTTATACATCTCCTGCAACCAGCAGGATAAAAGATAAATAAGTTGTTAGCCTCTCCTAAAGGCTTCCAGACTATTTATTTATAGACTCATTTATAGGTGCCCTTCACAGAAGCATCTGACCTTTTCATAATGATTACTAAACCTCTCCCATAAAGTCTGTGCATAATGAGACAGCAATATAGTGCCCATTTTAAAGAGATGAGAACATGGACTGAAAGCAAGTAAATGGAATTATTTGGTTGTGGATGCAAGCTGTTCAACAGACACATGCCAAACAAAGACGCTAATGCTCTACCACACCTCCTTTAAAAGCCACTCAAACTGCTCTAGGGCTGCTGGAAGAATTTTGTAAGGTTCTAACAGCTACAGATCAGCATTTGACCCAGCAAAGGCGATAATAAGATGCTTACAGATAATTCATCTCCTCAAACACTAGCAGCACCTTCTGATTACTGTTCCTCTTCGTGGAATGGACCTAGGAGTGACCAATCCACACTTTTGAGACGGGCTTTCCTTGCAGTCTCCTACGTTGCTCTTGGTGCATCTCTCAGGGTGGGCCAAGGTTTCCTCTGCCTGGAAATTAAGGCACATTGGAGAGTCAGAGCAAAGCTTCATTTCAGCCATTCAAACAAACCTGTCACTTACAGTATTTACTTTTCATTTGCCATCAGTGAAACTGAGGTTGCTGTACTGACATTTGCCTGCAAGTACCAACTGCAAGTTTGATCCCTTTCGGCACTTCTGTTCCAGAAAATTTTCAGGTTTGTTTTTTTTTTCCCCCACAGGTGAAGATGCCATCTTGTCACCAAAAAAAAATGCAAAGAAGCTACTGCTAGAGCTGCATCTAGGTGACAAATGGTGCCTCACTATTTCTAGAGGATTTCTGGTTGGAAGCCTGCCTCCCAGGGCACTGAGAATCACCTAATGAAACCAAAGACATGGGAAAACTCATTGGCTTTCATTATCAGAAATGAAAGAGACACTTAAGATCAGCTGCAAATTAAGCACTGTCATGTCCTAACTTTGTGCCTTTTGCCACAGAACCAGTTGATATCTCTGTTAAAAATTGCACAGGAAATAGAAGAAACATAAGGGACCACCCTAAAAACTCCTCCCAGCTTGACATTTATGCCAGAATACTTTCTGTCCAAACTCAGATTTAAAAAAAAAGCCCAACCTATCCTTAAAGTTTCTCCACTGATGAAGAACAGAAGCATAGGCATAACATGTCTTTCCTCTGAAGTTAATTTGTTACCAAGTCGATGAAAATGTCCTCAATCCTGCTCTTGTCCAATGTTGAAGGGATGCACTCCTGAGCAACATATTTTTCTCTTGAGCTGTGCTGTCAACAACCTCTTTTCCTATACACAGGATCATAAAATACTAGAAACAGGTAAATCTGGCCCATTTCTTTTCACACCAAAACAGCTTCCAGTATTCCAGAGGTCATATATAAATATTCCCTCAACTCTCATGTCCCAAAGTGCCACATTTGAGGCATCCAGGGATTCAGCAGCAATGATGTTACAGACCGCAAAGAATAATCGAAGCAAAACACGACAGTTTGAGGCAAACACTTTATGAAAGATTTCAAGACCTCATGGGAACCTATTTCTCTGTCCCAATAGTGTGTACATGTTATTAATGGATATTTTCCCTTGAAAAGAAAGAACAACAAGAATAAATGTACAGTCAAAGAAACTGAGAAGATTATTATTTTAAAAGTATAACCAGGTGATCACAAGCCCCTTTGAAAGGATGCCTTCTGTGATATGTCACACTTTTCATAAAGATGTCAGGCCCTTTCAGCGGTCCCATGCAGTCAACACGGCAAATTTATGATGATGCTGACTGAAACTAGAGACAGGTAAGAAGAAAGGAGTGAGTTCTTCAAGAACCCATTTGTTAAGGCCCATTTAAAGAGTTAGGAAGTTATTTTCCACTCAATGTTTGTATCACTGAGAGTAGAATTTCACTTTTGAGATAAATAATATGTTTAAAATGAAAAACATTAAGTTATTTACGTCAAATAAAGTTCTTTCAACACCTTGGGCTTGTCTTTTCCTTCAATAAGAATCAGAGGTTTTAAATACCTTGCTTCCCATTTTTTTCCTGTAAACCAGAAGGAAAAAAAAAGCAAACAACCAAACCATTTTATTCATACAGTTTTGTTCTACATTAAGTTTCCATACTAACGACACTTAAGAGCTGGAATTCCATCCCAAATGGTTAATGATTTGATTTTATACTGTAGTATTCTATATGAAAACAGCCCCCAAGGGCATTATTGTACAGGTAACTCCAGACATCTATACCACATTAACTAAACCAAATTTTAAAGTAGTAGCTCAACAGCTAAATACAGGACACAGCCCTCACCTTACACTGCAGCCTGGCATCAGTGAGAGAAACAGCATCATGATGTTGTGTTACTTGATATGGCCTACAAAGTGTTTGGTTTTACTGCTTTCCTCTTGCGTTTTTTTTTGATACTTTGAAGAAAGATAAGGGTAAGAGAGGGACACATATAAAGCAATTTTATTGTCTGTGCCCTCTCTGGGTTACACAAAGACTCAGTGCTTGCTTTCCGCTTTATTATTATTATTATTATTATTATTATTATCATTATTNATTATTATTATTATTACTATTATTATTATTTTAAATAAGAAAAGCCTTGCAGGAGCCATGGTAACTGTCAGGATTTTTTGTTCAATTGCCATGATGCCTCTTAGGCTAGTTTCTAGTTTTAAGCTAACATTTTGGTAAATAAAGATTAGATGTTTTCCAGACAACAGTGGATGTGCTACGCCACCTCGTACTGCCTGCAGAAATGGAGGAACTAATGAAAGAAGAAAATACCTTTGCTATCTAAACCACATCACAAGTGTACCCTTTCCAGGATACTTAGTGAATATTTTGCTGCTTTGTGCTTTTCACAGATTCTGGAAAGACTCTACAAGCACAAGAAATTGTGCTGTAACGAGCAATATTGTCACTAAAAGGTAGAAAAGCCCCACAGAGAGGTGTTTAGGAGGTGTCTGGATGTGGCACTGAGTGGTGTGGTTTAGTGGTTTAAGGGCTGAGGGCAATGCTGAGGGCACAGTTGGACTTTGTCATCTTAAAGGTCTCTTCCAGCCCTGATGTGTCCTGGGGACATCAGGCACAGCATCACCAGCTGGGCAAGGGAGGGATTGTTCCACTCTGCTCTGCTGTGGGGCAGCCTCACCTTGACTGCTGGGGGCAGTTCTGGGTGCCACGATGTAAGAAAGGGATTAAACCATCACAGAGTGTCCAAAGGAAGGCGATGAAGAAGGTGAAAGGCCTGAAGAGAAAGCCATACAAGGACTGGCTGAGGTCATTGGTCTGCTCATCCTGGAGGAGACTGAGGGGAGACCTCACTGCTACAACCTCTCATGAGGGGAAGAGGAGGGGCAGGCACTGACCTTGTTTCTGTGGTCACCAGTGACACGACCTGAGGGAATGGCCTGAAGTTGTGTCAGGGGAGGTTTAGTTTGGATCGGGAAAAGGTTTTTCACCCAGAAGGTGATTGGGCACTTGAACAGGCTCCCCAGGGCAGTGGTCACAGCACTAAGCCTGACAGAGCTCAAGAAGCATTTGCATAATGCTCTCAGGAACATGGTGTGATTTTTGGGTTGTCCTGTGCAGGGTTGGAGGCTGGAATTTGATTATCCTAGTGGGTCCTTTTCAGATCAAATATTCTATGATTCTATGATTCAAATCTCAATAATA
>WAAE01026675.1:0-52280 GCA_013400495.1 Nicator chloris
GTGATTCTGTGATTCTGTGACATAACAGCAGTAGCACAGTGTGGAGGTACAAGGCCATGAGAAAAACAGTATGAGACCAAAAGCACGAGGACAGGAAGGCAACCACTGCCCTAGAAGCTCTGGTGAAAGGTGACAGAGCTGCAACGGAAAGGCAGCCACAAATGGAAGATCCTTGGCAAGTTCAGGCTCAAGTCTTCACATATCTTGTAGGCTCACAAGATTGGCATCCTTCAGGGATGCCAGTTTCTCTTGTGCACTGGACATCACCTTTTCAAAATACTCTTTAGGCCAGGTCTTCACCTCTCTTGCAGGTTAAAAGAGCACGGAAACAAAAGCTGGACTCAGGGAACATGGCAGTAGAGGCTCATGCATGCTCAGACTAAACCAGAAAAGCAGATTCAAGTCTGAATAAAGCCCCAAGAGTGACAGTCATCCATTCTAGAGAAGGAGCACTCTCTATCTTCAACAGAAATGAACTAAAAGACTAAGTATCTCAGAGCAGAAATCAAATTAAGAGATAGAGAATCCATCACCTTCAACTCCAAAACTGAGAAACTAGGGACAAATAAAAGACATACTGTAAGGAGTCATCTTCTTACAAGCACTTCTGAGCTACCTTCACTGAAAAACATTTCATTTTCTTAAACAGAAATAGTTTACAGTTACGCAATAGATTTAAAACAAACTATCCTGATAGTTGCTACATATCATAAACAAACTTCAACAATGTATTGTGATTTGTGAATGACCAGTGTTATTATATTGAAAAATACCATTAACAATAAATTACTGGAAGATAAAAACAAATGTTTGCTTCCTATACCTTTCCATTTCATAATCAACATCATACATTGAATTAATGCTAATTAATTTGAGTAAACATCTGCTTCAAGATTGTGTAACAGAAGTTTTCAAATCACTTTTCCCCATAAAGAAATCTCTAAATTGCATATCACCTTGTCCACCCCGACTGGATAAGAATGCATGAACACTAAAATCTAACCAAACCAAAGACCTGTTCAGAATCCAACACCTTTTCCCCAGATGCCCAACAGCAAACGAATAAGGAAAACTGAGGAAGCGCAATGAAACCATGTGAATGGTACCTCCTTGAAATACTCTGAAACCTCCAGAATATTTGCTGGTTACGGACATTCTGATTCAGAAGCATTATATCTCTGCTTTCTAGTCTTTATTTTTTTTTTTTTATTCTAGGAATTTGTCCTCTATCTTTTTTTGAACTTACGTGCACTTTTTGCATTGAGAAACTTCTCTGACAGAAAGTTATTCAAGTACATGCTGTACAAAGATGGAGAAGTATGGAGAAGTGTAGGTATGTCCTTACAGGAAAGGTCTAAGTTGGCCTCAAAGTATTGAAACATTAGTTTTGAGCAGGAGTTAAGCACTATTTCACTGTAATTTTTTAGCTGCTTGAAGATGAAGCTATAGATTAGCAGCACAAATAAACTTTGCAATTTATTATTAATTATAAAATTAATAACAATAAATTCAACACTAGTACAGTCTTACCCAGCACACACTGACGTTCACAACATAACACATTCATTACAAGTAAGTTACATTGAGTAAGGAAAAAATTCTTTGGCCATGTATGATCATCCTAACTTAAAAACTCAAAACCAAAAGGAGAAAATGAAAGGTGATTTCATCAAGCAATGTTAGCTCTAAAATGCCTTACTCATCTATCAGTTTCAACAAACAATATAACCTTAAGTGATTCAGCAATGCAACATTCTCTGCCTATTTATCTGGAAATCATTACTGAAGCCTTGAAGCATGACAAATACGTTTTATCATAGAAGAGGCTAATGTTCCATCTTTACATGAGAGCTATCTTTAATTCAACTCAACAGATGTACTATGTACCTTTTACCTAACTGCAACAACTTAAAGAACATTTTCTTACTTTTGAGGAGACTGAAAAACTCTGATGAATACTCATTCCTTTAATCTGAATTTATATTGAAAGTTCATGAAACGGCATGTTTATAGGACATAGCATATAATCCTCAACAAATCTGGCCCAGAACTCTTTTGTAAAAGGGAAAAAGCCTCACTCCTGTGATGCACTAAGCTCTCTCAGCTAAGTGGTTCAGCTATGACTACACTGCAACCCACAAGTACTTTCTATTGCAGTTTGAACACACATAGCCTAAGTAGCTTTAAATTAGATAGTCTGAATACTGATGAATATAAAACAACAATAGTACATGCACGCTGGTAAATATATGCTTAATTTACCAACTTGGAGATGATTAGACTACATCCCAACTCCTTTGTCATTTTTCATTGGTTATAGTTGTTCATTCACAACAGGATTTGATTATTTTCAAAGCCACATTTCACCTGCCAAGCATTAGTTGAATACTAAGAAACTACTGCAACTACATTTAGGTACCATCAGTATTCATGGTAACTCATACCAGGATTCATATAATTTTCAGGACAGGTAAAATTAAATTTTATACACATTTTCAGTATGCAAGTAATATTTTTAACAGCAACTTCTATGGGGCTGTTTCAGGTAGTGAGATGAAAATTATTTTCCGCTTTACATGCTTTTTAGAAAGTATATCATTTTTACAACAGAATCTCTTTTCAATTTTTTTTATCAAGAAGTTAGCAAACGCATATGCCATTTAATCATAGTATTATCTCTTTTTTTCACAGAAATAAATTCTAATAGGAACAACTGCTGTAAATGAAGCACGTACTGACTTCCAGCAGTGAAGACACTATTTCACTTGTGTTTTTAAACTGCTCTGGGCACAGGAAGATGCTGGTGAACTGAAGATAAACAGCAGCTTACAAATTACTGTTCTCATTTAGTCGTGTAGACCAACGTTCATTTGTGGAAAAGCAATTTAATGGAAAACCAAACACTACTGTTTTCAAACCTAACATTTTAAAGTCAGACTCAAAACATGTGGGTGTATTACACATTCACACAGACTTACAGAAGAATCTGACACTGAGACCAGTGCTTTGGGCAGGCTTAACTATGGTGCTGTGTTTGCATCAAGTTGGTCACCAAGAAGTATAATGGCATGTTTCTCTCTTTCTTGGAATTCTGCACTGGCAATGAGATTTTTGTTAAAAAGACAGCTATTTCAATATTTATATGAAGAAACTGGCACATAAACATGACTGACTGCAGCTTTTCTCTGGAGCCATGACATGTTTATTCCCAATGTTTGGGATCAAATCTTTGCCATGACAATGAAAAAGACATGTTAAAATAGTATAGTATTTGCATTATTTGTGGTAGAAAGTTCTATGAAGTTGAGACATAGCTATTTTACACAAATAACAATGCAACTTAAGTGTATGAAGGGAGGAATTGCCTTCCAAGACTGCTATGGTGTTATGACAGAGAACAAGCTGGCGTCTCTTTCTGAACAAAGTAGATGTTCCTCGTACAAAACATCTATGAGCTGGGGCCACTGATACAGAAATGTATGGGACATGAAAGAAAATTTAGAGACACTCAGCAACCAGATAACTTCAAAGGATGCAGGAATGCTGTTGCGGAGCTAGATGTGTGGGGAGAGAAGATAGGAGTAGGACAAGACATTTGAGTAGGACAGGACATTTGAAAAACCTTAATGTGAAATACCTCCCTTTTTTTGTTCATGAGTTCTCATCACAGCAACAGGCCTTTGTGAGCTTGCAAATTAAATCCCGAGTAACTGTCACAAAACTATTCTTCTGTCATAGAAAACGAAATGTCAAGGAGCTAAAGCTGACAATGTTGAAAGACAAATGTTTAAAATTCCTCGGTTTCTGTGTCAGCGCTTGTTCTGTGCTGTTTGTGACAGAGAATCTCAACAGCTTTTGCATCAAAAAAGCACATTCATGCATTTTCATATGTCAAAAGGTGTCCACAATTCACCTCACTACTTCTTTTTCAAAGATCGGCTTGTTTTAAATATTTGTCCACACCTAAATTTTTACGTTAACAGAGGGTTTAGACCTCTTCAGAGCACTTAAAACATAAACTGCTATGGGCTCGGGGTAGATATTCCAAGATGAATATGCATGTTGTGCATTACGAGTAATACCTGTTTTTTCTACAAGAATGATAAGCATGAATGATTACTGATTGCTATTATGTTCCATTTCATATCAAAACTCAGACATTTTAGATGAGTCAAAGCAACTCTACCTTTGCTGGAAACTACCTTCCTCGTGCCCTGCGCTGCTAACCGGGAAGCTGCCGGCCGGGATGCACACATCGCTTTGCCACCGTAAATACAATTATTACAAAATTCTGGCCACCCACCCGGCACGGGAACGGGGTGCCACGGGAACGGGGTGGCACGGGACGGGACGCACCCGCCCTCCGGCTGCCGCCTGCTCCGGGCAGTCCGACAGCGGCCCGGCGGCGCTGCCCGAGGAGGGCGCATCCGGCGTCGCCCACCTGTTCAGGCCCCACGGGGCAGCTCCCCCGGCGCCCTGGGGAGCTCCGCGGTCGCAGCCGACCGAGGGCAGCGGGCACCGCCTGCTGAGCTCCAGCGGCCGTTCTCCGGCCGGCACCCGCGACTCGGCCACGGCCCCGCAGGACGCGGGGGTCGCAGAGGATCCCCCAGACCCAGAGACGCACCGCCCGCCTAGCAGGGCAAGCGCTCGGGGAACTGCTCTTCCACTCACGCTCCCGCGAAGTAAAACTTGCCAGGGGCGGCTGTGTTCTCCCTCCCCCGCCACCCTGCCAGCCCTTACACGGGCCAACTTCCCGAAACCTTCCCGAAGGTCCCAGAAATACCGCCCCGGCAGGTCGAGGACAACGTCCGGGTGGCGGGACCGGCCGGCCCCGCACTCGCAGCCCGCCACAGACGGGCGGGGCGGGCTGGAGCGGAGGGGCAGCCGGCCGGTGCCACTCACCTTCCCTCTCCTCCGCCTTTATCTCTTCGCTCGCGGGCTGCAACTTCCAGCGCTTCCCCCAACTGCCATCTTCCACCGGAGCGACGGGGGAAGGAGCGGCGCGGCGCGGGGAGGAAAAGTTACGGCGGCCACGGCCGCGGCGACGATTAGGTGGCGATCAGGTGGCCATCGCGCCGGCGGGGCGAGCCTGTGCCGTGCGCGGCGGGCGGGCGGGGCGGCGGCGGCAGCTGGCGCGGGGCTGCGCGCTGCGATCGCCGCCCGTGGCGACGCGGAGNGGCACACGGCAGAGCGCGCCCGGGCGGCGCTCCGGGCTCCGAGCCCCAGGGGGACCGCCTGGCGGCGGAGCCCTGCGTTATTCGGCAGCCCTCGGCACCCTTCCCGCTGGTGGCCCCTGTCAGCCCTCGGGGGACGGGGCACCCCTGCCTGTCCTGCCAGCCCAAGGACGGCGGTGAGAGCCCGCAGGGGTGGAGCGAGCACACGCGGGACGGCATCGACGCTGCTTCCACCGGCCCCCGGCTTTCGCCACAGGGAGAAAGGGGTTACAGGCTGTGTGTGGGATCCTGCTCCTTTGGGCTGTCACAGCCCGGGATGATGACACATTTTTCTAGTGCTGCTTTCCTCTCATGGTCTTATCAGTTTCAATATTTCTCTGTATCTTCAACTAGAGCATGCCCACCTTTCGGAGTGCACACTAAGTCTCTTTGGTAGCGATTAAGAGTCTCCAGAATTCTCTTTTCCTAAGACAGTTTTATACAGCATATAAAGCACTTTAGTCAATGGAATCTGTCTTAGCCACATTCGTTTCTAATCTAAATTTTTTGATAGCTCTCTTCATTACTCAGGAAAGAAAGTGTCACCTTTTATTTTTCCCCTTCCAGGGAAAGGTTACGAGTTTAGTTCTTGAATGTTATAAACGAGTCAGCCAATTTAGTAATTTCAATAGAATTTATTTAAAAAATCAAAGTATAAATTTTGGAAAAGCCACGAGCAAAACAGCACCGAGCCTGGCGATCGGCACTGGGTGAACCAAATTCGGACTCTATCGCTCCGAACCCCTGTAGTTCACAAATGCTGCTTTTGCAGGGTCAATTTTTATACATTTTTCGGGCTTTGGAGCAGGTCTTCTCGCTTCCTCTGTTGATTTTATCTCCTTTAGCATGTTAATGTAGTTTTTCTTTCTTGTTGCTGCGTTTGAGAGTTTCTTAGGACGGGTGAATAATTCATCTTATTGCTGGAATTCTGTTAGACGAAAATCTTCTGGAATAAACTTCTCTGGTGACGAATATTATCGTTAATGCATATCGAATGAACATTGCTGGGGTTTTGCCAGACAAAAAATATCCTCTGAAATAAACTTCTTTGGAGACAGCTATCTGTCTCTGATATCTGACTCTCTCTTTCCTTATCACCTGGTGCATTCAGCTTTTCCCGTCACTCAGCTTTGGTTAAAAAGATGCTGGAGTTTTAATTTTTAGCACAAATTACTTTGCAACATATATTACATTGGATATCTAAGCAATTTAAAAAAAAACCTATCTTCCACCTAATGTCTTTGGTAGTTTTATGCTGCATTTTAATTGATTTTTTTTTGAGATTTGTTGTATTTATTCTTTCCAGACTGTATTGCTTTCAGATGTGCTTTTCTGAAACAAATGTTTAAAATTGTTGTTGCCAAGACTGAAGAAGAACTATTTAAGTTAGAAAAAGGTAAAGCTGCTAAAAAAAAGAGGTTTGGAATTTAGGCCTGAATGTCATTTATTGCTCAAGGAATAAAACAGATGAAAACTCAGCTGTGGTAAGCAGTGGTTTTTGTGACCCTCAAAATAAATCCTACTTCTCAAAACTAGAGATAGAAACGTGTCTGAGTATGTTTCAACTTGGAGAGGAATCTCATTAGTTTGTTTCAGTTTGTGTTTTAGCTTGGGAATCAGTTTCAGAGGTATTGCTGGATGTTAAATCATGGAATGCCACATGGGAGATCCAAGTCCAGACTGGCTAGTGAAATCACACAGAACTGTTTCCCTGACTGATCAATACACTTCAATCTGATCCGTAACTTTTGTTTCATTATATACTCTTGCCTTCTGTCTTCTCAAAGGAAGCATCAGCATTATAATAGGCTTTTGAAAGACTAATCACCGTTCTAATGCTTTGTTGGGAATTCCTGAATTTCTGTTGGAAAATAGCAGGCATCTCTGAGACACTTCCATGTTTTGGTTACTGCTGTGCTTGCCCCACTTATGTCCACTCGGTGCTAATAAATATAATGAAGTGGTGGTGCATGGTAGTTATATTCACCAGTCTTTATCTTGCTTTTGCTGTATCTACTCATGCTGTTCCAATTCTTCGTTATCTACGTCTAATCCTAGAGACCAAAAAATGATTTATAGGCTTGACTGACTTGCTGGAGTGAATATGTGCAGTTCTTCTTTCAAATGTAGCATTCCCTATGTTATCACTGTCTTTCTGAATTATTACAAACATTTACTGAAAGTCATGGGGGTGACAAAAGAATGTGCTGTGCCTGCATTATGAGCTTAATTTATAAAACTTGAGATGGGGTGCTGAAATCTTTAAAAGACTTTTATCCATAAAAGGAGATACACATCATCCTTGGAGCTTCATCTCTGCCAAACTGTGAACTGGTGTCTGCTGACTATTAAGGCTACGATGCCCTTCATATATACTCTAATTTACAATAATTACTGGATTTTTGAATGGAAAAAGCTTGCATGTTTATCACACAGATCATTAGAAAGGTCATTTCTGGGAAGGCCACAAACAGTTTTGGAAACCACACTGAAAAAGAAAAATTGTCTTCCCCATAGTTCCTTACTTTACATAGTGCCTAGTGAAAGCACTAGTAGAAAAAACACAAATATTCTTTCTTCTTTTTTTCCCCAGTCAAATAGAAACACTGAAAATATTGAAAACTAATACACATAAAACACTTTAACATTCAGTAAACCATTTGACACATATTTTAGTATGGTTAATACTGTGGAGAAATAGCTTTTAGAAATTCCATGCTTTCATTGGAAACTAACTTAGGTATTAAAAAGGCCCTGGGGTATAACAGCTCATCAAGCAGTACCCAAGGCACAGCAAGTGGTGAGCAATTCCCTCACTATGATACTGAAAGGGAACATCTAGGATGTTCTGTACTGTGTGACCATTAAAAATTAAGATGATTCAGCTATACCCCTGTCCAATCCAGCTCATAAATCATCATTTCACAAAAAGTGAAACTAATCAAGATGAACAGAAAAACCCTTGGACATTTAAAAAGACCAAACTGGACTTCCAATGTACACGTACTTGTTAAATTGTGGATTTGAGTAAGATTCTTTTATTAAGAATACTTGCATTAAGTCTTTCTCTAAAATTTTAAGACATCTTCTCTAAGAACACCATCAAAATTTGGTGAGGTAAAGGGGTGTAACATATTTGTGATGTCTGTTAGACTGAGAATTAGTTAAAAGCTCTTCTTTTGGGTGAGTCTTCCAGTCTATTAGCAAGTATCTTGCTCAGTAGCTCATAAACATTTTTACATGTTTTAGATTGGGTATAATTGTTGATTTTGTTTACAGAAAGTGGTTGGGTTTTTTCCTGGAAAAAGATCAGCCATTTAGCTGATCAGTTTTACACAATTTGTAAATAACCTCTTAACTGCTAGAGTTAATTGCAAGCTAAGTAAATTAACACAGATGCCAACATTTTAAAGAAAATAGGATTTTTCAGACTAACATTAAAAAAAAAGAATTGTTTTATATATACTTAAATGTTTTATGAAAATATATTTCCCACACAACTGGAGATAATTTAATGTGTGATTAGCTCTTGCAGTGCCTGGGCTTTCAGGAATGTGTACACATACCTACATTCAACAGGACTATTCGGGTGGTTAAAATTAAACACGTTATTACACGTTTGTTTTAGTGCCAGTGGTTAGCCAATATTTGGAAATTTGTGGGCTGTTTCTTAAAAACATGAGAGAGTCAAGTGGTGTTTGATCCTGACCTGTTTGTATGCAGAGAATATAGACATATATTTTTTCTCTGAATGCAGAAAGTCATAAAATGAGTGACCGTACTGGGCTGCTCACTCATAGTGCCAAGCCTGCACACAACTATGCCCCCAAAGTGGTCCTTTTACTCATACAAGCAAGGGTGTTTAAGTGCCTCCTAATGCCATGGTGAGCAGCACAGAACTCACAAACAGTCATATAAAAGGAGCATCTAAGTACAGTGCTTGGGTGTCTGTTGAAAGATTTCCCATTAGCTTTGGACTAACTGGAGCTGAAGCTGAGTCCTGTCCTTGCGTTCCTATACTGCTCTTGATCCTGAATCCTCTTCTCTCCATATCATAGACACCTCTGATTGTTGCAGTTTTGCCTGCTTTTTGTCCAAATTCTTTTGCTCCATTTTTAATATTGTCTAACTATCTGAACTTTGTCTTGAAGACACTGGTATGTCCCATTATACTGGTGCAAGGGACACCTCAGGTGTCCTAACCATGTTCTGATCTCTGACTTTGTCTTTTACTCATTCTGAAGCAGGTGTCTTTCTCAAAGTCATCTGACAGTAGACTCCAGGGATGGTCTTATCTGGAGTCTTGTTCAGGCAGAGCAGCAAGTTCTGCCACTCCATCCCTGTTTACATAGTTGTGGTGTTTTCTTGCTGTCTCCTTGATTTTCTGATGTCCTTGCTTCTTCCTAGCATAAATATGTAGTTCCAGCAAAGGAGCGCATTTGTATTCACATCTTATTGTACAAATCTTAGCATACAGACTGAGCACCGTTTTCTGTCTTATCCCCACTTTGGAAGGTAGTTTGTGTTCTTCACCATTACTAAGCTAGCAAGCATTGAAGTTTTTCTTTACTTACCCTGAACAAAACATGGATAGAAGGATAGATCACAACTACATCAAGAACTGCCCACAGATCATAAATATATCTAGCTTACAAAATTCCAGATGCATTAGTCTTTGCAAAAGCACTTAATAATTGCAAAAATAAAATGACAGACCTTTGCACTTGATGCGTTTTATTTGTTGCTCATAATCATTGTTAGAGGGTAAAGAATGTCATAGAGGTGAATTTCTTTAGTTCCTAACTGAACAAACTGTGTTTAAGTTGAGAAGAGGGACCCTTTGAGGAACAACCTGTCATTAAACCTGTCCACATCATGCTTGTTCAGGTGGATACTTGCGTCAGGTTTTGTCATGCATTTATTACAATTAACTGCAATAACAGATAATATGTGATTCTGAATGAAAGAGTCTGAAATGACACAAGTCTTCCTCTCTATAATGAATCATCAGGTAGTATTTGTTTCAGCTTTCTGATTTATCTTTTTTTGTTATTATTATCCCACGCTCTGTAGTGATGACAGAGGTGTGATGGAGAATAGGCAGAAGTTACTGCTGGGAGCTTTTGTCAAAAGCTTGATGCAGGCAGCCTGGACCTGATGATGATTCATTGATGATCAAGTGCAACAAATAACTCCATGAGAGTATCTGAGCAAGCCATTTCCTGGGGTACAAAACAATTTGGTGACATTATTATTCCTTCCTGTAATTTCTTGTTCTGAATTGCTAATTTCCAATATTGTTTCTTGCCTGAGATCCCACATCTTAGTACCAGGGCAGTATGAACCATGATGTTCACAGAAAGAGAGTTTTTCCTGCAGTTTTCAGCCAAGAGGAAAGGTCTTGGATTTTCAGACAGGGATAGACTTCCATGATATGGAGGGCTATTGGTAAAATAAAATTTGACATGTAACTGCAAATCTGGTGGAAATGGAGACATGGGCTTAGTCCCCTTGTCTTTTGTGAACTTTTGCAAATGCAGTATACACTTCCCATTTACAGGTATTACTGTCAGGCTGTGTAACAGCCTCAATTTAAGGTAGGGCTGCAGACACCCTACAATTATCAGGTCTACTTGACAACAGCCTTGTCAGCTCCTTTTTGGTGTTCATGTATCATCAATAAAATAACACTAGTTTCTGAAAATGACCAGTTCCATTTACATTTCATAATCTGTTGAAAGGAAAAACGTTTGTGACTGAGTAAGAGAAGGAAGGAGCTGTCAACCGTGTTTTGTGATTACTGCCCACAAATGTTCTCACATTTTGCTTTAAGAAAGTGTTCTGACAAAAATATTAGCACTAATAGTACAGTATACATATGTTCTCAGAGTATAAATAGTGCAACTCCATCTCATGAGGTAGCTCAGGACTCTATCCAATGACTTTAATGAGGTTTGAGGTTGCTCAGCACCTCACAGCAGATGCTCAGCACACCCAAGGAAGGTGACATGGTAATCATGTGAGGTGAAAAGCACCATCCGTACCCATCCAAGCCAGTGGGAGTCACAGAGCCTTGGCGCCTGCAGCATCAAACCTTTCATTCTCCAACAAATGCAAAAAAACCCTTTCTTTCTCTATCACACTGGATCAGCATACTCCAACAGATGCATCCTCCAAACCACAATATGTATTGGCATCTTGGTTTCACAGAAGTGAAACTCTTTTGCCCTGACTTAGGTGACTGCATTGCCCTCAGCGCCCTGTTCAAGCAGTAGAGGGAAATAGTTTCAGAGAATAACTTTTCATTCAGGTGTAGGTGCTGAACACACCTGTGGTGTCTGCTGTCTGTAATTCAATCTTTACAGGTTTCTTTTTTATTACATTATGTCTTACAGGGGAGTTTTTACCAGTCAAGTGGCCAGAAAAAAAAATCTTATTTGTAGACCAGCAAGGAGACACGTCTCCTCTTACATTAATTCAGGATTTGTGGTTATTATTAGTTTACAAATTCATGTGCCATCAAGGTGATATATTGTGTTCAAGAATATCAAATGGATACTCCTTCTAAAATTTTAATGTTTTACAATTTCAACACTACAGGATGAAGTGGACATCAACAATACTAGTACATTCGATTCAGAGACATTGATAGGGTCCTGAAAAATCTGTGGGTGATTTCAGGGGAAGAATCAGAAATGGGATTTAACAAGGCCTGTCTTTTACTTACAAAAAATCCTATTAGTAATTAGTCTGTTTCAAATATTCCACTCTGGTTTTTTTGTGTCCTCCACAGTTTCATTCTTTTCTTTTTGATCAATCATCACGATTATCAGCTACAGAAATTCAGGAAATGTTGCTGAAAAGAGCCTACCATTTCTTTCTCATGTAACCGAATAACTTTGTTGAGGTCACTTTACTGAATGAATTTCCAGTCTCTGAAAGCTTTCACACAATCTGTTGTACCCTAAAGAAAAAAAAAGTGCTTGTTCAGTGAATACTACCTATTCTGTAGGAGTGACATATTCTACATTTTGGAGCCTGATACATTTTTTATGTTAATGGTTGTTAAAAAATTATGCAGTACAGCATAAAATTTTACATACATATATATAAATATATATGCATACCTGCATATGATCTCTAGCATATAGGTGTATCATGTAAAAATCTATATATATCATATTTATAAGGATGTATAAAAGTATGTATAAATTTATGTGTAATATTTCTGTATAATAATCTACAAGCATGAACATACAGATATATTCCAAATTATAGCTGAAATGTCCCTCTTCATCCCCCTACACAAAGAGAAAAATTTTATCTCAACTTCCTGCAGTCTTTCTATTGTATAACAAGAATTCATGATTATAGCAAAATTCACCTGTATATAACCTTTGAAACTCCTCCTATTCCACCGAGTCACAGTACTAGAATTACATAAGAAGTAGACAAAGGATGTTCTTTCTGGGTTTCTGTCTTTATATGTAAGGGAGAGGAACTCTGATCTCTGCCCTAAATCTTTTCTGCATACAACATAGCTATTAGAGAACATTCAGCTACTTTAAAAAGTGAGACTAATAAAATAGTAGTAATATTATTTGTTACAGAATTCATTTAACACACACATTTATTTGTGTAAGCCTGTTGAAATGAAAAGCGACATTTGAACAGGCTTACATTATGACATTTTTTCGTGAGGGTTAAGACCACGCAACTTAAGTAATCACTATAACCAAAACTCTAGAAAACCTTAAACTCACCTATAAAGATTCATATTAAGCAAGGATTTATCAGGTGGAAAGTTTCCATTGTTATTTGCAAAGCATAATATGTGAGGTGAGGGTCCATAGTGACACAGACTCCCCAGGCAGATGCAAAGGAGAGCCGTTTTACTCCGAAAACCAGGCCTTGTTAAGCAGTTAGGCCTTCATCAGTCACATAGCTTTAAATCTTAACAAACATAACTCAACCAACCACCATACAACACGATGTGAACACGCCATGGTGATGTAAGTTGTTTCTCTACCTCTAATTCAGCTGAGTCTCTTTCCCATAGTCCTGTTCTGCTTAGCTGAAGTAGCAGGCCTGAGCCATGATTTTACAAGGCCTTCCTTTTTAAGGTTTTACCTATACGCAACAATCATACACACATATTTCTATGTGAATGTGCTGACTACATATGACACAAAATCTCAAAGCTATTGTAAATACAACAAATCTTACTTATTTGTCAGTAGCATATCTGTATGACAAAATTCAAGTACTCTATTTCCCAGTTTTTCTCCCCAAATCCTCCCTAGTAAATTTGAATTTGTACAGCTTCTTGTCCAGGATGCACGGAAGGACGATTGTCCATTCTCTAGAAAGCCATGTTTTGGTCATTTGCCAGTGCCCTACAAAGGTATTTGTGCACTTTTTGATGGTTGTTTTATGTTCTGATTCTATGATACCATTAAAATTTTAGAGTACAGGCAGTTCTTGGCATAATAAAAGAATGTATGACGAATCAACTTCATTATGATGACTCAAACCCATTTTGTCTTTAAATGTGATGTACTGGTCAGCAATGGCCAAACTTTTTGTTATCTTGAATTAAAAAGAGTTTTTTCACTATTGTATCCTATAAGAATTGTCATGCTGTTATAATTCTGTGTCTGTAGCTGTGGCTGATGTCTGGCAGGATTTAGTACAAAGCTGAATACTGTCAGCACTGCTGAAACAGAATGATGAAGCATTATTCCTGGTAGCACGATAAAGAATGGGAAATCATGGAATTGTAGAATCACAGAAAGGTTTTAGTAAGAAGAGACCTTAAAGATCATGTTTTTTCAAACTCCCTGCTTGGTTTGGCATGGATGCCACCCACTAAACAAGGTTATTTAGGATCCATCCAACCTGGCCTTGAACACTTCCAGGGATGGAGCTTCCATAATTTTTCTGGACAACCTGTTTCACTGTTCCAAATTCCAGTGCCTCACCACCCTCCATAGGAAAGGATTTCTTCCTAATATCTACTCCTAACGTACCCTCATTCAGTTTAGGGCCATTACCCTATGTCCTATCCCTACCCTTTACATGCTCCTGTAAAAAGTCAGTCTCCAGGTCTCCTGTAGGTCCCCTCTAGGTATTGGAAGGTGCTGTAAGGTCTCCCTTGAGCCTTCTCTTCACCAGAATGAACAAGCTCAACTCTCTCAGCCTTTCCTCTTAGGAGAGGTCCTCCAGCTTTCTGGTGATTTTTGTGGCCCTCCCCTGACTCACTCCAACAGGTCCATGTCCTTCTTATATTGAAAGTAAGGGTTACATTTCCCCTGTTCCAGTCAGTGGCAACTTCACCAGACTGCAACAACTTCTCAAATATGGTGGATTGTGGCATAGTCACCTAATCTGTCTGTTCCCTCAGGACCTGCAGAGGCATCTCATCAGGTCCCATGGACTTGTGCACCTCCAGGTTCTTTACATGGCCTTGAACCTATCTTCTCCCATAGCAGGTGGTTCTTCATTCTCCCAGTTCCTGTCTTAGCTTTTTGTGACTTGGCTGGTGTGGCTGGAGTACTTGCCAGTCGAGACTGAGGCAAAAAAAGTCGTTGAGTCATTGAGTCATTCTCCATCTGCCAAGTAACCACATCTCCCATTTCCATCTGGTAGGGCACACTTTTCCCCTAATCTTTCTCTTATCACTGACATACCTGTAGTAGTTTTTCTTATTGCCCTTGATGCCCCTGGCCAGATTTAATTCTATCTTTAAATCTATTAGCTTTCCTAACCTGATCCCTGTCTGCTTGAACAATTTCTCTGTATTCTCCTCAGAGCCTTTGTCCATACTTCCACCCTCTGTAGGGCTTTTGCCCAGGAGCTCCTTGTTCATCCATGCATGTCTCTGGGTGTTTTTGTTTGACTTCCTCTTTGCTGGGATCCATCACTCCTGAGTTTGAAGGAGGTGATCCTTCATGGCAAAATCATTTTCTTTAAAACCCCATCAGAACCCCAGTGCCAATAGAACCATATGAATGAGAATTATTTTGGTACATGTAGAAAAGTACTTTTTTAGCAGAAACTGAGGACTGGTATCAAATTTAGCATCTTAGTGCTTCTTCATATTATTGACTGGTGACTATCTCTGATTATTAATGAAAAGTGATCAGTAATAGTGCCTGTAAAAATATACAAAATGTGTCAGATCTGCTTGTGGCACCTCAAACAGTGACCAATAGAACAATTCAAACATGGTTACCTTTGGCAAGCAGTAAGTCCAAAGACTTTGGTTTTTTTCCTTTGGTCTGTCCGAACCAGATGATCCCAACTATATTTTCTGGTGTTTTCTCCATTCCTCTTTACCATCTCTTTGCCTGAAATCACCTAGCAGCATCGTGTTAAGTTGTTGGCCTTTCCTAGTACACCATTCACATAAGGAATGGCTGCTACATTTTCATCCAAATCTTGCAGAAAACTAACCAGCAACTCATTAGTATTTGATTGTATACTAGGCATGAATATCTTACAATATCTTACATCCTGTGGAAGTTTGGGCCAGTGCTTTGGCCAATGATGCAGAAGCAGATTATCTGCAGTTGCAGGTGGTTTTGAATGGCTGAGAAGATAAAATATAAAGCAACTTTCAAATTCCAGCTATCAGCAGCTGGAGGGGGAGATATCCAGTCATTTCTTCAATACAGAATGATGGTCTTGTGATTTACACCAAATCCTTTCAAATACAGCAACATAGAACTGAGGACCCAAATCTGCAGTTGTGTGCTTTTCTGTCTGATGTCAATGAAATACAGTGACTTTAGCTCAGATCATTTTTCCTCTGGTTTCACCATGCAGTTCACACAGAGCTTGCCAGAGACCAGATGTGATTCCTTGTGCTGCTGATTTTTCCCCTTTCAGATTTTTTTACATAATGGAGGGCACCTTACAGACATATGGACCAGAGTCTCTGTGGGTTTGGGACTGTAGGCTCCTGGGGATGAAGCTGGGGGGAGTGGAGTCAATGATGGCAGAGCTGTGGTAGCACAGCACAACATGCAATTGCCTCATGGGTTAAAGAACTGACAGCCTCAGAAGGGGCTGAAATGGGGTTATGGTTAGGCTGAGGTGAGCTCCAGAGAAGGGAAGGCAGAGTCAGTAAGGCTTGGTAGTGCCTCCAGCGCCCTGAAAATAGAACAGGACTGCCACACTTGTGTATTTAAGTATGGCAGCACTAACTTCAAGGAACTTGTACCCACATGAGTTGTTTTTCCTTCTCATTGAAGTGTACCATCTTGTGGCCTCTGTGACAGTGAGAGCAGACACAGTGATAGAATGGCACAATATTCTTTTCCCTCCTCAGCATCAACAGCAGTGCCATTAACTGGCATATGTGGGTCTCTAATGTAAGAATTTGGACATCAGGATTTTGAACAGGTATAGTACAGAAATACCTATATCCCTCAGCAGTGAAAGATCTATTTGCCTTGAGGAAAAGCCTTTTATTGAAAGGACCCTTAAAGTGCTTCCATCTAAATATGAATGTTTTGTTACTGCATTTTAATTTTTCCCAAGTCTGGTCAATGGCTCCCTTACAGATGTATCTGAGAACATGCTGGTTATTTTATCCTGATGGGATATTTTTTCCTTACTTTTTACTGTAATTAGAAATATGTGAGTAGATATAGGAGAACAAGTCTGACAAACCTCAAACAATTATAATCCTAAAGATTAGTTTTCTGACACTAAAAAGAGTTGAAATTGTCGGTGCTTCTAATTTTCTGATAAAGTTCATAACAATCAGAATCACTGCCTAAAGCTTTAAAATTAGATGATGTACTCCCATAGCAATCCAATAATGTGAAGATTACTTCTGAAGTAGCTAATTCTTCTTTTTTTGTCATTTCTGAATGTATACATGCAAATATGATATTTCCTTTAAAAGAAAAATTTCTCGAACAAACAAACAGTTTGCAGTATTTTATTGCCAACCAGGATTCATGGGTTAAATGATTGTGAAGAAGAGACACTATAATTTATTCACACATAGTCAGGTAGAATTTATTCACACATAGTAAATTAACCCATTAAGTCAAGAAGAGACATACAAGCTCAGCTGAGTAAGGAACTGAACAAATAAAAAAAAAAAAAGTTGGCATGTTACATTTCAGTAGTTTATGGGAAAATTAATTATGCATACCTGAGACATTCTGTAATCTTTTACCCTCTAAGATTTTTTCATACAAGTGAATAGAAGGGAAGATACCTGGGAACAGATAAGCCTGCTCATGAAGAGCTCTGAGATGCAAGATGATGGTCCCTGTTCTCAAAGCAGTATTTGAATAGAGTATAAATGAACCAAATAACTCTGTTGTCTTCCCAAATGAGGCAATAAATGCTGATGTCTTGGAGCACAGAAGCAGTAAATTTATTTTCACTTTTGTGAAATAGCAAGCATTTATTTGAGTGCATGTCATTAAGGCTAAGTGAATGGTCTGTAACCAGAGAGAAACAGGAGAGCTACCCATTCAATATTCAAGGGCTTAAGCTGTATTACTCAAGATAGAATCTCACAAATATTCTTGAATATTTTATGATCTTTAGGAATGAACACAAGTTCATCTATATGCTAGTTACATAACACTGTCACTCTTATGAAAATAGAAAGTGCTAAAACTTCAGCTCTGCAAAAGGTATAGCTGCCCACAGTGTTCCAGTTTATGGGCTCCGTCCTCCAACGCAATGAGCACTTTGGTCCCAGTCCAGCAAACAACTCATAGATCTGCTCAACAGTTTGCACGTGAGTAACTGTCTTATGCTAAACTGCTACTATAGCTAAATAAGAGAATCACAAGGTCCTGATATCATAGATTACATCTCTTCCTCACTGTCTCTATGAAATGTTAGCTTTACACTTACCTAATTCACTGGGATTTTATACACCACCATTCATAAAAATTAGTCTATAATGTGTCATATTCCAGTCAGAGAGGACTACAAAATGGATAAGCAGAATTTTTTTCTTCTTACCAGTTTCTTCCAGGAGGACATGCTTCTGGAAGCTTGAAGGGATTATTGGCACTTGGAGCAGGTACTAAAGGAGCTGGAGCTGCCTTCTCTCCATTAACTGTATATAATGAAATGTATGCTGGACATCACCTAACTGGGAGATGTTGCCTCTCTCTTTCTCACCTCTTTATCAGCCTTTGGAGAAAGGGTGGATGCAAAGCTTTTCACTATCTGTGCTGTTTAGAAGATTTAGGCAGTGGCAGTCGACAAGGCTTATGCTGCACTCATCGCAACATTGAGGCTGCTCCAGCACGCTCGCCTTCAGAGCTTCCAAAAAAGTTCTGTCTGGCCCAGCCAGGATTCTTACCCATAGCAATATGATTCTTCTTATCTCTGTTTTCCCCACGTTTTTCATCTTAACATCAAAACCATTTTGAAATCCACGTCAGGGCTGGCCTTTAATGACACATGAATTAGTTTATCATCACGTAAATTGTGCTTTCTGATGCACACTATTATTACTAATACTTCATCAACATTTTGCACCTCACACGATGAATGTGGGCTATTGCATTATCCCATTTTCTGTATGCATCATGAAGCTGCTCCCTTCAATCAGCATCGTTGCAGTCTCAGTTATTTGCTTTCTTGCTATCTATCCATCCGTGTATAATACGACACATTTCCTACTCTCATGTCAGTATGAAAACACCAAAAGAATTCTTACATCTCCAGAGCACCATAGGTTACTTTTTACCTAAAACAATGTTCAGATGGCTGTCACAAAGAAAGTTAAAGTGAAATGTCAAAAGCTGTAAGGATGAAAAGCCACACATGGTAGATACAAGATTCAGTGCACGGCAACTCCCTCTTAATAAACAAGCAAAGATTTATTGGAAGGAAAATTTCCCTGCATTTGAAATTTAACTGCCAACCATCCACATCCTACACATAACTGTCAGAAAGGATGTCTAAATCTGTCCTCATTTATAACATGTGTTGTGACAAGATTTGACAGTCTCTGAAAGGGCTATAATTGCCACCTAAACATCCAGCATTTTGTCAACTGCGATCATGTTTAGAGAAAGCATTTATTTCACATAAAAAAGCTAGCATTTTTTCTTTCTTCTGAATGAGATGACAGATTTTTTTTCTTTTCTCATTAGGGGTTGCAAGTCAGATTTAAGGATTTTTTGTTCCTTTTTTTGTTTCAGTTCTTTTCCAGTGACAGGAGTTAGAACTTTTGAGACTAAAAGAATGATTAGCTTGAGGAAACCAATAGCAATTTAACAGAAAGTATGTTTATTGACACCACTGAAAATTTCTGAAAATCAAACTGGTTTTGATAAGCACTCTTCTGAATATCACAACAGGAACCTAAGTCAAAAAGGGGGAAGAGCACCCCAGTATTTGCCATTCTGTTGGTCTGGATAAATGTTACATAGTATTACTCTGTGCATATAGTCATCTTAATATGACCATAAACATTTGTACAGGATAGTGTGGGAGCTGTGGATGATATGCCCCCATCCCCCAGTGGAAACTGTTGGCCTGAGAATTGAAAGAACATTTTGGATGAGGGAAATGAGACCTGTCTCTTGGGCATTAACAGCCCATATAGTCAGGATTGCAACCAATGCATAACCAATTAACTGCCCTAATGGTTCAGTAGTACACAAGCTGTTACCAGGCCTATGGCTTAATTGTATTTTCTTGAAGTACTGAGCACTAAAACTCCCCTCTGCTACAGCTAAGGCTCCCCAGCAGTATTGCTCCGACTCACTCTGGCAGCATACATGGTTCTGCTGTGTTTATTTACTGAAAACAATCCAGCAATCAAATTTTATTAACAGGAACGTTGACAAAATTCAACAATCTGTTCTTTGGAGAGCGTGGTTGCTAGAACTGGTACTTTTACATACGTGGTGGCTGCAGTGGAGACATGGCAGCAGGGCTGCATATGCAAAGAAGTCCTGTGGGTCCCCAGTCCTGGACCAGCTCATGCTTGCCTGGCCTGCCCTTGCCAGGTGCACTGTTGGTGAGGACTGTTTGTCACCTGGCACATCTGTACTGGGCAGTCATGGGGCTTCTGAGGAAGAACTCTTCCTCTGTTAGCTAGAGGGGTCAATAATGTGCAGAACATTTCCTCCTGACTGGAGTTTGTCTAAGAAATGGATTGGGAAGCCAAAAGAAGAAGATTTGCTGGACAAGTAAGAGCACAAGCTTTCATTGAGTAACTCTCTCCACCTGTTTGATTCTAATTGCAAGACTCCTACACATCGTATTCTTTAACTGCCAGTTAAGGATCTCTTAGTCTCAAATCACAACCTTTACAAGGAACTTTACTGGTTCTTTCTTACACAGTTAATTGTCCATAATGGGTGTCCACTCTGATGCCACACTACAATCCAGAATGAGAAGTAGGATGGCTACGCTGTGTAGTAAATCTAAAGCTCAGTTTCAGATCAAACAACTCATAAAATAATAATCTGACACCAAAGAGTTGGTTTAGAAACAGGAAAAGCCTCACAAATTATTATTAGCCAAATGTATTTCCTTAAAATTGACTGGAAAGGACAGTCCAACATCTCCAACATCCACAAATGCAGCGAGGCATTTGATAAGACATCAGAAGATGCTTAGAGGAAGAAAACCAATTGATGCCTCTATCAGCTTTTATGAGTTTACACTGAGATACTGGAAACCAGGACATTTTCTTAGAAGTATCCTTAAAAAATGGAAAATTTATTTCAGGAAGAAAGTAAGTAACTGATTCAGGTCTATCTGTTAGTCTAATTTATCTGGGCATACAAAATTACTACTTCGGGTTCATTTAAATTTGCTTAAAGTTAATATCCATGCATAAATCAGACTCAATTGGAGCACTTAATAATGAGGCTGTTGGGTGGGGTTGGTTTTTTCTTTTGTCTCAGATTATATATCCCTTATATGTTGAGGATTTCTCAGCATTCTTGTGTTGCAGTGATGTTGCCTGCTTAGCAAAGCCAGTCTCCTACCTGCATGCTCTGATTCCTCAGTTGTACATAATGCAACAGAACTTTTGAGTTCTATCCCTGAGTGGCTACCAGGGTCAATGGGAGCCGGAGGAGAAAATACTAGAAATAAAGAACAAATTTAGATACTGACATTGTGATCAGACTTCTAGCAGCTCCAAATGCCTTTGGAGCTAAAAACAGAAGGATGTCTCAGGTTCTGCCAGCTGGAAAACTCTTCCAGAGAAACTATTGTTCCGGCGTCTCTCTATTCATCTGTACTATGCAGCTTGTAAACACTAGCATCCTGAATGACCTGAAAAAGAAAAAGTGGTAGAGGGAAGCTGGAAAAGAGAAATCCTAGTATAAGAGAAGGGAATGGAAATATTTTCTGTGGGATGAGGGTAAGAAAGAATCACCTAAGACCTCAAGATGTCTGTGATAAATGCAATACTCAGAATTTTCAGCAAATTCAAAGTGAATGACAGAGCTCCTTTTATGTCAGGTTTCAAACAGTTGGAATTTAAGGTCAGAAGTATTATCAACAAATATTTATGGGGAGAACTGAAAATAAATTTTTTTAAAAGGAGATATTTTAGAAATTTTAAGTAAGTTGCCTTTCTTTTTGAAGGAAGGAAAGAAAGTTCTGCTCTCTACTGGTAAACAATAAACAACATCAAAATTTGACTGAACTTCATATTTCTAATCAATTGTAACATCAGTGCAGTATTGTAATTAGACAAAGCATTGGTTTGTCACTCTTTTTGTTTTCATGATTCCTTGTATATTTCAACTAAATCAGACAGTATCTAACCTTACTGTGTAAATACATCGAGGAGATGACAGCAAGCAGGAGTTTTTGAGAGGTTCCTTCTGACTTTGTATAGGTATTCCTACACCTGACTTTGTATAGGTATGCAATTAACATTAAAATATAGATCATACTCCCAAACCATTCCAGATGCTAATTTGGAATTCCCTCTGAGGTACCTGTGTCTAGTTAGCAAAATAGAAAGATAAACTCTTAGGTCTGTGCAGCCTTGCAGCCGGGTCAAGGAGCACAATAGAAAAGATCCTGCCTATCCTAAATTGTCATCCTCACTAGACCTAAATAAAGGCTTTTGAACCTGAATTCTAGCTTCCATCAAAATGTTAACCACTTAGACATGAAAAAATGAAAAGAAATCTTATAAAAAATACAGTGAAAAATACAGTGAAAATTCCATTCCCTACTCCAGGGGAGTTTTAATGGCTATAGTCATTAATGTCTGGTAGTAGCTGTCCTTGTGTTTTTGTGCTAATTAGTCCATTGCCAGAGACTTTAGCAATCAATCTTTGCATTTTGCTTTTGAGATCAGAAACATATTATGCTGGTTTTTTCTGAGTCACCTTTTTCTTATTACTGAACAGCAAGCATTTGCTTGTAAAAATAAGACTAAAGTAGCTGTTTTGATGCTGAAATGGATGGAGCTGTGCAGCTCTGAATGCTAATAAGCTGCAGGTAAAGAATGTTTCCTCTCGTGGGAGTTTGCTCAAGCTAAAAATAACCAGCTGACCTGCCCTCATCACAATAACATTGTGGATCTTGTTTCTCCTTGAGTGACTGAAGAGCAAGTGACACAGCCATACATTTCAAGAAAAAAGAGGCCGTTTTTCTCTTCTACAATCTGGCTTTTTGCTGGAATGCCATTATTTATGTGTCTGATGGGAAATGTGCTTCGTGAATTTGTACATAAAAATCATTCAAACACAAAAGTCAATTCAGGAATTCTCCAATTATTCTTTGTAACAAAACACCGCTGCATTATTTGTGCTTTGCATTCTCTTGTGTTGCTATGATACCAAGATGCTAACTTTAAGAGAAATGGTGCCAGCAGGCTAATGGCCACGAGAGAAGCACGGAGGACTTGGCTTCAGCTGTCTGTTAGGAGGGCTGTAGGAAGGTCTGTTTTGGTGCTTGTCAGAGGCCTCAGCTGAATGTCCTTGCCAGAAAGCTTCTCTATGTGAGATAAAGAGATGATCTTGATGGAAAGGGAGTGAAAGGCTTGCTCTCTAATCCTTACAAATGTGCTGTAGAAGAGCAAAAGAGCTGGGAAATACGTCAAAAAGAAAACAATAATATTTTCAGATTTGGAATGGGCCAATAATATATTAACAAGCACAATAGATGAAAACATATTTATCTCAAATGGCTATGTTTCTCCATTATGTTTGTTCCAAATTATTTTCCCTCATTACAGGATGATTTAGATGCTGTTTGAGAAAAGTTTTACCTTCTGTTTACTAATTCAACTGCAGGGAATGCAGCTGTGGTTGTTTATTGTCCTTAAAGACAGTGATGTTTGTGTTCTGTGACTATAAAAAGATGACTACACAAATACACAGGCAACAAATTAATTCTGTACCACAGTTTTTCTCTCTAAGATTAAACTATTTATTTCCAAAATAGTTAAATGGGTACAAGAGTTCAGTTCGTCTTTATCACATGATCAGGGTTGTATGGGAAAGGCAATAAACTGGAAGTATTTTGAATGCCCCATGTCACCAGTAATAAATGTAATGCATTTTATTTTCTATAAAATGCTATATGTGCTGGATTTTAGAAAATAAAATATGATCACAGAAAAATAGATCAGCTGTGCCTTGTCAGACTCGAGAGAGATTTTGCTTTATCGTTGCTCTCAAAAACCTTTAAAGGAGATGATTACACAACCTCCCATGACATCTATTTTAGTACTTAGTAATCCTTACCACAAGAGTGGCCTTGTCTAATTTAAACTTTCTCTGCTGCTGCTTTGCAGAAGGGCTGAGGCAGTTTGGTGACTTGTTACCTATAAAAGGAACAATTTTTTTTTGCCTAGCAAAAAAATACCCCAAAACTCAAAGCCACTACCTACCCATGTAGCCTCTATGCTGAGTTTCTGGGAACTACCAGTGAATGCTGGGCAGACCATCAGCTTACAAAGCATAACCCCTACAATTTAGTTGTGTCCATATTGCCTGCACAGAATTTATAGATTAATTCTGTCTTTGGCAATATAGACCACAACTGGTTTACTGATGGCAAAATAACCCACCCACCTTGTTATATGAAAATAGACAAAGCTGTTTGCAAAACAACATAAAAATCTGCATACCTCAGTTGTAATTTGGAGCACTGGAAATTAAATATTGCATGTAAAATAAACAGAATTCACCTAAAATAATTGCAGGCTGTTCCTCTGGAAAATTGCATATGGGTATTTGAATTCCTTGTGCAACTTCTTCATTCCCTAGATTCTGCCTTTCTCTCCATTGCTCCCTACATAGAATGGTGGCTCAGAATCCCCACTTTGCCTAATGTTTTGGATTCACTCAGGTACCCACATCGATGCCCTAACACATTCTCTTCGAGGTATTTAATATCACACATATTCAATATTGCAGAAAATATTAAATATAAATGCATCTAATTAAGCCTATTATCTCTGATATATTCTATACTGGATAACAACATGTCCTGTTTGGATCCACTGTGATGAAGGTCAATAAGAAAGAGAAAGGCTTTGCCTTCTCCAGAAATAATTTGAAGAGAAGCTTCTCTTTCCCCTGCTCTCCAGGAAGGAGTACATTCATATGAGCACCCCCTCGCACAGTTTCAGTTCCAGACTCCTTGTACAATCAACAGTGCATGTGAGGAATAATTATTTTCTCTTTACTGTAGTCTTCTACATATTTGTCTGGTTGTTAAGTGTCAGTGAATGAATTTGTAGACCATAATGGTTTCTGAACTTATCCTACTTCTGTGTAGGTTTTAACAACTCTTAGATATTTTCCCCCAATAACAGTCTCTAAGCCATTCAATTTAATTGACTCATATTTTCGAAAATCAATTATCCTGTACAGAGTAACTGTCAAGTCTTCAAATACAAATCCCATGTAAATTTATATTTTTCTTCAACCTTTCTAGAATTTTACTTGCTTCACATAAAACTAACTGCAACTTTTGACTAAATATAACTTATTTCCTTCAAGTTGAAATATCTGTTTTTCCAAATTTCTGCACTCTTCTTTGAAGACTGGGATTACATAAAGTCACTGGCATTTTCATTTTTAAATTTAAAAATTCAAATGATGATCCTGACCCCTCAGTGGTCATGCCTAATAAGCCTTCTTTCATTCAGACTCAATAGCAACTGCCAAAGTTATTTGAGATTTTTTTAGAAGGAATTTAATATACAAATTTGTTCCAATGTGAACCCTGAGGAGAGAAATTATATTACTCACATTTTCAGACAGGATCTTCCTACAAACACAGGAAATATAAGAGGGACTGAATGGAAGAAAATAAAAGGCTGGAGATTTTGCAGTTCAAAGTATAATTTCTTGGAAGTGACAGACTCTCCTTGGAAGTATCACCATCAGATATGATAGTGTTTCACATACAACATAGAGCTCAACAGGCTTTGATTTATTTACATGACCAAAAATATCTTAAAAGCTGTAAACAAGTAACCCGATAAAATAATTAGTCATGCAATATAACATTGCTCTTCCATAGTTTATTTTCATCAGTTGTATTAACCACTGCAGGGTAGATGCATTAAGGGTGTTCCAAGGTTAAAGCAAATGTAATATAATAAACTGGAGCCATAGCTTATAACCTGAAAAATGCTTTGATTTATAATTCTAAGATGGCTTGTTGTAGGTTTCAATATCAACTTCATATGAGTCTATTTCCTTTTTAATCAGTCCACCTTTGATCATGGTGATGTTTATTTTGCATTAATTTTATGTGCCTTTGGAGGTAATGTAACTGATAAAAGCCAATTAGTTTTGCACCATCAAGAAGGACAATGAATTGTGATTGGCAAAACAAAGATAAAATTAACCATTTGCCTAAATGGTACTGTTCATTGTTGTTTTCTCAGGAGGCTTCTTCTGTAATGTTCAGCTCCATGAGCAAGATAACTCAGGATAGGCAAGTTTACCTAAAGTAAAACACATTCTGAAATGAACACTACACGAACGTAGCAACAGTGTGCAGCAATCCAATGTGCATTTTCCACAAGTCATTAGATCTGCCTAAAGATTGTATTTCACACACATGAATAAGTGATGCAGTGAGGAATAAGCAAGCAGTTTGGTTCTTGTGGCTTAGGCTTTTTAAATAAGTAAATTGAATTGGGTGGGGATGCTTCATACCAACCGTATGAAGTTAAACAGGGGCAAGTGCCAGATTCTGCAACTGAGACAGGGCAACTCTGGATGTACAGACAGTTTGGGGAATGAGATGCTGCAGAGCAGCTCCACAAAATGGGATTTGAGGGTCATCATCTCTGGCAAGTTGAACATGAGCCAGCAGTGCCCTGGCAGCCAGGAGGGCCAACCCTGTCCTGGGGTGCATCAGGCACAGCATCACCAGCCAGGCAAGGGAGGGGATTGTCCCCTCTGCTCTGCACTGGGGCGGCCTCACCTTTAGTGCTGGGGGCAGCCTTGGGTACCACAATATAAAAAAGACATTAAACTGTTAGAGAGGGTCCAAAGGAGAGCAGCAAAGGTGGTGAAGAGCCTTGAGGAGAAGCCGTATGAGGAGCAGCTGAGGCCACTTGGACAGCTCAGCCTGGAGGAAAGGAGGCTCAGGAGAGACATCATTGCATTTACAACTTCCTCCTTGAGGAAGGGCAGGCACTGATCTTGTCTCTTTGGGGACCAGTGACAGGACCTGAGGGAATGGAGATATTATACCTGAGGAAAGAAGACCTAAAAGAAACCATAGGTATGCTGAAGGAGGAGATCAGAACCCAAATTCCTATTGAGAGATTAGCAGAGGAAAAAAAAAAAAGAAAAAAAAGACGAAAAAAAAGATGAAATACAATTACAAAAGTAAAAATACTATGCTTGGGCAAGAAGAGTGCAAAAATACAGCATTTCAGTAAAGGTAATTTGAAACAAGAGCTAAGACTTATATCCTATTAGAAAGTGAGCATGAGTTAGCAGTTTCATGCTGCTATGAAAAAGCCAAACATCACACTAGAATCAATTAACAACAATAGAGACTGCAGGAGACCTGGCACAATATTCCTGTTCTGTTCAGATAGATTGATTAGATCACCTCCCAAGGTTGCATCTATTCCTCTTTATAATGCTGCCAGAAGCGTTGTTACAATACTTGCTTTATTTCAGAAAAATAACTTTCCTTTAAGTCATTCAGATGTTGATTTAAGGTTGATATTTTCAGAAGACCGAAGTAGCCAAACTACAGAATTCAGAAAGGTTTGGATGTTGATGGTAACTGAGCAGTTCCTGAAATATTAGAGAACATTAGCAAATACATAATTCCAGCAAAAAGATTAGTCACTTTTTAAAGTGAGTCAAAATGTTCTCATAACTAACACTTGAATTAGGTCAGATATTATTTTTTGTTAATTACCTCTATTTGTGATAGATTACTGCAACCCAATCACAATACAGATTCCTCTCTTTTAGGAATCCACTTTTGCTTTTCTGTAAGGATAATAACAACTGCATTTTGATTGGGATTTTTCTCATTTTCAGGCCTGTATTTCTCTGCAAATTCCCACAGCTTCAGAGAGACATTTCCACCTCTCTTTGTATTCTGTATCTAAAACAAGAAATGTTTAGGTCCATCTTTATTGAAACAGCTGAATTCTCTCATGTTTCAAATATTTTTTATTGTTCAAAAAAAAAAATTTGGAATCAAATCTGTTTTTTCAAAAGATTTTTGAATTTTCATGTATAAGAAACTTTCATATCTTTTAAGTAGCCCTGGGACCTGTTAAAAGCTTACCTGTTAAGGAAAAATAGTCACATTTCATAGCAATTATAAATTATTACTCAGTCACAGAAACAACCAAAAAATGGAGAACCAATCCACAACACTATTCCATCAAAATAAAACCTGTTGTAATTTCAACTAATAGGTGGGAAAGGTCTATTACAGTTTCTTATTTTCATAACAGAGAACACAGGATTACATGCAATGGATAGCCTAATGCTAAGAGCAGTGATCTGTACAGAAGATAACACAGCATAGTGTTTCTATACTGGTGTTTGAAGGAGAGCAGAGAAAGCTGTTTCAGCTTATAAGCCTCATCTGTTCGTTTAGAATACAGGCGAATTTATTTTCTCAATTTCATTCCGAGACATGGAAAACAAGTCTTCTCAAAGAATGAGGCTTCCTGTTAGCACATTTGGAAATCCACTTGAAGATGTGCACCTCTGGAGGAACTCTGCAGCATTGGAAAAGGTACAGTGGCGGCTATAACAAAAGTGTTCAGCACAAGGGGGGCATGAGAGAAAGATGGATACTTGTCCTGTTGACTTGAGCTGTTTGCCTTTCTGACTGTTTATTTCTGGTTGTCGATGACAGGTTTCTAATATGCTTCTGTAGTAGTATGAATTCAGGGAGTTAACAACATGAGATGTGGGGAATAAGCATGACAGTTTAAACTGTAGAAGAGCATAAAATTAACTACTGAGTTACTTTAAAGCAATTTGTTTTTCCATGGAAATTTGTACCTTTCCTAGCTAGCGTCTGTTAAAAGATAATTTCACCTTGCTCTTCATGTAGTGATAAAAATATTACAACTTCAGCAGTTGAATGGCACTGTTTTGATGAGTTATAGTAATGATAAACCAAGATAATTTTAAATAATGTCAATGCTTAGAGTGGTTTTGACCTAAACTGAATGGTTTAAAATGAGAATGCCTTAAATAAAACCAGCTCTGGATGCCTTAACTTCTCTATAAATATGATTTCAGGAAAATTCAACCCATGGTAAATCATGTTTTACCATCATGCTTTCTGCTATGGAGTTGGTGACATTTCTAACACATTCCCATGTAGACACAAAACTTCTAAAACTGGAAAAAGTACCATAGAGCTTATACTCAACAATCTAAACTGGCCTATCATTTTTTTTTCTGTAGTATGTATTTTTGAGGAAAAAACCTAAGTGACAGTTTGTCTACCCTTGCAAGAAGGTATCCAACGAATGGATTTTACTTAGTTTCTGAATTTGGAAGCAGAGATGCAAGAAACCCTGGTAGTGAAGTCCTTTCAAGCTGGAAGCCTGAGAGATCAGGATTTTTATATTTTCACAATTAAAATATAACCAAAAAGCTGAACCCCAAGAAACCATATGGAAAAGTTTAATAGAATAAAACCAAACTGCCAACTTCAAGAACTAGTGGTGCTGTCAGGGCCCAGTAGGCATGAGAGCAGAAAGAGAACAAGGATTTTAGAAAAGAAAAAAATTTAGAAAAGAAAATCTATTGATGTAGATTAGGGATCTTGCCTTGAGTTAAATTATCATTAACAACAACAACAACAAAAATCTATGGAAGCTTGTTTTAGGCATCTTACCAAGAGTTACATAAACACTAGAAATTAGGTTAGATTTTAGACACCCCACATGCCAGTTTGATGCCCATGTCTCTATTCCAGCTAGGTTGTGTACAGTCTAATATGCCTTCAAATGGAGTAATACTTAAAATGAAAACTCATATTACTGTGAAAAGTTAAAATTCCTTTACTTAATTTAAAGAACTTAGTCTGTCTGCAAGACAGAGAGTTTCTGATTCTTAAAATGAAGTAAATTGTTGGGACTACTTCCCATAATCACTTGCAGCAATCATTATATTCCTTAGTAATCACACTCATCTCAATTAGAGATGAGTTTGGGATTGGATATCTATGAATATGCAACACTGCATTTTGAAATAGGTATAGCTACCCAAAAACTCAAATTATCTTTATAAATCTATTTAAATTAAAAATTAAAAACTCTCAGTCTTATCAGCAAGACCCATGTTAAAAACCAGGTTTGGATCAGCTGCAATGCATAGAGTGACATGATTCCTTAGACTCTCCCCTAACCCCTAATTATTTAGTCACTTTTGAAAGCAATATTTAGCTTTGGAATATGTAGCTAATTTTAGAAATACTGAACATCACCCCAAGTATATTAAGTCTGAATTACTGTCCCACAGGGATTTTAAGACAAAAAAAATATATAAAATTTCAGGCTAAGCCAGGGACTTTTCTCAGTCTAAACCAAACAGCTGACCTATGGTAAACCTGGCATGTTGGTTGGGTAGAGCATGCTGTTCCCACCTCACTTAATGGTGTCGGAGTTAGTGAGTCTGATGTGGCCACAGCTGAGGTCACAGAATATTTTTGTCACTGGCATCGGTTACAGGAGGATGGGATCACTTGCTATTGAATCAATTAAAAGAAAAAAAAAGCTTACACATTGGTTTATTTCTTAAAGTTTCTTTCTTGATAATTTTACTTCCTTCTCTGGCTTCTACTTTCAAAACATACCAAAATAATACTCTTCTAAGTAACTTTGAACATTTTCTTTTAATTGTACTTATTGCCTTCCTATTTACTAAACCAGAGTTTAGTCAATCAGCAATAACTGCTGAAATTTTAAATTTTAGGTTTTCCAACTGAAAATTGCAGGTCTTGATCATTGCTGCATTTCATGCATTTCAAATATATGCCTGAAATGTCATGGTATGTCATTTGAGACCACTATTAAAACTCTTCATATGGCTCAGGTCTGAGCAGGATGAAAAGGAAATCTGTTCAGTTTTCCTTACACATAACACTCAGTAGTATCCACTGAGTCTCTCAGTTATGACTTATACTGTCAGGCTCAGTAATTACTTCCTATTAAAATGAAGGATGGACATTCCTTTCCCTTGGCTTTCTTTGGATGTGTAACTGAACACTGAAGCCATCAGTCTGCAAAATTAACTTCTCTGCAGAGAGCAGAGTTACCTGGCCTGGGTCCCAGCTGACCATGCCTTGAGCAGAAGGTAGGACTAGAACCCTCCAGGGCTCTTCCTTTCCAAACTGAATTATTTTATGGTCCTGCCTATCCTGAACATCAGAACCTTCAACAGTAAGTAATGCAGCCAGCGGCTGAGAAAAGGGTGCAGACTGCTCAGGAGCAGCAACCAACATCAAACACTTGAAGCAGCAGTAGGAGACTACTAGGGACTATTCATTCAGTAGTTACTGACTGGTTTGGCCAAAAATATGGTAAAAGAAGGATTGCAGAGGTGTTTTAGAGCCAGTATCAGGCTCTTCCCAGCCATCTCAGAATTATGGAAAATATTAATAATTCAGGAAAATAAAATTCTAGTCATATTCTCTAAAATCCATTTGGTCAGTGACATGGTTATAGGACAAAATACATTTTAAAAATCAGAATCAGTGTCACCGCAGCTTTGTTTGCTTTCTCTTTCAGCATTTATAATGTAGCATTTACAGAAGGGTGCTGTTCACTATGCTTCTGCTAAGACTGCATTTAAAAATATATGGAATAAACTGCCACCTAGAGTTAAATCCTTGATGTTAATATTGGTTACATTTATATTCAAGAGAGACACCTTTACTATTACAATATTCAGGACCGAGGTACCAGTCTTTGAACACTGGCAAAGGAATACATTTGATATAGATTACAAATGGTATCTGATGATGTGCCTAATTTCTTGACTGATATAAATCCATTTAAAAATCAGTAAGGAGCTAGAGATCATTACTGGCATATGTTATTCTCATCCTGTTAATGGTGATCAATAGTCTGAACAAGTATTATTGAAACCAGGGCGCCAATTTTTCATTTGGCAATCACTTTCAGTCCACTGGGACTGCCTGTGTATTACCAAGCCTCAACAAATTCATTAGCTGGTTGATTTCATCCTAGGTGCATTTTAAAGCAAATAAATATCTGTTGCCTCCTATATCTGCTGCAAGAATCCTGAATTTTATTTTTTTGTTCATATCTAAACTATTATTAGCTATGTTAAGTGTGTGTGGTGAGTTGACCTTGTCTGGCTGCCAGGTTCCCACCAAGCTGCTCTCTCAGCTCTCCTCCTCATCAAAGCGAAGAGAAAAGATTAAAAGGTCATGAATCAAGATAAGGGCACTTTAATGAAAGAAGCAAAGGTTGTACATAGAAGCAAAACAAAAACCAAAAGAAAGAGGAAGATTAATTCTCTATTTCTTATCAGCAGGCATTGTCCAGCCATTTTCTGGGAAGCAGAGCCTCAGTACTTCTGAAGCAGTCACTTCAGAAGACAAACACCTTAAAAACAAGTTGGCCATTTCCACCTTCCCCCCACCCCCCACCCCTTACCTTTTATTGCTGGACATGATCTCACATCGTATGGCAAATCCCTGTGGTGAGTGTGGGACAGCTCTCCCAGCCTCCCAACCCCCTGCCCAGCCCCAGCCTGTGAGCCTTTGGCAGGGGGGAAATGAAGAGACAGCCTTGATGCTGTGCAAGCATAAGAGCCAAAACACCAGTGTGTTATCAACACTGCTTGGGCTACACACACAAGCCTCAGCACTACAGTACTTCTATGAGAAAAGTTCATTCCATCCCAACAAGTTACTTGGAAGTGCTGACAAGTCCTCTGTTGCCCTGTAGAAAAGCAATCTCTGCATTAAGGCGGCTGTGACAGCTGAGGACAGCAGTGAATACTGCAGGTGGTCATTGATCAGTCCTTTGAATACTTACCTTCTCCAGACACTGATGGTTTATGTAATCTGATCTCCCAGAGTAGTTTAAACAGATATTATATTTAAAAAAAAATCTCCCTATTAGAGGTACAACAAGAAGTACAAAAAGATGCATATCATACAGTCTGTGGCAGAAAGGGAGATGGAAGTTAGACCCCTTTAATCCCTTCCCTTACACTAAGACCTGTCAGTCCTTTAATGCAGAACAAGCCTGTTACATACTCTTTTTGCGCTAGTGTTCTCATAAAGTGTGGTTGACCAAATCGTGCCATATGTTCACAAGTCTGGAAGCCTGTTCCCAGTAAAATTTTAATGTATTGTTCCCTACAATTCAAACTGGAAATAAGATTTCAAATCCTACAAGCTGTGAAGAAATCTGTGATTGAGTAGAGAGGATAAACCTAAATTAGTAGCCACCCATAAAGGAACGGTCAACAAGATTAGGCTGTTTTACCTCCCCCTCTCTTTTTGCAACCAACTGATCAGCTTGTGAGTGAAGTGGTAGATCACGTTTGGTAAGCAAAAACTGCTCAAAGAGAAAAGGCAGACCTCCAAAACAGGGAGAAAAGGGAAAGAAGGAATTGATGAGAGGGAAAATATGACAGGGAATGATTTTATTCCTTTTCTTTTCAATCAGCAGAGCTGAGTGTCTCTTCAGTTCCTAAACTAACATCCATAGCACGGGGAATGGACAGGGGAAAGGAGAATGGTAGGATAGCTCACATGACTGGAGAGCTGCCATGGGTGGATGTAGGCTTTTTAGGATGGACAGACTCAGGACGGCAAGGAGGGGGAACAGCCCTTCATGTGTGAGAGCAACAGGGATGCTCAGAACTCTGCCCTGGGGTTGACAATGACACAGTTGAAAGCTTATGGAATGGGATGAGAGGAGAGATCAGGATGGACAATGTTTGGTGGGTGTTTCCTACAGACTGTCAGATCAATGAGGTCTCTTCAGACAACTGAAGTGCCTTCACATTTGCAATTATTAATCAGGAATGACTGGAACCACCAGTTATCTCATAAACAGACAACAGAGCAGAGTACAAGCAACCCAAGAGGTTTCTGGAGGGCATTGGTGTCCACTCCCTAACATGGGTAAGTAAGGAACAAACAGAGAGTAGCTTTGGCTGCAGTGACTCTACATGACATTGTGGAGTTTAGGCTCCTGAGAGAAGGAAACAAATCCAACAAACAGAATCACAGCCCTGATGTCCAGGCCTCTTCAGGGAGTTACTTGGGAGAATCCCATAAGATAGTCCAAGAGGATTGAGGGCTCTAAAAGATCTAGTTGCTTTTCAAGGATCCTTCTAGCTGATAGGCAGGAGGTCAAG
Organism: Nicator chloris; assembly: GCA_013400495.1. NCBI lineage: Eukaryota > Metazoa > Chordata > Aves > Passeriformes > Pycnonotidae > Nicator > Nicator chloris. The sequence continues at coordinate 34,061 of WAAE01026675.1, forward strand.
CAAAGGCCTGCATGGATGAATAATGAGCTCCTAACAAAATTCAAATGTAAAACAAGTAACAAAAACAAAAAAGCAGGTGGTTTGTGCATATTCACTGTATTATCACTATATGCTGGAAGCATTATGCCTTGTTCCTCTGTCGTAACTTACAGCAAGCCTGGAATCCACCAGTAAATTCTATCTCAGACAGCAGCTGACATGATATAACCATGTTACTCCCTGTTGCAGAGCTGTCATGCAGCATTAAGTCTGTCACTAGCAGTTTAGAAGCATTTATAAAAGCCATGCTGTTACTGTTGCTATATCATCACGATGACTTGTGAAGACTCCTCACATCACAGACACTGAAATAGTGAAAAAGTTTGCACAAAAACATTAAATGTTTAAAAAGTTGCATCTGTTCTTGCAATTGAAGTACTTAGTCCTTAAAATGCAGGGAAACTGTGCAGTTCAGTCCATATTAAGTAGTTGTTTATCAAGCTATAGTTATAAAGAAATAAATTACTGTTTCCCTACTTTGTATGTCTGCTCTGATTATAAGCTTTTCCTGCCTCCCTCGTGCATAGCAATTCCTTTCTTTTTCATCCACCTAACTTTGTTTAAGTCAGGTGACCTTGAAACAAAGGTTTTGACATGTCATAATGGCAGATAATCCATTTCACACATTTGGAAATGTTTGTTTGGTTTCATTACCATTAAAATCCCTTAAAAATAGAAGAAAAAGAGGGACTGTTATAAGGGGTATATCTTGTCTGCAGTAATTAAGGATCCTGCGCTTTGTTTTGAACATACCTGAGACGCTCAGAATCAGAGCCTCATTTAGTATTGTTTGAAAGGGACATGATGTGACATTTTCAAAAAATTAGAAATACATACTTTGTATTAAAAGTACATTATCTTTGTAGACAGTCAGTCTTGAAGGCCTCAGATACCTAAGACAAGCAGTGTGACTGCCTGGACTATCCTTAAATGCATGAGTATCCCCTAGAAGCAGGACAATTCTTTTTTTGACTGTAGAACTGCTTTCATCTGCAGTGTTTATATACAGGTTTCTTCAAGGACTTGTGCATCTCTATACTTAAGTTCAACAATAGACAATTATCAAAGCAATTGAAAGTATTTGAAAAAGCATATATTTTTTCCATTCAGACAACTTTGAAATATAGGTTTCTAGCTGATCTCTTTTTTTTTGTTAGATCTATGCAGAGGCTGGGTTCTAACTCTACTGGTAGCTCAGGTAGCCTTTGTTCAATAAGCAGCCTGAGTACGGACAAGATAAGAAAAAGGAGGTATAAAAATAAACTGCAATGACCCAATTCTAATGTGAATAAACACAAGCTGTGACCTCCGCAGTCTGGAGTTTTGAATCTCAGTCCCATCTGGAAGACAAGCGAAGGGGTCAAATATCCCAGTCTCTACCTGCCTAACACAATTGCTTTGCTGTAGTTGGGTTGATTCACTAGTCACATGCTTTGCCAACTTCCTCTAGCGCCACTGAAATCATGTGAGTGACACTGGAGATAGTACTGCACTGAACAGACCTGCTACACTCTAAATACGCCTCTGGCTGCAGAAGCCTCTGTTTTGCAATTTGGAAGTCAAATTGCAGAGTTTAGCTAAAAGCAGCAGTTAATAACCTGCTCTGACATCTGTTGTCACTGAACAGGCTGAGAGATAAAGTTCACAGTGAAGAAACACAGAAACCAAACACATACCAAATTTTCCTTACAGACCTTCTTCAGAAATTCTAACACTATTAATGTTTACACCAAGTACTGCAGATAGAGAGGCAGGATTAGTCTGGAAAAGTCCTTGCTTGAGGAAAGAAGTACTTTCATCTAAATTTCTCGAGCTAAGTCCTGTTTCTTCAAGCACCCATCAGTAAAGTAGTACCAGTTAATGGCTGGTGGGTTTATTCAGTACGAATCATTATCTTCTGACAGAAAGAAAGTAAAATCACCAGTCTCGATAAAGGCAGTGACTTGGGGTAGGAGGACTGGAGGGAGCAGGCTGAGTCACAGCCCGTTTCCCACCCTGCAGCCACCACAGGGCGCTGCTGGCCCTGTCGAGCGCCACCACAGGGCGCTGCCAGAGACCACAGCACTGATGAGAGCTGCAGGAGGGCATATCCAAAGGCCCTTTCAACCCAAACCATTCTGCAATTCTCCCACACTTCTTGCAGAAGTGTTGAATAGAATACGCACGGCAAACAGATCAGCATGAGAATTCACAGCCCCAGTATAAAAGTCATAACCCCAGTACAAAACTAGCAACACTTGGCACAGGTTGTGAAAAACCAAACAAGATCTTTTAAAACATAAGGAGGCTTTCAGTATCTTTGATTCTCCTAGAAAAGCATATTCTTGCTTATTTCACTCCTACTGCTTTCCCCATCACTCCTTCCTCTATTTTCTCAGATGCTACTGTGGAAACTTAGATCAAGAAATAAATTAGTTGCAGACTTTTAGACAGGGAACTTGTTTTATTAACTCTACTCTGAGATGTTGAGCAAGGGGGCTCGAGAAGGAATAGGTTTGTAGTACCTATGAAAAATGAGAGTTTTGGCATAGTTCTGCACCCATTAACAATCAATGGGAAGGGCCTTAAGTTTCAAATAAAGGACAAAACAGGACTTAAATGGAGTTCTTGGGCCAGGGGCAAAAGCTGTGTTGATCCAGGTCTCAGGTAAGGATTCTCACATTAATAGCAACCTCTCTGTGCACTTGGGGCCCTGACATGAACCATATGTCTTCATCCACCATGAGAATTCCTCTGGAATTACAATCATCCTGATGAAAAAAAATAACTCCAAAATTTTGCTTTGAGTGGCTCAACTGTAATCATTAAACAACAAGATCATCTCTGAAATCCTCAGAAAGAGAATTATCCTAAAAAGGTCATTGAACATAGGTATACCTTTAGAAACAATAACATCAGCTGGGATGAAGACTTGGGAAAATACTTATTCCCCATTAGTAATGATCTGCTTTGCATCAGAGAATGCAAATTTTAATCTTCAAGATACTTTGTACTAAGCAATTGTTGTGATGAATAAGATACAGAAATTCTTGAACACAGTTTGTCCCAAATTTTATAAGAAATGTGTTTTTTGACGTGGCTGGCTGTCTGATGGATAGCAACTGCATTAGAGATATGTTCTGAGTTTTAAAAAATTTTGTGAATTTATACACCTGTCAGTAGCTTTGTCCTTTGATTGGAGAGGTTTTTATTTTAAATTTTGAGTCAATTCTTCAGCTAAACATAAATGTAGAGCCATCATTGTGGAAAATGTAATGCACTAAATTAGGTCCCCTGGGACCTACATGGGAAAAAAGAAAGAAGAAAACATGATTAAAAGGAAATTCAGACAGATTGTTATGAAGCTGGCAAAATAAAGAATCTTGCGGTAGTCCTGAACTAATGTTAGAAGCTTGGGAGAACATCAGAAACTACTACAGATTTTCATGAATAAACATAATTATAATTGGATTGACAGACAATGTAGAATGAGCTTCACAAGTGACATGCTCATCAGTGACATCCTGTACTTTCAATCCAGGGATGGCAAAACTCCTGTGGAAGTGGCAGGCCTAGTCTATTATACACTTGAGCCACAGAGTAAAGGGTCATCCCTGCCCTGAATACATATCCAGGGAATATGATGTGACTTCACATGAGATATATTGATTCAGAGGCTCATTCTTCTTCAGATTTAGTTTATTTCTCACTTTTTAGCAGCTCAAAATCATGTACTTAGCCCAATATCACTTTAGGACCCTGTGCATTAGACTGAATGTATAGGATTGAAAAAGATCCTGATCAGAATTACTTCTATATAATTGTTCATGGTTTTATGTTAAAGCCACTATGCAAAAAAAAAACCAAAAAAAACGCAAAAGAGAGTCAAAAGATAATGTGACTTTTTAAAACTTGAATTTGGCTTTTTTTTGTGCACTTCCCTCAGAAGTTATGAAATGGTTCTCCTTATGCAAGCTCCCCTCCTGTAACTTGGAAGCTTGTAGCACAAGTGACCACAAAGAGCACCAAGGTTTCACAGTTGATATAAGTCCTCAGATTCAGTGAAAAAGAAAGTGTCACCTATAGAGAGAAAAGAGCTGCTACCTATGTTCATTAGAAGAAAGACAGATAGACTGGAAACAGTTATATCCTATTTAACAGAAGTGCTTGGCTGATCTACTTACACTGGCCAGCCAGCCAGCCATCACAGATGTAACTGGAGTAACAGATACAACAGACAGCAGGTAAAATTAAGGTAGATTTAGGATATGCCGAGTGCTGGGCTGTTTGGGTTCTATTTGCAGATTGTGGTGGAGATTGGAGACGCTGCTAGGAATGAGGCCAATAAAGGTCTTGGACAAGACCAGAGTTGGGCAATGGGTGTGCTACGTGGACCTGTGGCAACATGGTATTATTGCAAGAGTGCATGACTACATCATAAATCCACAGAAAACCAAACTTTAATATGAATTTTCACTTTTTAAGACAATTTATTCTGATCCTTAAGATTTATAACCAGCCTTTGAAAGTAATTTTTAAACTTAAAATTACCATGAATATTAAGTTTTATAATTCTAGGTCTTGTAGGAACACATTACAGGAGCTTCCACCATTTTATTTTGAAATCTCATACCTTAATTGAAATAGTAAGAAACTGTATCTTTAATAAGATAACTTTTCTCCATGGTGTGTTTTGATCATAGTATTTAAGTAAATACTTATTTAGTTATAAAAGAGTTTGGTTCTAAATAAGTTTTATGATTGAACTATGGAATGCATCCACAGATATTTAAAGTTTTTAATTAGACTCTGGTTTTTATATCAGTGGTCTTCCATGCTAGTTTCTATAGCAAAATATTTTAGAAATATCAACAGTCCCCAAAAGCTCCATAAAAGATCACAAACTCCATAAAAGCTTCCAAATTCCTCCTACATATATGCACCATTAAATGAAAAAGCTATTGATGTTTGCCTTTAAAGAAATAGTTTCATGCATGGATGATGATTACTTCCCCAAATGTCCTCCATAATTACTTTAAAAGAGGTGAATAGTTGTCCTTATGTTTCTTAGTATTTTAGAGCTTGGAAAATCAAATGCAAAATGAAATGGCCATGAATTCAAATAAGTATAGCAATAACCAATCTCTTTTTCTCCTCATTTCTATATTAAATGGAGTTGTACCTAGAAGAAAGCTTTAGTACTTCAACAAGCATTTTGAATGTATTTGCATACAGAATAACCAGAAAAGACCAAATTACAATGTAGAACACATTTTTATAGTAGTTACAGCCTATGCCAAATGAAGAGTGTCGTTTCTATTCAAATAAAAAAAAGTTTAAAGTAGCATGTGAGTGTAGTACTGCTGTTGCTATGGACGTTCTGAATGTCATCCTTAATGTCTTTATCTAATTAAGACACACTACTAATATACAAAGACAATATAAGGACATATGAATTAGTTACTCAAAATCACAAAAAAAATACTAAATTATTTTTGTAAGTGTGAAGTGGTGGGCTTTTTTTTTTTCCCTTTTTGATTTGCTTTTATGTTACTACATAATTTCTTAAGACTTTCTCTTTGACCACAAACAAAGAAACTTTATGTAAGTGTGGAGGTTTCAAGAAAATCAAGATAATATAAGCCCCAGAAGTCTGACAAAAGTACCATAGATGTGATACTAATGAGAAACTTTTATTCTGCCATATAGTATTTGGATTGGAAGTATCAGAAAAATAGGGAAAAACCCAACAACAAAACAGTTGTAAAGTATCAAAGGGGACACACCCGGCAGAGTTTCCTGCACTTTCAATTCCTTTAAGCTATTAGATCCAGTGCTCTGCAGACTTTTAAAGGTGGTTGGCAGCACCAAGTTTCTGCTAGTCCCTGGACATTGGCCTACGACTTCAGAGGTGAAAATGAGCTGAGAAGCTTCTGCAAATCTATCTTTAGACGTTTCAGTTAATTATCTGACTGCTATGCACTACAGAGCATCCCAGAGGGTGGAGGACAAGGTAGGAGGGCTGGATGTATGTTCCTGAAGGACACTGCCTATTTGGTGCTGCTATCAGCAGGCAACAAACATCTACACAGGCTGGATGGAGGCAACAGGTACCCTTTAAAACTCTTCAAGTAATTTAATGGAGCCGGATATTCCAGGGACTTAACAGCTGTAACATCAAAGGCTGCACATGAATGGAGGACTTGGAAATGCTCCCAAGGTAAAGAAAGAAGATATAAAACCAGACAGATATGCATCTTGAATATATCTTAACATGCATCACCCAGTTTAGGTATCAGCCAAGAAGTCCCTCATCTGAGATAATTATACAGGGTGTCCTCAACGTAGCTTCTCTAGTGTCTAATAATGTATGCACTTACATGACAACTTTTCCTTTAACAAGACCACTGATAAGATTTCCTAATATTACTTGGCCATTTTCCAAGCCTTGTTGGAACATATTTATTTTTAGAACTATGGTCCTAACTTAATTTGGTTGGAATTAGACAAAGGGCTCAAAGGCATTAATGGACCACAGAGAGATAAACACGCATGTGTGCATGGATTTAACACACACACACATTTGAGCCCACACAGGCATTTTTGTTATCTTATAAAAACCAATTTGAAAATACAATTTAAAACACACCCTTCAGCAGTAATCTGCATGTTATACAACAACAAATACATTAAGTACAGCTGACACTTTATTTGGTTTGGAAAATTTTCCTATTGCTCATAAAAAACAAAATTGAACTATAGAATTAAGCTTATATAGGGAAAAAGATTATTTTTTTAGTCCCAGTAAGATACTTTAACTATACGTAAGTCCCAGCATAATAAAAGATTCCCTGTTTGTCAAGTGACAGAATGGTGGTCTGTAATAAATACTAATATAATATAGCATGTCAGAGATCAAAGCCTCAGTCCTGAAAGATACAGAATAACTCATGAAATCATAATTGCTGTTTTGATTTAATACAGGCAGTTTGCTTAAAGCATTTTTTTAAAGACATGCAAGCATTTCAAAGAAAACAATTTTCTAAAAGCAAAACAGGAAATAATCTGTTTCCCTGTCCTTCCTCCTTTTATTTTGTGGCACACCTATTTTTGATATTATATAAAAAGCCCATATCCAACCTACTAATTCCCTCATCACTCTTGTCCTTCAGTACTGCTGTCAACTACATCCTACTGAAGTGGAAATAGATTTCTTTAGCACAGGTCTCCTGTTTTGTGCTTAGTATCACATAAGCTCTAACATGATTAAAATGCGCAGTCATTTAAGATGCAAAACTCAAACTCACAGTTTTGCAGAATCAGGTCATGATTATACAGTCTGTTTAATGTGATTAAATCCTGCTGATTACATGCAAAAATGGGTGCATGTGCTCTTTAACTTGCCTGACTGTGCCCACTCAAAAGCCTCCCTGCTTGTAGCAGCATTAAAGAAGATGCTGGGAGTGAGCAGCTGGGCACATGAGGAGACACAGTCAATATATGTCAGGTTAACGTGAGTGTGAGCCATCACTGCAGCCTCTTATTTGCAAGTTATCAATATAGAGGCAGTTTTGCTTATTTCTATGAAGTATTTCATACAGTTGGGGTACTTTAAGAAAGTGAAATTTTCCTTGTAAATGTTGCCATTTTTAGATAAACAACTTAAAAAAATTATTATTAAGGAAGTACATTATTAGTAATTTATTAGTTTGACCATAGGATTTAAATGAGAAAACTGTCAAATCAATGCTAATGCCTACTGACCTTATGACAGTTTGTGGTCTGCATAACAAGCTGTGTTTTACCTTGTTCTTGAAAAGAAAGGTCTGCCACCAATACTGGTGAAGTCTTAAACCTACTGCTTCCTTAATAATCTAGAAATATACATAATACATAAAAACTGGAAGCAAAAATAAATATGGGGTTGTGTCATTCACAACAGTAAATATAGTCCTACACATTAAAACTGAGACTATTTGAAAAAGATGTAAGGGACCATGAATCTGTGCCTAAAACCCTGGGAGTTCCAATCAGTAATCACACCAGTAGACATATGCACCTGAGCCAACAAAATGTTATCTTAAAAACAGCTCAACTCTTAAAATTAAATGTCATTCCTAATTGGAAAACAAATCACAAAATGCCACTCAAACTATTTCATTCTGTATGTTTAAAAAGATTTTTTTTATCCCTTTTGCAATCTTTTAATCAGCAGCTGTGTACTTTACATACATGATGAGTGTGTTAACTCCAAAGAAAAAAAAAAGGAAAATGTTCCATGGAAATAAATGTAGTTTTGCTTTCCCTAGCTTGAATGCAGGACTCCAATTCATTCTAGATTCATTCCAATTCATTATATTTCATTCTACAATTGAACTTTTTCTAGATATAACATAAAAGTTTAAGAAACAGTTTACAAAGGCTTTGCCAACTTCTCTGTAACTAGCCTAGTCCCAGCTATGAGGACCCCAATGAATAAATGCAATTCTATTCACATCTCTCACCTGAAGTAAGGAAAGTATTTTTCCTTATCCTCACAGAAATAAATGTCCTTGTGGAACAGAGCTCTGTCTCTTTATAATTATTTTTGGATAAAGACTGCTAAAGAGGTCTTCTGTGTCCTGGAAATCTCAAGATTTTGGCAAAGAAGACTGATCACATCTTTTTAAATATTAATCTGCTTGTGGAGCACCATTTGGAATAGAGCTACCCAGTCAGTAGCAGGTGGCAGAAGATGTCTAAACGTGATTTGGTCACAATCCTACAGGCACTTTAACATATTTGTGTTAAAGTATAAGTTCTGTGCATTGAGTGATTATAAAAGTTATTCCAGTAGTAAAGTTAACAGATGCAAAAGTTTTTGAGGGCTTAAAGTATTAGGAGTAACCAAGATGGAGGGGTTTGAATCCAGTGGTACCTGTATCACAAACAAGAAATACATTTTTTCTACTTACCCTGTTTTCTAAGACTTTGGGATTCACATAAGTAAGAATTTCTGTTCCAAGAGGAAGGACGAAAACTTGCTTGCCTGCAGCAGAATCTTTCATCATCACAAGGCTCAGGCACCTCTTCACAGTTGGCAGCTTTAGGTCAAGCAACAAAACCAACCCCAGAACCTGCTTTAGTGATGAACTCTATTTGATTTTTCCATTTAAAGCTGTTTCATATCTACCAAAAATCTGTACAGTTTAAAGTTACAGAGCAAACATATCCTTTCCTCATTAGTGAGATTATTCTATCCAGAAATGGTTTTGGTAGCTACCATCAGCCTTATGCCAGAGCACATTTCCTCTGAGATGGAAGCTCTTTGGTTTGAGGGAGGGGCAGAAGATGGATGAATCCTGGCAGCTTGCTCACTCCCTTGGGATGGTACTTTCCCCGGGTGGCAAGCAGAAGACAATATTCACGCTGTGCTGTGACAAAGACAGGCATTTCTGAAAGGAATATGGAGCTGTTGCCACACCAGGGGCCTAGGAACTGAAAGAAAGCATATTTCCCCTATGAAAATGGAGGAATAGAATAAAGAAAGTATTGCATCCAAATATAGCACAGTAAAGAACAAAAGCATAAAAATGGCACTGAGTGAGCAGAGAAGGTACAGATGCATGAACGCTTTGCAAGGAAGATGTTTATTTTCCACAGCTGGTTGTAAATTATATAATTCTGGTTTTTTATTTTTTAAATCTTAAATTTTCTTAACAACTAAGTTATTCTTAGTTTTGTTTCTTTCCCCTGATATATTTTCTACTTGTGTGTTCATTGAACTGCTCCAGAAAAAAGTAAGAAAAGATCTCGTGCAGCTGATTTATGTTTTTAACTGGAAAATATTTGTTCCAGCCCTGTTCTTTGTCACTTCTGTCAGATAATTTGCAACTGAAATTAGAGCTGCTGCTTGGTTTTTAACTCTGGCAACACCTGAAGGCATTACATAAGTTTTTAATTGCATCATGTATTGAGGAAGAACTTGATGTATCTAATTGTTTCTAACTGGCAAGTCTTTAATTTAATAGGTGGATAAAAATTCAAAATAACAATGTGCATGTCAGTCACATCTTAGGCTTGGACAGAACACATCTTTTTTCTTTTCTCTTCTCATCTCCAAAGCACTGGTGAGTTTGGAGTAAATTAGGCTTTTTCTGGCAGTTATCTGTGTAAATCCAAAATCTCCATCACTATGATGACTAAGCACATCTAAATTTCAAGTCAAAACTGCATTGCAGGCTCCTGTGCGTAGTTGTTAAAGAGATTTGAGCTTAGTTTTTTTATTTTGCAATCTCAACTTTGACTCCAGAGTAGTCTGGGTCAAGTGATGTTTATATTCAGTGTTCTCAAATAAAATCCCCGTGACTGTACTTTTGGTCTGAGACTGTTTTGACTGCAGCATCTGTACTGCTTGTAATATGGGACATAAGTAAGCCTGAAGTACTGTATTCTCAGCCTCAAGAAAAAGTGATATCCTTTGTTAAAAGCACTGACATCAAGGAGAAAGGGAAAGACTAAACATGCTTTTTAAGCTTACAAATTCTTTTCAAGTTGGCATTTCCAGAGGAACCATTTAAAGAAAGAACAGGAATTATCAGGAAATTATGGGATTTATCATGGAAAATTTCACCGTCCTACTTTAGGATATGCCTTTGCTGCAAGGATTAATACTCAGATGTGTGAGTCACTCTGCAAAATCCTATCTAAGATTATATCTTTACTGAACCTTTGTGACCTTAGAAGTATTGCTGATGTCCTTATGTCAGCAGTAGTGGCATACATGGTTCCAATTCTTTCACAATAAACTGTGGAGAAATGGGTCTATCTGTCTGCAAACTGGATATAAATTATGAGAAAGGACAAGTGGTATTTTGTCTTCCTGGTAAAGTGAAGGAAGAACACACACAAGCAGAGATTTTTTTTTTTTTCCCCAAACTGTAACATTAGGAAAAAAAAAACCCAAAACAGAAAACCAAACATGAAAAACTTAAGGAGAAAAACAGAATGTCTAAAATAAAGCCAACAAACCACGGAAACATTTAGAGGATCAAATCTTTATTCAGGGACACGTCTTGTATATAAAATCCACCCAAATGAAATTCTTCGTAATGGCCTCTCTGACTATGGGTCCAAAAATGAGGAAGAGGAGTGCCTGAGGAACAGGTTTTTCTGGTGAAGGAGGGACTTGGTAGTCCTTGTAACACATGAAAAACAATTTGGCATTGACATAGGACCAGTTTTTAGCACTCCTTCAGGGGAGCAGACACTGATTTCTGTTGTAAAGTCCACAGGGGAGAGTATTGTGAGAGTCCCAGGAAACCAGAGGAAATGCTGTTATTCAAATAAGCAAAGATTGTACTCCTCTGTGCTGCCTCTTCCTAACACATTACAAGCAGCATTTTGTTTCAGGTGTTTGGACTTACTGTGGCTGTTTGCAGTGCTTAAATTAAATCTCTACATTTTGTAGTTGCATCAGTGTTTGTTAAGAAAAAACTGCAGTAAATGGGCAGCAAAAAAAAAAAAAGAGCAGAAGAATGCAGCCAATTCCCAAGGTGGCTTCAAAGGTCTAAAGCTTCAACTCTGAGAGCGCATATATTACTAATAAAGTCCTTCACACACAGACAAGATGCAAACATCAGTGATGCACAACGGAAGGAAGGCATAATAAGCTTTCCAGTACTCTCAGAGTTTTTGCCAAGTCCTAAAAGTTTACTATAACTTACAGTATTTAGCTTCTCATAGTTTTTGGAGCCAAGTCACTTATTGCCAGAAGAAAAAAGCTTTTAAAATATTTTGTAGTGTTTATGACTGCAAAGCAAAGCCTGAAAATATGACTTGACAATTTCTTACAGGTTCAGGAGACACAGAAAATGCAAACTTTCACTTCCAATGTCATGATTCTTAGGGCCTAGCTGATGGCTCTGAACACCTGAGGTTGCTGATACTGCAGAAAGAATATTTGTTTTACTCATAGCTATTAGATTCTTCTCATTTTCTCCCCCACATCCCCCTATAAGCAGATTAACTGTCCTAGAAATTTTGTTTATTATGGATTAGGCCTTTATGACTCAGTCAAAAACACTGCTTAAAGAGAAAAAAAGTTTTAGAATCACTTCTAAAACCCCTGTGGTCAGATTTTTTTTTTTTAAATACATTTCCTAACCAAGAACTGTTTCTACCATATATTAACTGCAGTACTGTTAGTCAGGCCTCTTAGACTTTTCAGGATGATATCTTCATCTGGATTTATGTAAAGAGGACACAACAGACACCAATATTGCAGAATATATATATGGTAAATGATGGTAATTTTTTTAATGTGTAAAGAATACCTTTGCTTCCTTTTGTCTTTTTTTTTTTTTTTTTTTTTTCTAGATAGCCTAGTAATAAAACTCTTCAAGGNACTAGCTGGTAGTCTTTTTAAGTGGCTATTTTATCCCAAAATGTTTTAGATATAACTTATTTCATGTTCTCTGTGCTGTTGAACATCCTGATTTTGTTCTTAAGTCACTGGCAAAATTCTGTATTGTAACAATCAAAGTGCCAGTATCACCGTAATCGCTACTGAAGCAGTTTGTAACCTGAAAATTCAGGCCCAGACTCCTGTTTGGGACCTACACCTAACATCTGGAAGGATAACTACGGTATAATGATGCAAATAAATTCTTCTTACCAGAAAAGTAAACTGAATTCACTGCGACACCATCCCTGAACAAAACTAGAACCCATTAACACAAATTGTTTGCAGTACGTTCCAGAATTGTGCATATGTATGCCTGAGAGAATACCAGAAGTATCCTTTTGAAGTATCCTTTTGACACTTTTTAGCCCAATTTTAGCCTGTCACGTAGGCTGATCTACCTGCCAGATACACTCCGGGGTTCAGATCTCAGAAGAGAAACCATCTAAACCCTTTTGCCATGGGTAGTTGTTGATACCAGGTCAAGCTTGGGTAACAGCAAATAGTCTGAAGAGCAATAGAAATATCTTTAAATCACAGATATGCTTTCATGTCATTTCTTGGCCCACTTGAAAGGAGTGGGATCATTTACCATAACATAGAATAAAAATTCCTTTTAACAGTTGTATCTACAAATTACCGTATCATTCAGATAAAGAATTGCACTTTGTTTCCAAAGGAATTTCAAGAATTAAGGTGACATTTCTAAACAGTTTGTTGCATTCTACCTTGCTTGCCTTTGTATCAGCAGGGTACAAATAGCATAGGAAGCCTTCTGTTTGTGTGCAGTATTTTCACAGAAAATCCTCAGCTAGGAGCTACGCAGCTGATGACTAACATCTGTGTTACAATTCTGATATGACTAGTTGTGATAGACTTCTGATAGACTTCTGAAAAAGACACCATAATTTTAAAAGTTCTCTTTGTATTAAAAATATAGCTTATCTTTATTCTAATATTTACTTAGACAACTAGGATTAAGCTGCTAAGGCAAACAGTGTCTGTCTAGCCTGTCTAGCTGCAGACAGCTGTTTGAATACAAAATGTTCACTATAGCAAAGATGTAAGCTGGCAAGAGCTTTAAAAGAAATTTCAACCTCCCATAAACAATTCTGAGAACATGAACATAGTGGAGATATTGCATTCTTATTGCAAAGGATGAAGCAGGAATTAAAGCTGATGATTCTTCAGTAATTATTTATCTAATGCCCAACATCAACATCATATTGCTTTGAGTGGCCCTTTAACATACGCCCTTGCATCTTCTGTCTGTGATGCATCTCAGGTGAATAATGAAAAAGCTTAAAGTGAATGAGATCTTTAATTGGAAATTATACAGTTTCCTGGCCAGAAACAAAACTTCTTATCAGGCCACTCAGACCAAAGAGCTTAGAATTGGCAACATCCTGAAATAACGGATATTCAAATTTCACACATAAAAGATACTTTGAGTTCCCTTTTCAGTCATGTTGCTATGTAGACTTTTGGGGTCATGTGACCTTATTTGAAATGGAATGGAATGCAATCACAGAGAATTGCTCTCAAACCGTTAGGACTTAACACTTGAAATATTTAATTACTACAAATTCTTCAGATCTTCTCTACCTCGTCTTCTCCTCCAACAAAAAGAGTGAATCCCAAACTGAACAACCATATGCAAACTCTAACCATACTGCCAGCATGAGCTACGAGAAACTTAAACAAGAGAACAGAAGCCAAACTTTGGTTTGCATCAGTTGTTATAGACAATCAGAACTAATTACAGCATTCAGAAATAATTCCGTAAAAGATCTTTCTGGATTGTAAAGAAAGGTACAGAAGTTCAGGCTTGCTGATGTTAGAAACAGTCTTGTAGCCACTGCCATGAAACTGCTTTGTAAAGCAAAATCTGACTATTGTTCTTTCAGTCTGCCCCTCCCTCAACCCTGCCTGTAGTTTCCCCTTTCCTTAGTCTTCACTTGTTTTCTTGTACAGGCCACAAGGATATATCCTTTTGCTCTCCAAATGCAGGCTACTGCTCTTTCAGAGGTTATTGTGATGGCAATTAGGTCACCAATTTCATTTTTCATAAGCTGGTGAGCTAACAGTTATTTAGGTTGTGGAACTGCCCTCCTTTCAAGGCTGGAAAATAATTTGCACCCCTTTGTGCTTTGCTGCAAGTTGGCACAGTTGCCCATTTATTGCTAAATCCTGCTTATGCCCCTGCTTCTGTGTGTGTTGTGTCCTCCCGCTCGTGACTATATTTTTATCTCTTAACTTAGTGCATCTCTTAACTTCTTATGCTTTACTTTACAAAATCTTTATAAACTTCTGGATGTAGAGCCTGATGGTGCTATCTCTGTTTTGTCCTGCTGTATTTCAGATTTTAATGCTGCATTTATCCATCATTTCAGTAGACAGCCCTGTGGCTCCCAGTGTTCCCAGTGGCACTTTAAAATATGAATCTAGACCATCAGACCACTCCTTTAGCTTATAGTGAAAACTGTGATGAGTGCAAAGAACACTAAAATCTTTGGCAACAAGTCAGAGTTGTTTTATAACTATGAAGGTATTTGGAGCCATCAGCTCTCAGGTCCTCCTTCTAGATGAACTAAGCATTTGTCTAGGCCTAAGAGAAAAAAAAATCTGTGAGTATTTTAAGGACCGAGTGCACACTTTCTGCCAGGTTTGCCTTTGACTGCAGATATAAATACTTGCCCTAACACAGTACTTCACACTGTGCTTGTGGGCTTGTGCAAGTGACATGAAAAAAAATAAGCCATGTGCTGCTCTGCCTGGATGAGCGTGGTGTTAACGTGGCTGCCCTGCTGCTGTTAATATGCTGGCTTTTGCAGTGCCTGTCCTGAGCTGTATGTAGCGAATCCAAAGGATAACATGGATAAATCCTCTTACAGATGAGTCATCAAGTCTAACAGAATTATTGTCACTTGAAGATGGGCTCAGGGAAACAAGTGTTCTTGTGCTTCTGGCCTACCATTGATAATTCTTTCTGTCTCTGTTGAACCCTCATTTCCAGACCTATTCACACTGATTTAGAAACACCCTCCTTCCTAGGGGAAAAAAAAAAAATCGTACATTTTTTCAGTTTATTATAAGAAAAGGAACTGACAACATAAGTGCTGATTTGTTTTCTCTTCCTCCCAGCAGTTTTTCGAGAATTCCCTGATATCATCCTCTTCCCAAGCTGCTGAGCCTTCTCACCTCTCCTTTATGAGGCTGCCTCTACTTCTGCCTTGAGTCTATGTGGTTCAGTCCTTCCTAACAGCCTCACTCCTTGCTGCGGCAATTACACTGCCTTTCTCTTTTGAAGTTGAGAGGATATTGACCAAAAATTAGGACAATGGATTCCAGTAAAAATCTGGAACACTATTAAGGCTGTGCTGATTGCTGTAAAATCAGAGAACAGTTTTCACCAGAAGTACTGGTAGGTTTATTTCAGCAGCAAAAGAACTTAAGAAGGTGCTTCCCAGACTATTATGCTGTTGGAATGTCAAATCCCAAGTAGAAGTAGGGGCAAATTCAAGTACAAAGTATTAATTGCGACTTCATCTTGATGGGAGATTTGTGTACGATTTGTTCTTCTTTTACATCTAGCACACTTAGGATATATACATCTTTGCAGTAAGTTGTCAAAGGGGATTATTTATTTTGGAAACCTTAACTGCTATACCTAGACATACAAGGTAAAGAGATACAGTGCCTAGACAGTTTGTTTTTCTAGACTATTACCTTGGTTCAAGTACTATTATTTATATATATTCATAAATGAGATTTTTTACCTCCTACTCAACCCTTACATTTTATGAAATAGGTAATTTACTTATCAGTTCATGATACTGTGCCTTGTCCAGAGTACATATTTATTGACTCAATGATGTGTCAAGCAGTAGGTGCTTTAAGTATTTTGACTCTATTTCTCTTCTACCAAAGTATGTGCTGAAGTTTTTTTATAATTACACACTATTGATCATTTACTGATCCCTCTGCTATTTTATGGGTACCTTCAGGTTTTCCTGTAACACAGATCTGATCACAGGGCATTATTTGCTTGACTTGAAGCACAGTGAAAGCCACAAATATGGATCCTGGCTGTGTACATATATATGTCTGCCAAATAAGCACCTACAAAATTTTAGGGGACCAAAGGAATACAATGGTATTGGTATTTCACAACTCCTATTTCTCAATGGTTTTGAACAATTTTTAATTGATCAAGGTGGTGAAATATCATATGCAAGACTTCTGCATGGTGCCGTTATTGCCAAGCCTATTGTTTCAAGTAGACTTGCGTGTGCTGCAGGATTAGGATTTTCCCTGAGGGATCGGCTTGGGGGAAAGAGTACTGCTACCATGAAACATTCAGAATTATAGACTCAGAAGTAAAAAGCATATTAGACACTTAGAAAAATAAGTATTTTTTATTATTTATAAAAGGCAAATAAATTATTACGAGTATCAAGGGTTTGCTCTTTTTGCTTCACATGACTAACAGCTGGGTGTCTGACAGGGGAAAAACAGTTGCATGAGTAAAACTGAAACTCAGTAATATCACAAATAAAACTAAGAAGTGGTCAACCTTGAAATGTTAAGTATTTAAAAATCCCTGGGAGAATTACAGAACTTCTACAAAATGCATCAGCCTTAAGAACTGCTTAATGCCCTTCACAAGAAAACAGATTCTGCTTTTATTGAGGAAGAAAATCCACTGTAATTGAAGGTTGGTTTTCTTCACATTAAAATAATAGTGTTTTTCCTCCATCTTTCCTGCAAACCACTACTATTTCTTGTTTCTACTCTCCTAATGCACCTAAGGTTAACTGTGTAACTTAAAGTCTAGTGAAAAAGCAAGCACACAAACAAAACCCCATAGAAGAGTGCTTAAAAGAAGAGCAAGTTTCAGACAGAAATCTTTCCATATATTCAATTACTAAGCTGTGGGGGCACATCACCCCAGGGCTCTCGGAGCTGGAGCAGACACGGCTCAGTTTCTGACGAGATGTGTTTCTGTTCCATACTTTATGCCATTAATTAACAATACTGTAGGTAACAGGCTTACAGAAGATTCTTTCACAGAATCAATGAGTTTGGGAAAGACCTGAGATCGTACAGTCCAAATAATGACCGATCCCCACCACGTCCAGTAGACCACGACACTGAGTGTCACATCCAGCGTTTCCTTAAACACCTCCAGGGACAGTGACTCGACCACCTCCCTGGGTGGCCCACTCCAATGTCTAAACACACCTTCGTGAAGAAATTCTTCCTAATATCCAACCTAAACCTCCCCTGGTGCAGCTTGTGTCCTCCCGCCCCGTCGCTGGTTGCCTGGGAGAAGAGACCGACCCCCACCTGGATACAGCCTCTTTTTAGGGAGTTGTAGATAGCGGTAAGGTCACCCCTGAATTTCCTCTTCTCCAGGCTAAACACCCCCAGCTCCCTCAGCCGCCCCTCAAAGGACGTGTGCTCCAGACAGGACATGCGCTCTTCCTTAGCATCCAGAACAGCGATGGACGCGCAGCGCTGCATACGTCACTGGTGGATTAGAGATGTGCTACTTGGTCAGAAATTTAACAAAATATTTCGATTAGCGTCCGCAGCACAGTTGCCTGACACCGAAGAGCTCTAAGACAGGTCACACCAAGGAACATAGGGAAAAAAAAAACACCTGACCCGCAGTTTCGGGCTCTGTGCCCCGAGGCCGGACCCCGCCAAGGGCCGCCGTTGCCGCCGGGCAGGCGCAGCGCGGCCGGGCTGGGCGGG
>WAAE01026676.1:0-20175 GCA_013400495.1 Nicator chloris
CCCATGAAAGAATGTAAACATTCCAGAGTTTACAGAAAAGCGTGAGAAAGGAATTACTCAAAGGCAAAACATCAGAAGGCAGAAAAGCATGGCCACAGTCTAGTGCACTGAGATTTCTGTTCATAAAAAATTGATAATTTTCATTTCTGTAGTAGAAAAAGCCAAATTTAGATAGGGTACAAAGAGTCCTTACTGATGTTCTTGGTGGTGTGGACACTGATGAAACCAAACCTATTGTGACACAAGGCCACGTTCATTATGCTAGGAGTTCGAAATCTGGATGAAGCTCCAATGTTTTATGTTCTAAAGAGGACTTACGGACACACATGCATGAAAGTGGTGATTGCAAATTACTGATCCATTACTCAATATTGGGACAAATTTTAATAAGTTTAGAAGCTCTTTATTTATGACATTTTTTATATTTGATACTTTTTTTTTTATATATACATGGAGGTACAAATGTTATACCAAATATTCTTACTGTAAAATCAAAAAAATTGTTTGTAAAATACAGCTAAGTTAAAATTAACAACAATCTTGTATGTTGGCAGACGAAGATATAGGATTTGCTTGTATTTTGAATTTTTTTTTTGCATTTAAAATGTTAACCTGTTCATAGCATTCTTGAAGCTTCCTAGAGTTTTGTTGATCATTTAATTCATCAACAGCTTGGAGGGAGAAAGCCACCAAAATCTTATACCTGAGTTAGTAAACTAATGTATGGGACTTTAAGACTGAATTCAAGAAACATATTAATGTTTTATAAAATCCTCCCATGACAACAAAGATTTTAGCTGTATTAAATTTGGAATAAGAGAGAACATCTATTTAAGTTTTAATATAAAATCATAAATTTGTGTCTCTAATATCCTCTTTCTAGTAGTGGCTGTATGGTAACTCTTTGAGGAGTAGTTTTTGAAAACATTCATCAAAACAGTATTTACAATAAAATTTCTGACTACATGCCTTTTAAATTAAAGATGAAAGACTCTTCTTGTATTAGACCTCTTTGTTTGCTTTACTGAGAATGAGATTATTTTCCACAGCTAAAATTCGGTGTATTATAATGCATATTAATTTACAGTTCAGTGGATTGACCTAAGTTGATTTGATGCTCAGGTCCATTACAAGATTAAAACGCATGATGCCATCTATGAAGAAAACAAGAAAGAAGTTAGAAATAAGCAAGAATTAGAACAAATATCAGCCCATAATGAACATTAAAATGCTACTGTGATATGTGTGCATGTGTTGTATGGTGACATTGTCACTTCTGTGAGACCAAGACTTGAGGTCATTCTCTCTCCAATGGGCAGGTGTGCAAGGAAAAAAAAAACGGACCTCAGTGGAAGCATAGGGCACAAGGAGTTACCCCTACAGACTGGAAGGAGTGGCTGGAAAAAGTTAGGGGTAAAAATATCTCTAGTCTCAAAAAGAAAAAAAGTCAGCATTTTTCCCAGGAAAAAGAAAAGTAGTTTTATTACAAATGTCTTGAAATTAGTTCAGCTTATGTGTGATAAAAAGAGAAGCCTGAGAAGTGGCCACTTTTCACACCATGACTTCTATACTCCTTATATGTGTGAAATTCCTTCCCTGGAAATGGAAATGTTATTGAGGAAGGCTAGTGCACACCTTTATGATGTCTTGATGAAGGATCTGGACAGGAACAGTACATGTATTGAGACTGAATATAAATAAATCCAAATCTCCAGTTCCAAACTCTACAATTTGAAGAAAATTCTGTCTGAATACTGACTGTGCAGGCCTTCTTCTAGCAGCCCCACATCACATGAGAATCTGGCAATAAGCTGGAGCTTCATTTTTCTCTTAATCACTTCTGATTCTTTTCAGTTTCCACTATGTTTCCATAAAGAGTGGTTTCCAGTGAAACTGTGCAGGTCAAAAAGTATTAAAATATGTTTCTGTGGAACATTTTTGTCTTTCACGGCACCAGATAACAGAGTTTGGAAAAGACAAAGGAGTTTTCGGCATCGTGTCACAGAGTCACAGAATCATAGAATCAACTAGTCTGGAAAAGACCTCTGAGATCACTGAGTCCAACTTGTGACCCAACACCACTCTGTGTCAACTAGACCATGACCTAAATTCCTCATCCCGTCTTTCCTTAAACACTCGCATGGACGGTAACTCCACCATCTCCCTGGGCGGTCCATTCCAATGTTTAATCACTCTTTCCATTAAGAAATTCCTCCAAATGTCGAACCTAAACCTCCCATGGTGCAGCTTGAGACTGTGTCCTCTTGTCCTGTCAGCCGTTGCCTGGGAGTACACCCCCACTGGCTCCAGCCTCCTTTCAGGTAGTTGTAGAGTAAGGTCGCCTATAAACCTCCTTTTTCTCAGGCTAAAATACCACAGCTCCATCAGCTGCTCCTCAGAGGATATACTCTGTAGACCCTTCACCAGGTTTGTCACCCTTTTCTGGACTTGCTCCAGCACAAAAATGTCCTTCTTGAATTGATGGCCCCACATCTGGACACAGCAACTGAGATAATACAGCACATTATGTTTATTTTTATGTGTTTTTACTTTGTATATAGTTTTACCACAATTTCATCAAAATTTGTAGACTTCCTACTTTTAACAGTTTAGAAATTTCTTTAGAACTAAAATTATTATTTCATTGCTTGAATTCATTTTTCCATCCTGTAGTAAAAAGATTCTAACCCTGCTCTATCTCCATAAACTTTTGCACTTTCTGGACTGCACATTCATGTTGTCAGAAAATTAAAAGCCTAGTCAAAATATTTTTTTATCACCAAGACCCCCTTTTTGTTGTAGAGGACTCTTGCTTCAGGCAGATTCTGATACGATTTATTAAATGTCGTTAGGTGCTCTGCAAACACTTCCATAGGTACAAAGAATTTCTGAAAGCTTGGTCAGAGCTTTATTGCCTTCATGCAACACTTAATCAAACTTGAACATCCCCTGAATTATCTTTTACAAATTGCTCTTCAGGAATGTGTGAGGGAATCACAAATCTAGCAGCCAAGTGGAGGCAAGGATATCACAGATCGGTATCTTTGTGTCCAGCATGTGTAATCCCACTAGGCAAAAAACCACACA
The DNA here is from genome assembly GCA_013400495.1 of Nicator chloris. Taxonomy (NCBI): domain Eukaryota; kingdom Metazoa; phylum Chordata; class Aves; order Passeriformes; family Pycnonotidae; genus Nicator; species Nicator chloris. Next base: position 3,088 of record WAAE01026676.1, read on the forward strand.
CAATACGTATTTACGGATATACACACAGCCAGCCACACACAACAGCACAAACAGGAACAGTCAGCATTCAAATGCAGGCAGCACCGATGGCTTCATCTTGTTCCTCTCCCTGTCTAATCAGGATAAAAGTCTGTTAATTGGAATATACACGCATGCTTACACATAGGTGCCGTGTGGATCCTCTAGCAACAGAGCTCAAACACTCTCTAGCTGCCCCTGGAACCCAGTCTCCTCTCCACCTCAGGGCCCCCAGGGCTATACTATTTTAAGATTCTTTTATTTGTTGCTACTTTTTGCAAAACTATTACTCATTTTAGTATAAACTTTCACCATCAATAATTGCACCTTCACCTTCATATATGAAATATACAATGTTCCTCATAAGAGGAGAAAAAACCATAATAGAAAATTAAAGGTGGAATATGCAAGTCCTTCACAGGATGAACAACTATTCTATGTATTATTTTTTGGAAGGAAAGCAACAGAGCACAGGTGACAAAAAAAATGTTGTACAAAGGAAGTTTAGTTTAATTAGTTTAACACCAGATTAACTGAACAGTTATTTAGGAAATTTTATTTAAAAAATAAGGCAAATTTAAAATTACTGTTAATGCTTTCAGAAATATCTAGTGAAAATTAAGCCTCCTCAAATGCCTTTTTTTTTTTTTTTTTTGCTATTTGTTTCTGGACATGTTGTAAAAGTGTATAATAAAATTATGAATACAAAATTTATCTAATTAGAAATACATTGCAATTTTTAATATATCTGTTCAATTGAGTTAATCAGTACTTTTAGATTAAAAATAGTCTTGCTGATAGATCTTCAAATGCAGCTGTTGGCAGCTACACTGCTCTTTTATCTTTCCCAATACTTTCACTGCTACCCAGTTTATAAAATGCCTCTGCAATAAAATTTTCATGTGACACACATTTATAGGCCAGTAAATAAAAAACAGTTATAAATTTTATGGAGTGATCCAAACTGTTTCAATGAATGAACACTGTTGAGCCAAAAAATATTTTAGTAAAAGAATCTTAATATAATGATGTTTTTGGTGGAAAGAACATAAACAATGTTTTTAGGACAGGGAACTTCAGGCGAGGTTAAAAACAACTCAGAGAAGAATTTAGGAGTGTTCATAAACAGCCATTTTCCCATGAATTCTATGTTCAGTGTCATAGTTGGTATAAAGGTTACTGTAGTCTTTCAGAGAATATTTTTTTACAAAAATTGAGAGGAAGAGAGTGGGAAATTTTGTTTCTACAATGTTACATATGATTCCAATGACAAAACTTCAAGAAGAAATATAGAAGACAGTCAACAGAAGAAATGTAAGAAGTATTTAAATACCAGGAGAAGGCCTTAGCTGTGAGACTTGAAAGCTTCAGTCTGGTCATTTTGTGAAAGAAAGTATGGGAAATATAACTTGGTCACAATGCACAATGTATAAGCAATTATAATCCTTTTTTATGTTTTGCAGATAAAAGGATGACAAGATCCAATGCCTTGAATTACAGGTTAGATAAAATTAAGCTTTAAATAAGATATGATTTCCTAGAAGTGAAGATAATTAAACATTGAAACCCTCACTACAGGTGGCAGTGGATAAGCCAAGAACTGGAATTTAAAATGAGATCAGATAGCTTTCAAGAAACATAATTTTGACTTTTGGAATCATTCTGCAACATGCATACACAGAAAGCAACTTTTGATGATTATAGATTTATTTTTGACACTGATGTTTGAACATAGGTTTGTATATGAAGTGAATAGAATATGATAATTAAATATATTGAAAAGGCACTAAGACACCAATATTTAACCATATGATGTGCTCTGTTCTGATCTGATCCAAGAAGAGAGTGCCTACTGCTGTTACATCTAAAATCTATTTAGTAAGCTTAATATCCTACCCTTACATGGATATCCTTTATTTTTTATGAGAGCTGATTTATAAGCAGGTTTATAAATTCGTCAAAGAATGGAAATTCTATAAAGCTAAAGTACATGGTGTGTGTGTTCTGTAAAAGTAAAAAAAAAATGTGTCTGTGACTAAATACGTCACTGTTGCAACTTTTCTAATTCAGCCAATAACAATTATTATTTGATGATGTTTAGCTCCTTAGAGGAAGTATGCTTCCTTTGATCTTCCTTTTCTGATTTACATACTTGTACTGTAGAAACCCTCCTCATTATTCTTTACATTCCGTGCCAAGTTCAGGTCCAGATGAACCTTTGCCTGAAAGACCTAATCCCTGCACAACCAGGCAGCATCCCTATAGTCTTCCCAGGACACCTGACCCTCTTCCACAGCCTGTGCAATTCCCTCTGCCCCTTAGGTTAGCCTAAGGGGCAGGTCTTGATTCAGCCATGCTGGCCTTTTGCCTTCTTTCCCTGATTTCTTACAGCTGAGGACCCAGAGCTCATATGCTCTATGGAAAGTTCAGTCAATGCAAGAAGTCTGTCTTCAGGAAAATGTGTTCCATTCTTTTTTATTAATCTAGAAAATGGAATCTTTCTTCAGCAATGGACTTGATCCAAGGACTTGTTTGTATTGTGTATTCTGTCCCATTTTTTATCTCCTACATTTTTTTTCTAAACAATGAGCCATGCGGCAAAGTTCCCTCCAGAGGTTAAGACAAAATCTAGACAATTTTAAATACAAATTATCTTTATGTTCAGCTCCGAATTACCTATATATATATTTGGTCCTTATTTGTATTAGACTGTCTTTTCAGTGTAAATCTGAACTGATTTTTCTTTTATCTTCGATGGGGTAGATCACCATCAAGAATATTCATTCTTCTCAATTTGTACTTTTGGCAAGCAAGGTGAATTGTTTTTAATGACCCACAGTAAAGGTGGGTACAATTTTACTCCACTACAATTTTCTAAAAGTTAGGATGTTCAGGGCATGATAAGGATCTCAATTGGTTTTCCTTCCCATAGGCTGATAGCTTTTTTACTGAAATCCTAATTCAGAGAAACAGACAGGATACTAAAAATCATATAAGCAACTTGGCTTTGACAGAGGATGAACAAAATGGATACAAGGAAAAAAAAAAGAATTTAAAATAAGGTCAGATTCATCTTATCCTTTGCAGCAAAATGTAATCGTAGGAATATGACTTCCTGAGCTAATTTCTGCTGAGGGAAATGAATCATGTTTTCCTTTAAGGGTTCATAAAAACCATGAAGATAAAATGTCAGGCCATTTCTCATATACTCAGTCCTTTGCCCAGCTCAGTCTAGACATTGAGCACTTCTGGAAAGCATGTATGAGTCATAAGGTCTTGATCATCGTTATCCAAGTTTTGATGCATATTTGGCTTCCTGAGATTTGAATGTATTTTGTAATGGTGGCATATACTGTGTGTACTTCATATATAAACCTATATAATGGTTGGGTAAGGGGAACTAAGGAGGAAATTTACTATTTTTGTAATTAGAATTCCGTATACTTAAGTTTGACAAGTTACTGCAGAAGACTATGGGACTGGCTTTAACATATTCATGTCTTAAGTTTTAGCTTTCATGTTTTTCAGATTCCATGCTGCTTAGGGGTGTAGTTCTGAGCCTCACATTAAGTGCTAGTAAGTTCTCCTCACAGAGCAGGTAGACTAAACAAATTCTTCTGAAGACCAAGGACAACTTTCAGGCCCAAAAACATAAACAACGGTGGACTGAAGGGAAGAACAGGAAGGATGAGGCCTCACAACATGAAGCCATAATTAGGCAACTGAACTCCAATGTGCAAATGGACCAAAACTTTTAAAAACGTAAGACCTCATAACCGGGCAGCCATTTTTGTGACCATTCTTAGTCCACCTTGGGGGTGTAACCCTGGTCAGGCTCTTGTCCTGCCCAAGGTGTATCCTAGAGGCCTTTTAATATATACCTACTTTGTTCTTTAGCTCTGTCCAGTCTCTGTTTCAGGTCAGCCTTCCCAAGGCATCAATATTATTCTCAGTACAGACAAACCATAGTTCTCAATTCTGCTAATTGAGGCTGTGTTTGCAATCTAAACTCCATGTTTTGTAGCTAGCTTTCTAAAAGAATCCAAATCAGATTACATGTCTCCTGCATAGATGTTGGTATCTCATTTCCCTTTAATGAAACACTTTCTGTTGCTGGATTAGGAAGCCTCTTCTAAACTTACATAAGCCTTCTAAAAGACAAAAAAAGTTGCTAAAAAAGTAAATATAAGGTAGTGTGTTTTTTCCCAATTTTTTTTTTTAATATTGTATATAGAGTCTGAAGTATTACGCCAGCAGGTGTGATCTTTAATTCTTCAATACTGTTAAAGATATATCTCAGAAACTATACGACAGAATTATTTTGATTTAGATAAAACCCCAGAAAATAATTTACAGATCTACATGGTCACATTTTGTCAATAATTTTGGTTAGTAAATCTATTGTGGTCATGATCTTGTTGAATGAAGAATGTGTGTTCACTACCCAGTGAAACGGAGTTTTTTTCTAGGTGTTAGTGATATAGTACACAAAAATGCTTGGGTTACAGAGAGGGGGGCAAATTTTAATGCTGTGTGGTTTTGTCCCTCTCTTACTGGAAGGTGAGGGGAAAGGGCAGTGGCTTATTTGGAGTTAAATTTCCTTCTGCTGTTAAAACCAGCATGTCTAATTGGAGCCCAATGTGGGTCTCAAGAGAGAGGCTGAGATAACAATTTTGATCAAAGTATTTGTGCATCAGGTACAGGACATTTGCTTCACGTCATTGGACTGATCTAATTATCTTGTGGCAGAAAGGGAAGTTCTGAAAATTCATAATATGCACAAATAAATTGAAGCCACCTCATGACTGAACTTAGTAAAGACTCTCACTTGTTTAAATATCATGTTCTATGCATTAATGTGATTTGTGAATTCTATGACTTGTAAATCGTAATAAACTTTGAAACTAACTCACTTCTAAAACACCCAGTTACACATATATAATTGAACTTATACATGAGTGCCACATAAAACAATACTGGCAAAGTTTCATGAAAAGAGGGTGGTAAGCTCTGGCAGTAAAATACATATAAACAGATGGGATGGGAAAGATCTAGAAGTGCAGATAACAAGGGCTCCAGCTTTCTTTCTTGAAGGAAAGACTTGTTCATTTAAAAAATGTATGATTTTAAAAGCAACATTTTCTTGTGTGCACGGATTTGCAAATTCTATGTCATTTAAGAGGGATGGAGAAAGGTTTTGTTCCCAGGTCATAACACTTCACCATTGCCACACCTTCTGCCTCACACTGGTCTCTGCTCCACAGGACATAGTACTTTATGAAGTTCTTGGATGTAGGTCCTTTCCATGGGATATAGCTCTGCAGGAATTTCTCCAGAAAGTGTCCTTTCCAAAGTGTACAGTCCTTCAAGAACAGATTTGTCCAGTGTAGGTACCCCATGGGCCTCAGTTCCTGACAGAAAACTTGCCCTTGCAATAGATTTTCCATGAGCTGCCCTATGGATGTCTATTCTGGTGTGATTCTTCATGGACTAAAGGAAAACCACTTGCTTCACCACCGTCTTCTTGGACTTCATGTTTGCTCTCATGTCTAGAGCACCTTCTCCCCTCCTTCACTGATCCAAGTTTCTGCTGGGCTGTTTCTTGCATGTTCTTTCATTTTGTTGCACAGCTACCACACAGAATTTTTTACACTTTCTTAAATATATTATCAGAAATGTGCCATCAGCATTGCTGGTGGGATCAGCTTTGGCCAGTGGTGGCTCTGTTTTGGAGCCAGCTGGAGTGGTCTGTGCCCCACACAGGGGTAGCTCACAGTCTCTTCTCACACAGGGCACACCTGCAGCCTCCTGCTACCAAAACCTTGCCATATAAACTCAGTACAGGACTGAAATAAATGTTTTGTAATGATGAATATTACTGATCTGTCCTGAATAAGATGAAGATGTGAGAAATAATAGCATCCTAAGAGGCAACAGTGTTTAGAAGTTTCTCTACCTCACTCCATTCTTCGCAATCCAGTTCCTCATGAAAAATAAATCTGAAAAGATTTGCACAGTTCTGTCACTGAGCTCATGTTTACAGCTTGCTCAATCTTGTGCATGTTATGTTGAAGAAATCCAGGATCACTGATAAAGTTTTATTTTGCTTCCCTCCTTGCTTGAAGCTCCGAACACTCTGCCATTGTTCGGATGAAGCCTAAGGAGTGAAAAGTTTTTATAAATTCCTATAGGTCAGGCTTTGGTATGAATTTACTATAGAAATACGTGATATCAGAAATTATCTTCAGGGCAGAATTGTAATTTCAAAATGTATATTAAAGAAAAAATACTGTTAATATACAGTAGAGCTCAGTTATTCCACAGTATTGTGGCATATTCAATTATCAAAGAGTTACTAAAATAAAATGTGATATTTAGACATTGTGTAAGTAAATATCAAACCTGTAATAGAGAAGCTGGACATAAAAGTAGTTTTGGAAAATGTGGTTAGACCTTTGTCAAGAGCAAGTGATAATTTGCAAAAGATTTCAGATTAACTGGGGAGAAAAAGGAGGGAAAAAATTTAAAAGAGAGCTATTAATGAAATACCTGGCTAAAGGAGTGAAGGATATAATTAATAGACAATATGAGTCAGTCAATGATTCAGTGATGACTTGCAGCTAACATTCCAAGAAAGGGAAAAATTTTCAAGGTTGCCTGTATCCAGGGAGCTGCATTTTGACTGGAATCAGTGCACAGAAGGTTTGCAAAATAATAAGTTAATGGAGAGTTCTCTTGATGGAAGAAATAAAAGCTTTGGCTCATTAAACCTGGAAAATTAGGGTCCAATCCAATTCTTACATGACTGTTCAATCTAAATATATGGGGGTTGGGGGTTGGGTATGGAAAGCAGAAAAGATAAACACTAGGAAGATATGTGGGCTATTTAAACTACAAGTAAAAAGAATAAATGGTTATCAATTGTCCATGAATAAACAGAATAGAAATTAAATGTCTTATTTACTATCAGAGTAGTTATGGAAGTTTTCTAATGGATGGAGATTTCTTCAACTCTTGTTAAGAAGCTTGCTTAGTTTATAAATTGCATTGTATAATATGCTTGCCCTTGAAAAAGACGACTGCAGCCAGCACCTCAGGAAGGCTTTTTTAATTCAACATCTCAACCTCTTGACAGGAGAGCACTTCACAATACCATAAGCTCACTCCCACCCCCAGTATATAGTAAAAAGTAGGGACTTCACCCCCTTTCCCAAAGCATGCATACAGCTCTCTGGAGCCAGGAAATAGTGTGCTTGCATCACAAGTGCTGTAATTCATTCATAACAGTCCTTCCTTAATTAGGTGCCTTAAATCTGAGACTAATTTTTCTCTGTATGTTTTATAGCCGAACAATCATGTTAAATGGTAGGTAAGCTGCCTTTAACTTGGTGTAGACTGAATTTTTCTTCTGCAGCTCTATGTAAAACCAAGAATATACTTGCTACAAATTCAAAAATTCAGTGAAGAATTAAAATTCACAGTCTGTATGTAAAACATGAAGTAAAATTAAGTCATGTTAGTCCAATGTAAGTCACTTACAAGTCCATTGTGGAAAACCTGTAAACTTACTGCCAGTACTGGAAAATAGTCTTGTGCTTTATGGATCAGCAGTTGGTTCTCAAATTGTGCATACATTCCTAATAATGTCATGAAACTTCACAACTCAAAACACTGGACAGAGTAACACTGTGCCCAGGGTTCTATTCCATTGTAATGAATATACATATACAATTTATAAGCAAAGAAGATGATTCTTCATAAACATTGCAAAGGCAAGACAGACTCACAGAAGTGACATGTCAGGGATGCCTGACTGCTTACAACCAGGTTTACTTAACATACATTGATATATTTAATTTTAATATTGGAGCAAGTCCACAGTATAGCCATGAAGTTTCTGAGTGCACTGAAACCCCTCCCCTATGAAGACAGGCTAAGAAAGGTGGGGCACTTCAGCCTGGAAAAGAGAAGGTTGTGTGGAAAGCTCATATCACCTTCCAGTATCTGAAGGGGACCTGAAGGGATGCCAGAGAGGGACTCTTCACCAGGAACTGTAGTGACAGGACAAGGAGTAATGGTAAAAACTGAAAGAGGAAAATTTAAGTTAGATATTAGGAAGAAATTCTTTGTTGTGAGGGTGATGAGACACTAGAACAGGTTGCTCAGAGAGGTTGTGAGTTCCCCAGCAGTGTTCAAGGCCAGGTTGGATAAAGCTTTGAGCAACCTGGTCTAGTGGGAAGTGTCTCTGCTCATGGCAGAGGGGTTGGAACTAGGTGAACTTTAAGGTCCGTTCCAACCCCTTAACCTTCTATGAGTCATTCTATATACACTTGCAATTTTTTTTTTTTTAAGTAAATATCCACTTAAGTTTCATAAGCTAATTTAGATTTATCAGGAACCTCTTCTAATGCTTTTTTTAATCTTCAAGGGATATTATCTGCTAGTCTAGAAGTTGGAGAATTTCAGGAGACTTTTCTTATGGAGTAAATACTAATAGAGAAAGAAAGAAAGTAAATACTACAAATCCTTTTTGCTTTTCAGTATAAAATCCCAAAGTCTAGGTTTTGGGAAGAGGAGACTTGACAAATAGTATTTCTTCTAGTTCTCAGCAGAAGCGATCATGACCTTGGGGCAGACATTTTCCCTACCTGAGCAACCCTAGCCGATGAATAAGAGATTCTGTTTTTCCATTTTTCTGCAGTCACGAAGACTAAATTCCAACTAAAGCACCACATGAGGGTATACATTATGACAACTCATGAATGAGGTTTGTTGCTTGGGGACTTGATTATTTATATATTTGCACTTTTTTTTTCTTGGTCTTTATTAAAGTAATCAAAACATTTACATTTTCTTTTCCATTTTAAGGAATTTGCAGCAGAACTGAAAAATGGCAGAAAAGCCATTATAGAAGGCCATGAAAGACATTTCATTGTAGGTAAATAGAAATGTTATCACCATACTAATGAAATAAACAAAACAATCCCTTACTAGTCCTAAAATCAACTTTTAATATAACAAAACATTTGATTATACATTCACTGAGATTCTCTTGTTTGTTCAACAAATAACTTGTAATTGCATGTGGATTATAACTAAAGCTGGCAAGCTGTCTGCTGTGCAAATAACAAATGTAGTTGCCACAGGAAGCTTTGGAAATGTGGTGTGAAGAACATACCATAAAAAATAGGCATTATGATGATTATACTGCTCTGTCATGTTTTGAGCCATCAGTCTTTGATTCAGCCAACTTTTCTTATGAAGGTAAATTTTTAAAACCTCAATAACCAAAAAATGATGCAACTTTCTTCTTCTAGAGTTTTAAAGAGTAATTCAGTAAAACAATATTTTATTTTTCTAAACTTTGGTTATATTTTTTCCATTTTTATTATAGCTTAACTTTAATCAGACTCACAAATTGTGAGTACTGCTACAGACACTAAAAATTCAAATACAGGAAAAGTAATAAATTTCTGGGTTTACAAGAGGAGCACTAAAGGCATTTTCATATATATAGATCTGTTAATTTTTTTCTTTTTGTGTCAGAATTGTGCTTTCAAACAAGATCCCTCAACTGCCTCCACTTGTCATGACTGAAATCAAATTAAAAGATGCACCAAAAAGTACCATTTAATGCTCCACTTGCTTAAGGACATTCATTCCATGGGACCAGCTATAATTACCACAAAATTACTACTATGGAATATTTGTGTCAGTCTGCAGCACCACCAAAATTGCCTCAAAATGCAAATTGTCTGCAGTGGCAAGACTTTGCCACTAGTTAGCTGTTTTCAGAATATCTCACTCTGAACAGGAGTGGAATGTTCTGATAGAACCTTTCCCTTTTCCTGCTTGCAGAAGAGTCGAATAGCTATTTGTTTCTTTGTCAAGATTAATATAATAATTTCAAATCCTAGTGTAAAGTAATTTCAAAGAATCACAGAATCACTAGGTTGGAAGAGACCTCCAAGACCATTGAGTCCAACCCATGCCCTCACACCTTAACTAAACCATGGCACCAAGTGCCACATCCAATCTATTTTTAGACACATTCAGGGATGATGACTTCACCACCTTCCCAGACAGACCACTGCAGTACCTAATCACTCTTTCTCTAAAAAACTTTTTCCTAATATCCAACCTATATTTCCCTTGGCTCAGCTTAAGACTGTGTCTTCTCGTTCTGTCAGTTGCTGCCTGGAGAAAGAGACCAACCCCCACCTGACCACAGCCACCTTTCCGGAGGTTGTAGAGAGTGGTAAGATCACATCTGAGTCTCCTTTTCTCCATGCTAAACAACCCCAGCTCCCTCAGTCATTCCTCACAGAATTGTGTTCCAAGCCCCTCACCAGCCTCGTTGCCTCCTCTGGATGCGCTCAAGCGTCTCAAAGCCCTTCCTAAACTGAGGGCCCAGAACTGGACACAGCACTCAGTGTCCTTCCTAAACTGAGGGGACAGAGCTGGGCACAGCACTCAGTGTCCTTCCTAAACTGAGGGGCCAGAACTGGACACAGCACTCCAGGTGTGGCTTTGCCAGTGCCAAGTACAGGGGAAGAATGACCTCCCTGCTCCTGCTGGTCACACTATTCCTGATCCAGGCCAGGATGCCATCGGCCTTCTTGGCCACCAGGGCACACTGCTGGCTCATGTCCAGCTGCTGTCACCAGAACCCCCAGGTCCCTTTCTGCCTGGGCACTGTCCAGCCACACCGTCCCCAGCCTATAACACTGCAGGGGGTCATTGTGGCCAAAATGCAGGACTCGGCACTTGGACTTGTTAGACTTCATCTCATTGGACTCTGCCCATCCATCCAACTGTTCCAGGTGTCTCTGCAGAGCCCTCTTACTTTTCAACAGATTGACACATGCTCCCAGCTTAGTGTTGTCTGCAAGCCACAGAAGCAGTACAGGAAACTATTTTTCTGCTTTATATTAAAAAAATGAATTATTTTAGATTTTTTTCCAAAGATTCAAGAACGTTGCTAAAAATATGATGGTTTTGCTATATTTCAATTAATGGGCTATTAGCATACTGACCCATATATTGGGTTTTCAATCTATTTCTGTTCAGTTTCAGAATTTTGTTGGCAGTTCTAAGACACAGTTAGAATTAATCCTGATCTCCCCTTCAAACCCTAGAGTGTTGTAGCCAGAACTTCCTTTACTCTGCAATATTACTCTTAGAGTTGGTGCGTGTGCCTTGCCCTTAAAAAAAGGAAAACTCTTTTTCTTTTGAAGTGCTGATTCTGCCACTTAGCACATTTTACCTGTGTTGACCAACAGGTAACTAATTGTAGTTCTTTCCAGAAATCATCTTCTCTCTAAGGGGACTCATATTCATGTTCTCCACTTTCTAAGAACATATCCAAATTATCCATGTGTCACAGTCAGGAAATAATTTATAAGTTATATTGGATCACTTCCACTTCTGTCTGTCAACCTTTTGTGGTCAATGTTCTGTTTTTTTGGTTTTGTTTTTTTTTGGTGTGGTTTTGTTTTGTTTGTTTTGTTTGTTTGTTTTTTATGTTTTTTGGGTTTTTTGTGGATTTGTTTGGTTGGGTTTTTGTTTTTGTTTGTTTGTTTGTTTGTGGGTTTTTGTGGGTTTTTTTATTATTATTTTCTGGTGCTATGAATGGGTAAGTTTCAGATGTCAGTTTTCTGCTTAGTTACTTCATATTGTTTGGGCCTGTTTGCGAAATGTTAACGATACCCTCAGTGATATTTAAGAAGCCAGTGTTTGTTCTTAGGTTTACTGGTTTTGGCTGGGATAGAGGAGTAACTTTTCTCCATTTAGCTTGTATAGTGTAATGTTATGGATTTGTCAAGAGAACAGTGTTAATAGCTCAGGAATGTCTTCATTATTTAATTATTTAGTGATTATAAGGCATCAAGACCTTTCCTGCTTCTCATGCTGCCCCACCACTCCATATATTGGGGGTGCACAAGGATTTCAGAGACATTACAGCTGTGACAGGTGACACAAACTGAAGCTGAGGGAAGAAGGAGGAAGGGGGAATGTTTGGAGTGATGGCATTTTCTTTCCAACAAACGATTACACATGATGGAGCCTGGCTTTCCAGGTTGCCCATGAGAAGAGGTGAATAAATTCCTTGGTTTTTTTGCTTGCATGCACAGCTTCTGGTAATTTGTTAAACTGGCTTTACCTCTGCCCTTGAATTTTTCCAATTTTACCCTTTGGATTTTCTTCCCTATCCCACTTGGCAAGTGAGCAAGTGGCTCTGCTGCGGTGAGCTGCCCATCAGGACTAAACCACGTTAGGCAATTGTGTTCTTTAGTGTTCAGTAGAGAGGTTTAGTGTATAATACCCAGCATGACTTTCACTTGGTTTGAGTTTGATATTTTTGGTTTTTTTGAGGACAGCTATCAAGGGAAGCACAAAATTGCAACTGCAGAAACAGATGGTCACATGATGAAAAGTACTTACTGAAACATAATATAATACCGATTACATTTTAAATGTAAATCCTGATCGTGTTAAATAGTGGTGCCAGCTGTTTCAGTCTGCAGACTGCACTTATTGGTGTACCCTGGGAATCAGCAGGTGCTGCTTGCTCTGGTAGTACCAAATTATGAACAGAAAGTTTCAAATGGACATTTCAGCTGTCTATAGCTCTGGGACTAGCAATATGTGAGAAAATGAGATATGAAAACCTGAAGAAGGAGATATGTTAATGGAAAGTTTTAGTTTTACTAAATTAAAATAAGAAACTGGAGTTCAATTCCTTTCCCATTCATCTTTTCCAAACTTTTTCTACTGCACATTTATCTGTGCATATTTTTATATGTAAATATGAGCACTTTCTGCAATAATCAAATGTAAATTGCTACATATAGGTTGCTATTTTTTTCTATAAAATCCACAATCACAACTGCCACAGTCCTACAAATGCTGTTATGGTGGGCTGACCCTGTCTGGATGCTAGGTAACCACCAAGCTGCTTTATCACTTCCCTCCACAGCTGGATAAGGGAGAGAAAATGCAATGAAAGGTTCATGAGTTGAGATAAGGACAGGGAGAAATCACAAACCAATTACTATCAAGGGCAAAGCAGACTTTAATTGAATTTGTTGCCAATTGGAATCAGAGCAGCTTTAAAACACCTTTCCCCCACCCCACCCTCCTTCTTGGGCTCTACCTCCTGTCCTCCAGAAGTGTAGGGAGACAGAGAATGGTGGTTATGGTCAGTTCATCACAGGATTTCTGTCACTGCCCGGGAGAAGAGTATTTTCTCTGCTCAAATATGGGGTCCCTTCCATGGGAAACAGTTCTCCATGAACTTCTGCAATGTGAGTTCTCGCCAGAGGCCACAGTTCACACACTGCTGCAGTGTGAGTCACACTTCCACAGGGTGCAGTCCTCCCAAAACAGCCTGCTCCAGTGTGGGTCCCGCAGGGGATCACAAGTCCTACCAAGAAATCTGCTCCAGCATGGACTTCTCTCTCCATGGGTCTGCAGGTCCTCGCCTGAAACCTGCTCCAGAGCAGGCTATGCATGGGGTCACACTCTTCTTTCAGGCATCCATGTGCTCTGGTGTGGGTCTCCTGCATGGCTGCAGGTGGATCTCTGCATCCCTGTGGACCTCCATGGGCTGTGGGAGCACAACCGCTTCACCATGGGCTGCAGGGTAATCTCTACTCCAGCACCTGGAGCACCTCCTCGCCCTCCTTCTCCACTGACCTTGGTGTCTGTAGGGCTATTCGTCTCTCTTATACTCACCTCGCTCTTCTCTGAGAACAATTACTTCTGCACTGTGTCTTTTGCTTTTCTCCTTAAATATGTGTCCTGGTTCCAGACAGGACACGCTTAAATTTTGTTGTAGCCAGAATGGGGCTAACACTTGGAGCTCATTCTATACAACCTCACATCATTTTCCAGAGAAGAGCTCCCTTCTGTGTTGTGTAGTGCGGCAGAGGGAGCAGTCAGGCACTGTCAGGAGTTTTTCACAAGTGATAAGCAATAGTGTGTGGATTCATTCACCTTTTTTCTTGTATGCTCTGTCATTAGCATTGTTGCTGTTACTGTTGATTGTCTGATGTCATTGATGTTCTCAGTAAATTGTTTTTATCTCAACCAGTGATTTTTATCTTTTGTGCCTCCAGTTCTTGTCTTCAGCCCACTGCAGCAGGAGGGTGAACAGGAGACAGAATGATCGAGTCTCACATGGTTTGGAGTGTTTCAGTGGGAACATAAAACTCAGAAATATGTTTCTCAAACCATGACAATATTTTATTGCAGAGATACCTCTGCCGTCTCTGATGGGTTTGACCTTGGACAGAGAAGGATTCGTCACGGAATCAGCTGGCATTTGCTCTGTCAGACTAAGGGAAAGCTTCTGGCAGCTTCTCACAGAAGCCACTCCTGTAGAACCACTCCCACTACCAAAACCTGGTCACACAAACCAAATATATTCTACCTCTCACCCACACAAAAAGCCCCAGTCCTTGACTTAGGATAAATATGACTCAACAAAAACCAAAACATCAGTGTGTTACTAACATTTTTCTCATTCTGAATCCAAAACACAGCACTGTACCAGATACTGAGAAGAAATTAACTATCCCAGCTGAAACCAGGTCAATGGCAAAAAGAAAAATCTGTATTGTCTTAGTCTGATCTCATTTTTCCACATTTTAATGTATGTTAATACATCAAGGTGTAGTTAAAATCACACAGGAGTTACCCAGGAGCATAACAAAATGTAAATAACTATGTTAGGCCAAACAGAAAAAAAAAAAAAAAGAAAAAAAAAAACAAAGCATCCCAAAATCCCACCAAATTTTCTCCTTGAGGAAAGCATTTGTCATTGAAATTATCAATTCAAGTTGATTCTAAACAACTCAACCAAGTGTTGGGACTTTGTTTTTTAACCCTATCTGGTATAACTTACTCCTTTTCTTAGGAACCATGAAGAATTCACTAGAATACAAGGAGAGGAAACAAACCCTGAAACTTCTGTCTTAATGAATGTTACAAAATAGTAATGTACTTTTCAGTGAAAGATACAATTTTTATATAGTACCTCTTTTTGAAGAAATATGGAATTCTTAAATGTCTTATGGAATGACTGCTTTTATCCAGGGAAAAAAAAGAAAAATGGTATCTATGAGCCTTACAATTTCACAGTGACCATTTTTGGGATGCATAGGGAAAAAAATGTCAGAATAAAAATGCAACTGTTTCTCAGTCATTGGTTAAGCAGCTTGCCTACTGTCATAGCAGTTTCGTCTTATTCTTTATGACTTCACTGCTCTTGTCAATCACATTTAAGCACACTACAATAGTGTCAGCTTTTATTTTTAGAACCTTCATGCCCTGAAGTAGTGTATGCTCCAAATATTACATGCAATTCCCTGGTGACACTGTTCTGTGAATCTAAAAAAACAGATCAACCTTGGATTTATCTGGAGGTTACAAGGAGGTTCTGGTAGTACTATGTGTTTCTACTTGTCTGATTGTTCTTTCAGATACTTAAATATGAAAAAATGCATTTTTGGATGGATTTTTTTTTTTTAATATAGACTGAATTTGACTAAAATAGGTCCAGTTAAAATAAAAATAATAAAAACCTCAATACACTTGTGCTGAAGGGAATGTTCCAGAACTATAGAAACAATGTGACACCCAAATGAAACTCTAGAAGTTGAATTAGAATTTTCTTGCTGTAGACATAACAATAGGAAAAATGCAAAACTGGAAAAATTTCATCATTTCCAATATGAAAAAAATCAGAAATGTCATGTCATTCCATCAGTGATACATGGCATCAAGACAGTATGTGTAAATATGCTTTGTAAAGATTTGTGTGTGTGCACGTTTTCATTTGTTTGAGCTGTGGGAAGTACGTTTGATTTGACCCGAACCATTTTTTGTGATTTGGCCATTACCCTAAAAAATGTAATGTTTGCTCAACTTTATAACCAGTAAGTTTTCTGCACAATGGAAGAAAGTATTTTCTCAGCAGATATCATTGAGAGTCCACATTTGGAAATGTTTCATTTATTGTTCCTTTGCTTAGAATGAGCAAATGGTTAATTAAAGTCATAAAAGAAATTATTACAGAAAAAGATACTGATTTATTTTCTTTAAACAGCAGCATCTGTTATGCCATAAAGTTAACAGTAACACCACTTTTTCTTCTCCACACTGCAAACTATGGCAGTTATAGTCCCTTTTCTTCAGGAAGAGAACTGTCTTCCCTAAAGAAAACAACAGTCACAACATATTTGTGATTTGGTTGGCAAGATTCTCTGCTAAAAGTTGAGCCAGATCTGGCATATCTACTCTTTAAGCAGGACCAAGTGGTTTATTATAGTTGGCTCTTGAAACTCATAGGTTTTACACAATTTGATCCCAAGTTGGGGAAGTTAATGTTGTTTTACTAGTAAAGATAATTCAATTTTATTTCCACTACACAAGCGTGCTGGTTTTGAAACCACTATAATTACCACTACAAGTAATATTTTTCCCAAAGAAACACAAAACAAACAGCAAAAAGAAGACACAAACAAACCCTGGTATAATTGTCTCTGCATATTCTAGTATGAAGACTTCTGAACCATTATTCCTTTCATTATTTCATACTAATTATCAAGTGAAATTGTAACTGAAACATACATTTAAGGCATATATTTGAGCTCAAATATTTTTTTGAAGAAAAGTACATGCTGTAGATTGCATTAAATGCCTCTAAAATCAAGTGAAAAAGACCTTTGAATTACACTTTTCATTGACAGTTATGACGCCATGATCTTATTTTTTAAGAATTTGTAACTAAAACAGGATACCATCTAGAAAATCAAAACAGGACCTCTGAATATTTTCGCAGTTTCTTATTTTCACTGGAACCTTTCAAATATGGTTATTTTGGTTTTTTTCTTCTCATTATTTTACATTGTTGACTAGTTTTATCTCTGATTCTCGTGTTTCATTTTGATGTCTAGATACCTGAATGAACTTTCTGTCTAACAAGAGCCTTTTCATGTTAACTGTAAATATTGTCAAATAAAACAATAATATTGAATTTTACATGGTGTTCTTCCCCCCCCCCCC